>CM053756.1:55171600-55216441 GCA_028658305.1 Pachyuromys duprasi | reverse complement strand
AGAGGGCACGGAGGAGCAGGGGTGTTTGCCCGCAGCGGGGATGTTGTTGACAGAGGGCAAGGTGCAGGTCCTGCTGGTGGTCTTCTCCAAGTGTCACCCTGCCTGGCCAGGTTTCCCTTTCCATGTGCCCAGGGCGGGCCTGATCCATGAGGTGTCCGTGCCACGTAGGCTGTGACCCTAAATTCTGTGTGCTCACCTGGGACCTAACCCAGCTCTTCTGTTTTGCATGGCAAGAAACGACTCCATGTTCTGTTTGTTTTGTTTTTTGTATTTTAATTGCCCGGAACCCAAGTCAGAGGACACCCCTTCCCTTCTTGGCCCCAGTTATTTCCATGTTTGGGTGCGTGTGGGGGGGAGGCCTGACATCCCCCATTTCCTGCCAGGGTTCGATCGGTACTTCTCCAGCCGCACGCTGGACAACAACAGGCGCAACATCTGGTTTGCCGAGTTCTGGGAGGACAACTTCCACTGCAAGCTGAGCCGCCACGCGCTCAAGAAGGGGAGCCACATCAAGAAGTGCACCAGTGAGCGAGCCCCTGTGGGGGCGGGGCCTGCGGGGCGGGGCCTGCGGAAGGTAGGGCCTAAGGGGGTGGGGCCCACGGGAGGTGGGGCCTGCGGGAGGTGGGGACTTGGGAGGAGTGGGCCTGTTGGAAGCAGAGCCCGCAGACCGTGGGGCTGTGGGTGAGGAGGTGTGCCCGTGGGTAGTGGGCCAGGTGCTAGGCCCCTGAACTCTAGCCAACTCTGGAAGAGCTTAGTCTAGCTAGAGGGGCTTAAGGGCTGATACTCAGGAACCACCCCTCACGTTAGTGGGTGCGCAGCGGACTCGACCTGGGAATGGAGCTGGTAGGGCTGAGGGACAGGGCTATAGCCAGAGGAGGGCGCAGCCTACTGTGGCCCTGAGAGGTCGGAGTGAGAGGGCGGCACTGTGTTCCCTCCTGAGAGGGAGAACGGCCTTCCAGGACTCAGCAGAGGAGCTGTCCAGCTCTGACTGCCTGGGGTTGCCATGCTGGACTGACCCTGCACGGCTAGTGTCCACTCCTGACAGCACAGCACACCTCTCGACCCTTAGGGGTTTCCTCAGGCTCTCGGCCGGCAGTAGGCTGGTTCACAGACTGCCTGGGCCCGCTCTTGTGGAGGATGGAGAACAAAAGAGTCTGAATCCTCATGGAGTTTTTATTCTAATGGAGAGACAGATGATAAACAAGATAAATAAATCATGGGATGTGTCAGAGGGAGATGGCTGTAGAAACAAAAACCATTTGAAAAGGAGTAGGAAGAGCTGTGGGGGAAGGCAGCAGCCTTTCCCGGCCACAGGGATGTCCCATGGGGAAACTGAGCCCCAGAGGAGTCACGTGAGGCGAGGTCTGAGAAGGGGTCTTTGTTCCGGGGTGGGGGACTAAGGCAGGACTTGAACTGAGGCCTGAGCTCCAGGCCCCCCGAGGTGGCAGCCTGGCACTTCACGTGCATTGGACCCAAGTCTTGAATCCGCTGTACTCCTCCTGGTCGGCACAGCGGGGGGGGGGGACACTGGGCTCTGGGTGCTGCCTCATTGAGCAGGGGGTATGGGAGGATTCTGTCTTCTGTCCTCCCGAGTGGCCTGGGCAGAGCAGAGCTGGAGACAAGGAATGTTTGGAGGATTGAGGCTCCCTAGTGTAGGGCAGGAGGGAGCTGGGATGAGATGGGGGGACAGAGGTCTGGGTGAGTGAGAAATACGCTGCCCTCTGATGGCTGCAGCCCACGGGGCCTAGCAGCCACGGAATGCGTGTGCTGGCGGGTGGAGGGCGGTGTGTGTAGCTGTGTGTGTGTGAGCTGGGCCTGAGCTGGGGTATGTGTAGCTGTGTGTGTGTGAGCTGGGCCTGAGCTGGGGTGTGTGTAGCTGTGTGTGTGTGAGCTGGGCCTGAGCTGGGGTGTGTGTTGGTCATGTGTCCTGCACGACACTTTCTCATGCTTCTACAGGTTGGGTTCCTGACTGACATAGTCTCCTTTCATGCTTCCAACTCTAGAAACCTTAACAACTCAAGTGTAAAAGAGGAGGAGGCTACGGAGATTCAGAGAGGCCAAGCAACATGTCAAAGGCTGCACAGCATGTATCAGGCAATAATCACGGTAGCTGTGCAAGAAGTACAGGCGTGTAGGGCTGGCGAGATGGCTCAGTGGGTAAAGCACTTCCCTCGTAAGTGCAGGGACCTGAGTTCTGATCCCGACAACCTGCAGCTGGAGAGGTGGCTCGGCGGTGAAGAGGGAGCTGAGGACCCAGCTTGGTTCCCAGCGCCGCAGCACAGAATGGCCCACAGTTACCTGTAACTCCAGCCCCAGGGTACCCGACATCCTCTCCGATTTCACAGGCACTGAGCACGCACACGCTGCGGGCATACACATGCACACGCAGGCAGATCATTCATACACAAAACCCCACAAATCAAAAGGAAAAGCCGGGCATGGCTGGCATTGTTACCCGGGGATGGAGCGGTGGCAGGCTGAGGCAGGCGGGCCCCGCCCGCTTCGCTGAGTAGACCAGTGAGGAGCCCTGCTGCAAACAGATGACATGGAGGCTGCCTTCTGACACTGCACACACTGCATGTGTACACCTGCCCCCCCATGCATTCGCGCGCGCGCGTGCGCTCACACATACACACACACACACACCCATAACAAGTACAGACCTGCTTAGTGATGGAGGCCGAGTCTCAGGGGCAAGCTGCCCACTCCTGCTCTCCCTCTGTTCCCGTGGGGATAAACATTGTGTGGACACCGTGATCGTGGCTTACTGGAGCTGGTTCCCAGGGTGGGTGTGCGAGACGGGAAGCGGGTGAGAGGGACAGTCGGGACGCCCTGCTCCAGTGTTTGGTTGAGGCCCAGGGCTTTCTGGAGTCGCTTCCTGTGTGGGGCTCATCTCAGACTCTGGCTGGCAGGCAGAGGAGACTTGCAGGGTACCTGGGCCAGCTCTGGGGCCCCCTGGCTGTTTTTTGCTCCCCTGAGAAATGGGGCTGATGGGCTGGCCCTTGGTGACTTTAATGGGGACTGGGGGGTGGGGCATTGAATCTGAGGCTTAGTCCAAGGGGAAGGAACTGGGAAATCTCACGGATACTCACACCTGACTCCACCAGAGAAGTCTGCATCCAACTGCCAGAGCTTTAATCTTACTTACAGGGTCTCAGGTGGCTTGGGTTGGTCTCAAACTCTTGATGTGGTAGGGGGTGACCTTGAACTCCTGACTCCCCTGCTCCCGTCTCTCAGGTGCTAGGATTTAGGTGTGTACCTGGCTCTTTATTGCTTGTTTTCGAGACCAGGTTTCCTTCTGTGACCCAGGTTGAAGTCTGCAGAGGTCCTCCTGCGTCAGCCTCTCTGTTTCCGGAACCGTGGTCACCAGCACACCAGGGGTGGCTGAAGGGAGTTAGCAGGCACCGGGACTTTGTGGCTAAGAGGGGGAAGAGGGTAGTAGTCATCGGCTTAGGCACAAGCAGATAGACAGGCTGGCACAGAGGACAGCACCTCATGGGAGACTCTGTCTGTTTCCAGGAGAGGATACAGCGTGAGCAAGCACACCTGAAGAGGTGTGCGGGTGACAGATGCTGCCAGCTGGGGTGTGTGGAGAGCATTTGGGCCTTGAATAGTCCGAGTCTCTTGGTAGTGAATTGTCTGCTTCAGAAGACGCAGAAAGGACTCTGCCACCCCTGAGGGTGGGTGGCTTAGACTGTCTCGGGCCTAGCACCCATTTTGCAGGGGAGAAAACTGAGTCCACACTCAGGCATCACGGCTAGAGCTGGCAGAATGTGGCACACCTCTAAACATCGTGGCCTTGGAGCCGCAGCAGGCACCCTGTCCCGCCCCACACCTCCCTCTTCTTTGCAAGCCCTCTAACCCCAGGGCCTCTTTCGTCTTCATCCAGCCCAGGCAGCCAGAAGCCTGGTGGGACCTGCGTCCCCAGCTCCCCTGCACTAGAGCTTGGCTTCCAGCTGTCTCCCCTGATGTCACTGCCCAGCTCCTTGCAGTGGGATTCCAGGGTAACCTGGGTTCCATGGCCCTGCCCCTGATCTCACAGGGAGCAATGCCACTCTTGCTGTGTCCAATCTGTGTCCTCCCCATCCCTGCTGACAGAGGTGATGGCTGGAGGGTGGGAAGGCCTAGAGCCGCAGGGCTGCCGTACCCTGGGGCAGCTTTGTTTGGGATGAGGAGGGAGGCCACACTGGGGACATCGGTGCTCAGCCCTGGATTCTTGGAGGACAGGAAGAAGCAATCCTCATTCCCTGGGGGGGGGTCTGCCAAGGCGGGGGCTGCTTGGCAGGGCTCAGAGGTCTCAGCATCACCCTAGGCTGGGCACAGAACCCTGGCACACAATGACAGGGACAGGCCTAGGTGGGCATCAGGTAGGGAAGGCTCCCACGTGGACGGCTGTTTTCCTGGCACAGCAGTGGGAGCTTGTACACCTGGTGTGCATCATGCTGCTGCCGTTTGCCAGTGTGACCTTGAGCAGGTCCTCATTTGTAACTGGCACCCTGCCACCCTGCTCAGCCTCCAGAGCCCCGGGATGGGAATGGCCCTCCCTCACAGCCTGCCTGGGACGGTGGGAGCTGATTTGCTGTTGGCCCATGGCTGCCCGCACTGAGTGGGAAGGGTCAGGGAGAGGGGCAGCTCTGTGGCTTCCAGGCCCAGGAGGGCAGAGCCTACCACCTGTCTCTTCTGTGCCCGGCCCCTCCCCAGGAGCGCGCTGAGCAGGCTTGGGAATTAAAGTCATAAACAAAGCAGATGTGGCATCCGTCTTTTTGACAGTGCTGCCAGCCAGGTGATGGCAGAGCGGAGGAATGCTCGGTTTATGAGGCGATAGGAAAAATTTACTGTTGGCTGCTCCCAGAGGCTGGCAGTCCAGAGAGGGAGGGCAGGCTGGGATGGCTGGGGCTGGGCAGGGAGGGCTACTTACCCATTGTGCTAGCTGCAGTCACAGTACCCACAGCCCCCCCCCCCCCATGCACTTTAAACCGCATTCATCCCCATGCACCAGCAAGGTCTGTCCTAGTACTGTGCATGTTATCTTTATAGTAACCTATTTCACAGATGAGAAAACAGAGGCTGAGTGAGGTTAAGGACTCACTTAAGGTCACACAGGTAGTAACTGACAGATCTGGAATTTGATCCCAGGGATTTAGAGATGTCCTGCCCCAGGCTTCCTCAGCCTTCTCGTAGGGTCTTTCTACCACCTCCTCCTCAGAGAAACCATGGAAACCTTCCAATTCTGGGAAGAGGGAGGAAGGACAGTATTTTGGGAATACCTAGTGTGTGCTAGCCCTGCAACTATTAGGAGCTCCTAGTTGTTCAAACCGTCAGCTGTTTGGTACCCAGAGTTGCTGGGTCTCTGCCCCAGACCCTTCTCTTGGTTGCTCAGCTGGGAAATTACAGGCCGAATAAGGGGCTGGGAGATGGCTTAGTCAGCAAAGTACTTGCCTTGCAAGCATGAGGAGCCTAGTTTGTTCTAGAACCCATTTAAACAAGCCAGGCGTGTGTGTGTGTCTGTGTTTGTGTGTGTGTGTGTGTGTGTGCATGCGTGTCTGTGTCCTAGGGAAGTGGACACAGCCTGTGCTGGCCCTCCTGGCAGCAGACCTGCCTTGGAGTTCTTTGACAGTCTCACCAGGGTAGTGGTGTGGCCTGCCAGCTGCAGAGAGGTGCTGGGAGGGTGCTGGAGGGAAGTCAGGGATTCTAGGAGCCTAGATTGCTTGTACACCTAGGTGAGGGCTCACCCCGAGGAGAGTGAGAGAGTGCTATGTGGAGAGCGGGTAGAGGGCACTGTGTGCCAAGGTCCTGAGGTGGGTTCAAGCCTGACCAGTGCCCGGAGGCCACAAGAGCCTCCAAGAGGGCTGTAGCAGAGCAAGGGGAGGGGAGGTAAGGCTGGAGAGCTGGAGAGGGTGGGCTGGGCCACATGCTAAGCAAAGCCTTGCCAAGTGAAGGAGGCTGTGGATGGTTGGCAGAGAGGGCCAGGGAGAGGAGGACAAGAAGCCACCATGAACATCAGGAGCGATCATGGTTGGAGATGCGCAGAGAAGGGTCGGGGCAGGAGAGAGCATGGCGCTGCCTGGAAGCGAAGAGGCCTCACAATGGTGTAGCTTGGGGGTTCAACACACACTGAACTCAGCTGGCTTTGGCAGGACCCCCACAGGGAGACAGACCCCACATGCTTAGGTTTCTGCTGCCACCCCTCTGTTTCCCTCCCCACCCTTGCCAGCTCCGGCTCTTCCTTACACTCTCTTGGCATCCTTCTCTACTAAAACGCCTGCCCCTGACAGGCATGGTGGAGTACACCTATAATTTCAGCACTTGGGAGGCAGAGGCGCACACCCATGCACGCATGCACACACACACACACATACACACACACACCCGTGGATCTCTGCATGTCTGGGGCTGACGAGGGGGCGAGGGCCCACAGGAGTGGCCCTCGGGATGGTGGTGGGGTTGGGGAGTGGAGGGGCGTTGTGGACCGTGATTATGTCAACCTTGAGAACTCATTCCGATTACAATTTACAACCTGGCAACAAAGGCTGCGGACGCCGCAGTAGCTAGCGCTCAGGGCTCTGAGAGAGAAAATCCTCCCTGTGCGCCCAGCTGCCTGTCACCCGTGGCCGAGCCAAATGCATCTCTGCCTCGTGGTGCCCCAGGACACAATTAGGACATCTTCAAACTGTTGCTGCTGTCACTGTGCCATGTGTCTGGAATTTATCTCCTCCTGCGGCTCTCCTTGCGCATGCGGGCCTTGCCTCCTCCCAGGGCTCTGGGGCTCTATCTGGGCCTGGGCTTCCACTCACCTGTGACAGGGCACACTGACCCCCACTTCCCCTGCCACCCCCCTGCTGAGACCTGCAGACAGGGTGTCCCTCACGCTGTCCAGGGACCCCTGGAGCAAGAGGTTAGGGTTCAGATCCCCACCCCCATCGAAAGGCACTTTGTCCTGTTGTTATTGCCTTCTGTGGGGTACAGGCCTGGAGTCCAAGGCTGGAAAAGGAAGGGAAGGGGAAGAGAGAAAGATGGGAGAGAGACAGAAGATGTAGAAGGCTTGCTCACAGCCCGGCTCGCTTCCGCTTCTGGTAGGCTGTCTTACTGTGTGACATCTGGAGCTGGGCTAGCATGGTGAAGAGTCAGGGGCCAGCCCTGTGATTTGCTGGTCGGAGAGCCGAGGGGGCTGGGCATGAGCCTGCGCCTAGATCCCTTCCACAGGCAGTAGAGACAGGCTTTCCTATGAGGCAACTCCCAAGGGGTGTCTGCATCCTTAGCATCCCTTTCCCCAGTGACTTGTGACCCCAGTGGGAGCGCAGGGGGGCTGGGGGCCAGGGGCAGGGGAGGCCAGGGACAGCCTCTGAGACACCTTTTCTGTTGGAGCAGCCTCGATCCATTCTGTATCCTTGCCTGACAGTTCACTTCCTGTCGGGTGTGTCATGAGGTGGGATGGGGGAATGGGGCTCAGGGCTGTGTGGGGTGGTGCCGGGAGGGCGTCCCGCTGGGAGAGCCTGGAGAAGCCCAGCCGTTCTGCTGCCTCCTCTTTCCTTCTTGGCTCCTAGCAGCCTACGGTGCAGGCTCTGCCGAGACGACAGGCCAGGCACACTGGAGGAAGCCGAGTTCTGCTGCTCCAGCTGTTTGTGTCTTGGCCTAGAACCCACAGAGCTGTAGGAGATCAGACACTGAAGCTGGGAGGCAGCACAGGCCAGGTGTGCAGGCCAGCTCTGGAGGTTGGGTACTTGCCCTGCCCCCCCAGCGGCCCTACTTTGTCTGTGGCTGCAGCAGGCCTCTCCTGGCCTCAGTTTTCTTGTTTGTGACAAGAGGGTCGTCAGGTGACCAACAGCTCCCCGCCGCCCAGCCCCGTTGTAGGGGCTATTGGCATCTCCCGTGTCCACTCGCAACCAAAAAATACCTATTTGGAAAAGCCAAGGATAGTCCTGGCCAGCAGGGCTAAGTGACCTGCTGCCACCGGTGACAGGTGCCGTAGCCCATCAGCCCCGCCTTCCGGTTCCACGGGACCAGGAGTGTCTCTCCTGGTGTGAGGAGACTGAAGTGGGCCGCACACTGAAGATAGGCATTGAGTTCTTCCTACCACGGGTCTGCCTCTGTTGTGCCCTGGGCAGGGGATGGACATGCTGATCTCCAGAGTTGCTGGGGGGGGGGTGAGGTGGGTGCCAGCCCATCCGCCTGGCCTCTTCTCGTTTCCCTGTCACCTTAGAGCTGAGCTTCATGGCATGGCTTGTGTCCTTGGGCAGGGATCTGGGAGTGTGGCCGAGACACAGCCAGTGTGGCCTTTTTCTGCTCTGTGGCCAGACTGTGTGTAGGGTACACGGCTTTCGAGTAGCCCGGGGCCCCTGTCCCAACACCGCTGTGGCTCTGGATCCTCCTTCCAGCTTCCTTCCCATGCTCAGGCCCGGGGTTAGAATGCCTGCAGCCAGCTCCTGCTGGGACCCTGGTCGGTGCCCAGCGTTTCTGTGCCTTAGTCTCTCCAGCACAGTCAAGGGACTAACCACTCATGTCAGCGAGGTCAGGGCTCACTGGCGTCCTGAGGTCAGTCCTGAGACCCGCATGGTGGAGACTGGGATCTGACCCCTCCGGGTCGTTCCTGACACCAGCATGTGGACTGCAGTCCACGTGCTCACACCGTAATCAGTAAATGTAATTTTAAAAAGAATTCAGGGGCCCGGAGAGCTGGCTCGGTGGCTAACGGCACTCGCTGCTCTTCCAGAGAACCCGGTCAGTTCCCAGCGCCCACATGGCAGGGACCCTGATGGCACACAATGGTGCAGTGCATACATGCAGACAGCACACTCATACACATAAATAAATGTAAACAGAAGCAATAAGGAACTGAGTGAGTTGCTCCGCAAAGCTGGATGCGTGCAGGCTCTCAGGCCAGCGCCTGGCTCACAGGAGCTCAGCAGATACTGGAAGACAGTTTTTAAAATCAGGGTCACACGGTGGACCCAGGCCAGGAACTACCGCCTCTAGGGAGACTTCCTGGATGTGACAGTCCAGGGGTCGCCGCTGTCACTTCCAAAGCCTGGTTCTCACCACTCAAAGCTAGATGACACTGGCTGGCCACCCACCCATGCCTCGTTGCTCCCCAGTCTCTCTGCCTGCTGGAGCAGGGTTGGTAGACCCCGTAGGCCCCTGATGGTGAGGGGCACCCAGACCTCTGGGCGCTCAGGAGCTTGCACAGGGCAGCTGAGCAGGAAACGCTCGGTGGACCGGGCTACTCCTAGAGTATGGGTGAGGGGTTACAGGCAGGAGTGGGGGTGACCGCAGCGGTGGCTCTACACTCAGTTCCTCTGTGGCCACATAGACGGAGCCCCCTTCCGTTCATGTCCCCCAGCTTGTCCACTCTAGACCTTCCCAGAACCCAAGGCCGCGTGTATTTAGGGAAGCGTTGCGTTGGAGCGGTTGGGAGGCATGGCTAGAAACCTGTGTGAGGGTCCAGTGCATCCCTGCCTCCTGTGAAGGGCCCCGGCTTGTGCACACAGGCACAGCTGGCCTGGTGGAGGCGGCAGCTGTTTCGCCGGGAGGGTCAGGAGGGTCGTGCCCTAGCACAGGGAGGTGTGGGGGGGGGGTGAGAAGGCTGCTAGGCGGGTTCCCTCACCCCAGCTCCTGGGGCGGCTGAAGTGGGGAGGTTTGGGCAGGGATGGTTACAATGCCCGGTGTCTGGTGACCAGAAGCCACTGGGGGCATGGGAACCCAGGTGTAGCCTCTTCAGCCTCCTCCCACCTGTGTCTTAGAAAGAGGGTGTCATGTTCTGGTGTGGCAGCCCATGGCGAGCTCCGGAGACACGCAGTTCCTCTCCTGGTTGTTCCTGAGCCTGTGGTTGGGACCAGCTATTTCCCTGGTGACCTCAGGTCAGCCAACAGAGGGCTAGCAGATATTAGTGGGTCACTGTCGCTGAAGGTGGCTGAGTCAAGGGCCTTATAGCATAGGGCTGTGGGTCTGGGGTCACCTTCTGGGCCCTGTTGGGTCACCCTCTTCGTATATACGCCTCAGGCTGGTGAAGCAGCCACAGGCAGCTGAATTGGGAGCGCTTGCTGCTGAGGCAAGGGTAGGCCCTGGCTCCCCCTGCCCTGCTGGGCTCCGAGGGCCTCACGGGTGCCCGGCATGGTGTTCCCTTACAGACCGGGAGCGCATCGGGCAGGACTCGGCCTATGAGCAGGAGGGGAAAGTTCAGTTCGTGATTGACGCTGTGTACGCCATGGGCCACGCACTGCATGCCATGCACCGTGACTTGTGTCCTGGCCGTGTGGGCCTCTGTCCTCGCATGGACCCCGTGGATGGCACCCAGCTGCTCAAGTACATCAGAAATGTCAACTTCTCAGGTGGGGCACGGGGTGAGACGCTGCTTGACCCTGGGGAGGACCGGGCCGCGCGGCCACAGGGCTCTTGGGGAGGGAACGGTGACTAGCGCCCCTTCAGATGTTCTGCACAGGAATCTTCCCAGAGCTGCCTCTTTGTGGAGCTGGTGAACCAGCCTGAGCCTGGGTGAAAGCTCAGCAAAGCCCTCCCTTGCAGGCATTGCCGGGAACCCTGTGACCTTCAACGAGAACGGAGACGCGCCCGGCCGTTATGACATCTACCAGTACCAGGTGCGCAATGGCTCGGCCGAATACAAGGTCATCGGCTCCTGGACTGACCACCTGCACCTCAGAGTAAGCACAGGGACAGGGAGAGGGCATGGGGGACACAGTGCAGGGGCCTGGCTGGCCTGGAGGCCACTGGCCGACACCCAGCTACCTGAGAACGAGTCACTGGCTGCTCAGGCCTCCCAAGGAGGCATTTGGTTCTTCAGGTATTTCTTGTCGTACCCTCCCAGCTTACCCAAGAGATGCCATGGCTTTCCCTCCTGTTCTTGGGCTGGTGCCCAGCAGTGTGTTGTCTGGGGCTTGGTCTCTGTGCTGTAAGAATGAAGGGGAGAGGCCAGCTCGAAGTGGGCAAGGCACGACACCTCCGACACCCCGCAATCTCCTCCAGGCGAGGGCCCCAGGAGCCCGGCCCAGCATGCGTCCCTCAGGCCAGGCCTCAGAGCCTTCTCCGTGGAGCAAATGTCTCAGGACGCTGTCCTTTGGCAGGATTCTCTAGAGGTCACCCGGCTTGGAGGGACAGAACCTGTAGCAAGGTTCCCTGGAGACCAGCTAGAGAGGAGGCAAGTCAGGGTGTGCTGTGTACAGGGGACAGCAGCAGCCAGGCCTGTCCACACAGTAGCCCAGCACATGCGCGCGCGCGCGCGCGCGCGCGCACACACACACACACACGACTCCATGGCTGCAGTCCTAACTGTGTGTCCTGCTGACGGCTGGTAGCTCTGTGAGACGGACATTGTCCTGTCCCTGTTTCACAGACACTTGGCCTGAAGGCTGGGGAGGGGTGTGTGTGTGTAGTTCTGAAGGTCTGCTCTTCCCTCCCCACCAGTGTGTCCCCAAGTTCCTGCTTGGCCCAGCCTGGGGCACAGTCCTGGGTACCCTGGTTTGTGAGGAATGGACTGAGTCAGTGGTGAGGGCTAGGCCTCTCAGTCTGCACCCTGGGTGACTAGGTTTAAGTTGCCTGAGGAGCTGCAGCGGGCAGGCTTCCTGGAGTTGACTGAGAGGGCCCAGCCTGCCTCAGGGCATCTGCAGGTGGAGGCAGCTAACCTGGTGAGGTGCCACCATAGTCCTTGTGGCAGACTCAGAAGTAACAAGTGACAAGGTGGCCTCCTACCAGTGTCCCCGGAACACATGGTCCAGGGTTTTCTCAGGGGCACAGACCCTGGCAGTGCCAGCCCTAGGACTAGACTGTCTTCATGGGGACCAGGGGTTTCCAGAACAGCCACTGCCTTCTTGAGGTCTCATCGTTCAGCCACTGCTCCCGTCGGCTGCTAGTGTGACACATCCCATAATACAAAGCCAAGGCCAGCCTCTCCATTAGGCTTCCTGTACACCTTGGCCTCCCCATTCCCTTCTGCTCAGTTCTGAGCCGTCTGAACAGCCTCAACCATCCAGGCACGGTTCTGCAGGAGAGGGCACTCAGGAAGCGCACGCACGCACGCACGCACGCACGCACGCGCGCGCACACACACACACGCGCGCACACACACACACAGACACAGACACACAGACAACTTATGGACACAGAGTTACAGATACAGACATAGACACAGACACACAAAGGTACTCAGACATAGACACACAGACAGAGCTACAGATAGAGAATAGACAAATACAGACAGACATACACACAGACACACACACTCTGTCCCTTGAGGCCAGGCTTGCTGCTCTGAGAACAAAGTGGCAGCCTGACTTCCTTCCAGCGCTCGCTTTGACCAGGCTCCCCGAGCCTGGCCTAGCACCGGTGCTCTTCCAGGCCCCGGGGCCACCTCTGCCCCCCCCCCCCCCCCGTGCCTAAGGGATTTGGGAGGGCCTGCCAACCCTCCCTGGCTCGCTTTGCTTCCAGCAACTGCAATTCTTAGAGCCCGGGCGCCGTGCTCTCATTTTGAGCCAGATGTAGGGGTGCTCACCCCCAGGCTCTCAGGGAGTGTCTTCTGCTTAAACCTTTGTTCTTGCTTTCAGCCTAGCAGGACTCCGGAGTCGCTGGGCAGGAGCTCGGGTGGAGCTGTGAGGCAGTTCGCCTTCCACTCCCCGGAGCATGAGAACACACGGGAGGGGCTTGTTCACACAGGCGTGCAGGGGTGGGAGGTGTCTAAGTCCCTCCTGGCTGCACTGTTTCCAGGCCTCAGGGTCTGGCCGTGGGGACTCCTGGGGCTTTGCATTGGTGCTTAGCGTGACCCATGCTAGGTATCACCTCTACGGCCTCTAGACTCAGTTTCTCCGGATGAGTATTGGGCTTGGAATTCTCCCCAGGTTAGCAGTGTCTGGGTCACATCGTAAGTTGCCTGATTCCAGCTCTGGTGAGGTCCAGGTAGCTGGGCTTTCGGCCAGTGATGGGCTGATGCAGCTGTGGAGCCGGAGGGAAGATCTCAGGGTGGGGAGGGGGAGGTAAGGTCTGAGTGAAGCCTGTGTGTCCTGACACCAGCCCCGTGGTGCTGTCCTTGCCAGATAGAGCGGATGCAGTGGCCAGGGAGCGGCCAGCAGCTGCCTCGCTCCATCTGCAGCCTGCCCTGCCAGCCGGGCGAGCGGAAGAAAACGGTGAAGGGCATGGCCTGCTGCTGGCACTGTGAGCCCTGCACGGGGTACCAGTACCAGGTGGACCGCTACACCTGCAAGACCTGCCCCTATGACATGCGGCCCACGGAGAACCGCACAAGCTGCCAGCCCATTCCCATTGTCAAGCTGGAGTGGGACTCGCCCTGGGCAGTGCTGCCCCTCTTCCTGGCCGTGGTGGGCATTGCTGCCACACTGTTCGTGGTGGTCACTTTCGTGCGCTACAATGACACGCCCATCGTCAAGGCCTCGGGCCGGGAGCTGAGCTACGTGTTGCTGGCGGGCATCTTCCTGTGCTATGCCACCACCTTCCTCATGATCGCAGAGCCCGACCTGGGCACGTGCTCGCTGCGCCGGATCTTCCTGGGGCTGGGCATGAGCATCAGCTATGCGGCCCTGCTCACCAAGACCAACCGCATCTACCGCATCTTCGAACAGGGCAAGCGGTCGGTCAGCGCCCCGCGCTTCATCAGCCCCGCCTCGCAGCTGGCCATCACCTTCAGCCTCATCTCGCTGCAGCTGCTTGGTATCTGCGTGTGGTTCGTGGTGGACCCCTCCCACTCGGTGGTGGACTTCCAGGACCAGCGGACACTTGACCCCCGCTTGGCCAGGGGCGTGCTCAAGTGCGACATCTCTGACCTGTCGCTCATCTGCCTGCTGGGCTACAGCATGCTGCTCATGGTCACGTGCACGGTGTACGCCATCAAGACCCGAGGTGTGCCCGAGACCTTCAACGAGGCCAAGCCCATCGGCTTCACCATGTACACCACCTGCATTGTCTGGCTGGCCTTTATCCCCATCTTCTTTGGCACCTCACAGTCGGCCGACAAGGTGGGTGGTGGGGAGCTAGGATGCAAGGCAGAGTGGGGAGTGAGCAGGCGCCCAGGACCCCTGGAGACCCCTTCTTTATACCTCGTTCTGTTTTCTCCCTCAGGTGCCTGCACCCTGCTCCTCCCTTCCCCTGCTCCTCCCCTCCCCGCGTTTTTGTTACTCACTCTCTTTCCTGCTGAGGGTGGGGAACCCCGCTTCTCTATGGGGTGCTGGCCTCACACCCCAGGAAGCTGGCAGCTTGAGAAATTGCTTTTGACCTCCCCAGGGGGTCACTCCTGGGAGACCTTCCTGTGTGCCCCGGAGGGGCTTCCGGGTCTGTTGCTGCTTGGCTACAACATGGCAGCCAAGGCCATGCCATCCTGGACCCCTGTCCTCCAAGGAGCTCCTCTTGGCACCTGGAAAGAGGTGCTAGGGTGTGTCCCCACTGTGGATGGTGCCTTCAGAATCCAGAGGGGCGTAGGGGCGCCTCCTGAGCTGCAGAGCAGCTCCCCAGCGTGTGGCCCCATGCTACCCAGCATTCACCTCTCCCAGCCTCCAAATGGAGCCAGAGTGGAGAGACTGGGTTTTGGACTAGGTTTTGAGTCCTTGCCACTCGGGACACCAGTCGAGAAAGACAGATAGAGAAATTGTGTGTGTGTGTGAGCAGGTGTAAGCATGGCCTTTGTGTCTATGCTCAGCAGTAGGCAAGTTGTGCATGAGGTACACTGGGCCAGTGGGCATGGGGGTGTGGCTGATGTGTGCCAAGGGATTCACAGCTGCCTATAAGGATGAGTGTGCACACAAGGGTGCAGGTGCTGGGGTGCATACAGGTGCCATGCAGTTGTCTGAACGGATCTGTGTAGGTTCCGGGGTGTGGTGTGAGTTCAGGTACATGTGCACAGGTGTCAGCAGGGGGGCTCTCGGGGTGTGGTGTGAACCTCAGCCAGGATTCTTGGGCTTGGCAGCGGTGAGGTCTTGCTGTGTACCCTCTGGGGTGTTCCTTCTCTTTCGTGTGAGGTCACTGCCAGCCTAGGGCAAGACGTGGCTGTGCAGTCAGCCAGAACAGAGGCATCTCCTGGGTTTGCACAGACTCTGAGTACCACAGTCCCCATGGGGTCAACCTGAGTGAGATACAAGCTCCTCAGACCCCCACAGCCCTGGCGCAGAAGCAGGGGTAATGGCCCGCACACACAGCTCCTCTTGTCTGCTTTGTCCCCTGTCATCCTGGGGAGCAGTGGCTCTGGCTGGCGGGCTTCAGAGAGGACTCCACAGAGCACCAGCAGTGCCCGCTGGCCCGGCCTGTCATGGTGGCAGGGCTGGCCCTGAGGCCGGATGGCTAGGTCGTGGGGTCACCCTGCAGGCCGGCCCTCACTCAGCTGCCTTAGACCGTCCCGAGGCCAGCCTCCCTCCCGCACGACTCGCCTGGTCTCAGGTGCCACTTGATTTCTAGAGCACCACGGCTTCTCTAGAAGAGATCACCAGCCCCCCTGCTCCTGGGAGCCACATATACTAGACACAGGGACACGGGAAATGCTGCTGGAGCCAGAGAGCATGTCCAGTGTCAGAGGGCACCTCTGGGGCCTGGGGCAAGGAGAGAGTGGGCAGCCGCTCTCTACCTGGAGGTGCCTGGGACACCAGGGACAGCAGGTCTCCAATAGCTTTGATTCTAGCCTGAGCTGCTCCTGACCCTTTTGTGTCCTCAGAAAGGCTCCTGGGCTGAAGAAGCAGGGACCATGTTCATCACTAGGCACCATTTATAGATGGGGCAAAGGCTCACACAGTTCCCGTGAACATATTAGATAGAGTCCAAAGTGCTGTGTCCTCTGCCTGTGTCAATGAATAGTGGTACTAGAAACCCACAGAAGGCCGCAGGCTTGCCCAGCATCTTACAATGGGCCAGGGTAGACAGCTTGCCCTCTTAGGACCCCTGTGGCTTCAGAAAGAAGCACAGACTTGTGCCCCGCACTGCTGGGCTAGAGGCAAGACCTACAAGACGCCTTTGGGGAGTCAGGGCGGTCTTCTTAGAAGAATGTATGTCAGCCGCCCTCTAGGGCAGGACCCCAGGCTTGGGGGCATTTCCTGTCTCCTGCATGCAGGCACCTGGAGCCTCAGCTGAGCTTAGAGGGGCAGCTGGGGCCTGGCTCACCTGTCGGAAAGGAGGTGGCGGGAGGGAACCAGGGCAGGGCGGCGGCAATCGCAATTGCTGGACTCTGTTTGGAGGGCTTCCTCCATTATAGAATGGATTATCCGACACCCAGATTAATGGGCTCTCGTTTTGCTAAACATCTGTCACCGTTAGTGCCGGAAAGCGAGCATGAAATGGGCTTTGACAGTACTGTTGCTGCAGCCATCTTCCGCTAGGTGTCCTGGGTCCCCAGTCAGGGCCTGTTCTACACGGTGGCACCTGGGGATAGTCCCTGGGCGAGGGGTGGCTGGGAGCCATCCCACGGCACCGGTGGGTGCTCCTGTTATCTGCAGCGGCCCGGGCAGGGATTGCTCCTACGAAGCTCTGGTCATCTGTCCAGGTGACATCTATCCAGGTTGGATGTAGGTTTCTGTCCCCCAGGCTCCCGGTACCCCACCACACAGTGCCTCCCATACACTTAGCACTGTTAACGCTGCCCTTGCCACGGTCTGGTGAGGAAGGTACTGTAGGACTGACGAGTACATGAGGAGACTGAGGCACAAGGACTGACCTTCCCAAGTTCCCCTGTTAGGATGTGAATCCCAGGAACTCTGAAGTGCCAGCTTCACAAGATGACTTCTGCCCGAAGCCATCAGGTGCAGAATGGGTCCCTCCAGCTGGGTCCGCTCCTAGGTGGGTGCTGGACAGGTCAGGGGCCTCCAGGATGAGAGGCAGCTGAGCAGAGCGGAATGGAGCCAGAGTGGGGGGCGGGACTGGAGCAGGGAGGGGCCGGGGCCAGGAGGGTGGAATCTTGGAAGAGTGGGGCGGAGCCGAGGGCCATGAGGGTGGAGCCAGCTCTGACCCCCAGCTGCGGCCACCCACAGCTGTACATCCAGACAACCACGCTGACGGTCTCCGTGAGTCTGAGTGCTTCGGTGTCCCTGGGAATGCTCTACATGCCCAAAGTCTACATCATCCTCTTCCACCCGGAGCAGAACGTGCCCAAGCGCAAGCGCAGCCTCAAAGCCGTGGTCACCGCTGCCACCATGTCCAACAAGTTCACGCAGAAGGGCAACTTCAGGCCCAATGGGGAAGCCAAGTCAGAGCTGTGTGAGAACCTGGAGGCCCCAGGTGAGTGTGTGGTCTCTCTCTCTCTCTCCCTCCCAGGCCCCACCCAACCCCTTTACTGACAGGCAGCCACAGGCCTCCCTGCCCTCTGATAACCTCTAGGAGACAGGTTGAAGGTCAGCACAGCCCTCCTGTCAGGCCCCTCCTGGTGGTTTGAGAGAACTTCAGAGACTCCCGCTGACTTGGCTCTGTGTGTGCTGAGACCCCACCATATCCCTGTTCTGGCCTGCATCTCTCCATCCCTCTGGGGAAGGGCTGCGGCAGAGGCCCAGTTTCTGGAGTAATCCAGGAGGGATCTTTGGCTCTGTCTCTAATGGGGTCTGAAAGATGGGGACCTGGGACACTCCGTCCCGTGACAGGCGGCTGAGGATCTAGCCGGGTGAGACTTTGGCTGATCTCCCATGGAGCAGCTTCCCCTGGGGTTTGTCAGAGGCCTCACCAGAGAGGACCATGCTCTGGAGGCTCCGCATGAAGAGCCAGTTGGTGGCAGCAGGGACAAGCTCAGCTTAACCCTCGGGTGAGACCCAGAGGAAGTGAGGACCCCTCCTGAGATGATTCTGCAGGGCTGGCCTCCACATGGTGTCCTTCTTCCCCTGTGCTATGGCCTCTCTGCCCCCAGGGTCCCCATCCTCTATGTGGAGAATTATAACTGACTTCTGACGTGTCCCTACTTGTGTCAACAGCTTCCCCCACAATTTCCTTCCCTATTCTTGCTCCCTCTGGTAAAATCATGTAACCCCTGTCCTCTGACCCTGACCCTTCCTTCAGGTACTGCCTTAGATGGGAAGAGGCCGAGGGTCCTTTCAGGTGCCCCCTCTGGCTTCCATGTCAGGGATCCTCAGAACAGCTGGGTCTATGTTTCTGACCTGGGCACGGCCAGAAACAGTGTCCTTCCTGTGGCCACTTACCCATTCCACCCCTGTCCCTCCAGGACCCTGTACACTGGCGCAGGAGCAGCTTTGCACACAGCTGCGCACACACAGGTGCACACATGCACACGCTTGTCTGTTGAGAGCAGGAGGGGGTCACTATTACACTCATTGGCCCGAGCAGGAGGGGGTCACTATTACACTCATTGGCCGGTCGGGACCACAGGGGAGGGCCTTCACAGAGTTTTGATGGCCCGACTGACATTGTCCCTCTGCCCTGCTCAGGCTGGTCGAAAGGTCAGAAGAGGAAGCGTGGCAGGTGGGGGTGGGGGGAGCCAAGTCCTCAACCCTGCTCCTGCAAGGGAGGCCCAGCATCCCCTGCAGCCAGGGCCAGAGGTGGCAGCTCCCTGTGTCCCCGTCTCTCTCAGTGACAGGGCTGCACAGTCATCAATTCTCGGGACAGCCCCGCCGAGGGGGTGTGAGAGGGTGGAATGGGGAGGTGTCACTCCCGTGGAACAGGGACATTTTTCACCCTGTCAAGCGCAGGCCACATATCTTTAAACAAACAACAGAATAAATAATTTAGAACCCTGATTGCAGGCAGATTGGTGCAGAGTCCCAGGCGACAAGTGGTGACCCTCAGCCTTGTGCCTCCAGCTGTCTTGCAAATTGCTGTATGGTTGGCTGGTGACCGAGAACCCTTGGGGAGGCTTGCTACCCCTCCATGCCTTCACTCGCAAAGGGAGTGCTCTGCGCTGTCAGGCACCACCTTCCTGGCCTCCTTGCCCAGAGCACCTTTCTGCCCAGCTTCTCAGAGCTCAGGGTCCCAACTGCTGTGTTTGCTGTCACCCACTTTACAGGTAAAGGGAGCCAGCGTTCTTCTCCAGGAGGGGTCATCTGTTAGATGATACGGCAATTGCTTGGGGAGGCCCAGACGGTGTTCCTCCCGGCTGGCTGACTGTTTCCGTGCGCCTTACCGCCTGTCAGCTTGCTGTTCCCATATTCCAGATGGTGAGGCAGGCCTTGACAAAGGGCTTAGGGGTTCCCTGGCTTGCAGCTGAGGACCAAGACTCCCATTCTGCAAGCCCTGGAGACAATGATTCAGACACTTTTGAGGAAATGGACAGCTTGGACTAGGCTACTGGCACAGGACCCAGATGTCCTTTGCCATGTTCTTTCTTGTCCCCTCCAGCCCCCGATGCAGCAGGGCCTGAGGCTTGCACCCCCCCTTCCCCCCTGCAGGGAATTGGCCCCTCCCACCACTTAGGTTTTCTTTCCTTCTCCAGGCCCTGAGCCACTGGAGGCTTTTGCAGTTGGGAAACAGTTCCCATAAGGATGATGGAGTCTGGGGATTGGCAGCTTAGACTGCACTCCACTGTGGTTTTGCTGGGGCAGCGTGGCTTAGATGATGTGGAGGTGTTGAAAGTTTTGGCAGTCCTTTGGGAAAGGAAGTCTAGGCACCAACGGCCATCTTGCTTGCTTTCTAACTATGGAAAAGAAGGCCCAGTAGAAAAAGGAGAGGAGCCGCCTGAGATCAGCCAGGAAGGAGGAAGCTTGCTCCTGCTGGGGCGAAACTATCTGCTTCTCAGCTGACACATCTGCCACCCTGGGTCCCAGCCTCTTCTGAGCTGGCCCAGGATGCCATGCAGTTCTGCCCCGTCATCCTGCAGCCCGCTTCGTTATCGGCTCTCTGGAGAGATGCAGGGATGGTTTGCGTATCGCTGTTCTCATTTTCCCCTGAATGTTAGGGCAGGTTTCCTTCCGTTGCACCCAGCATATAGGAAGCCCCTCACCCTGGCCAGGAGAAAGATATTTTTTTAGCTGAACTGAACTCTAATCTCTGTATCTCCTGAGTTCGTAGAACAAAACCAGGAGGCTCAAATCAAACAGATGCCTCTCTCTCTAATGTCAAAGATGATAGGTGGGCAGGAATGAGGTGCGGACCCAGGTTCCTTCCATCTTGTTGCTCCTTTGGTTCTCCAAGGATTGAAGCTGGCTATCTCCAGTGTCTGCTGTGCCCATGGAAGAGAAAAGAGAGGACAGAAGTGCAAGGGAAACAACTGTTTGACACTGGTGGAAGTTGCACTCCATCTGTCCTAGTTTGCTTCTCGATAGCTGTGATAAACACCATTACCAAGAGCAGCTTGGGGCCAGTGGGGGAAGCGCTTATTTCATTCTAAAGGGCATAGTCCATCACTGAGCTAATGCAAGAACACAAGGCAGGCGCTGGAGCAGAAACCACAGAGGAAGCTTCTCACTGCCTCAGCACTGGCCCATGCTTAGTTGGCTTTTTTGTACAGCTCAGACAGACCCACCTGCATGAGGATGGCGTAGCCTGCGAGGGATAAGCCTGCCCGCACTCATTAAGCCAGCTCCTCACAGATGTGGCCACAGGCCCATCTGATCTGGCTAATCCCCCAACAGAGACTCCCTCAAATGACTCTAGGCTGTGTCAAGTTGATAACTGACCCTAACTAGGACACCATCCTCCCTTGGACTTAATTAGCAAGATTTACCATAGAGCGGGCTCAGCTGCAGGAGAGGCTGGGAAACATTGTTCTTCACTTGACAGCCCGTGTGCCCAGTGTCACAGGGAGAGAGCTTGTGGACCTCCACTGTGCCCTGGCCCACCTCCTCTCTTCTAGGTCGCATGTCGCTGGCCTTATCTGATGGGCACTTCCCCTTTTCAGAGCTGAAAGAGTCGCAAGGGAAACAGGGCAGCTCCAAGATGGGGACAGCATTTTTTTCCCACCCAGCCCCCTTCTGTCCCCACCCCAGGTGCCCTGTCACGGTCACTGTCGAGGCAGGACAGAACCAAGGGTGTGGCCAGCTTCCTCATGCCTCCAGTCCCGGCTCACTGACAGATGGGGCATCCCTCCTTTGGTCTGACTGGGCTGCCAGAGGAGACACCCACTGCACATGAGAGCTGCTATCACCTGGCAGGGTGCGTGAGGGTGCTGTGGCCAGGAAGTGGGAGATCCCAGGAATGCCGCATCAGTCTTGTCTGGGCTTAGGGATATGAGCGAGGGCAGAGAAAGCTTGGTCTGAGGCAGCCAGACTGAGGGGCATGAGCTACCAGGAGTGGACAGGGTGGTTGCTGCAGTGTCTCTGGGATCAGGGACTTGGGCAGAGGGCTGTGTGAGCCGGCCAAGGCTCCTCTGTGACTGCCACTGCTCCTCGGTCCTCCTCCTCTGCCCGCCATTCTGACATACTGAGGGCTCTCTCTTCCAAGTACGTAGGGCTGAACCTCTGAAAGACTTCCCTCGGAGAATGTTTTAGGGTTCTGTGATTATATCATACCTCCAAAGAACTATTTTAAGACATGATAGAGTTGAGAGGTGGCAAGTGCTCTTAGTGGGAGGTGCTCAAAGATGGGGTCATGTCTGAGTAATGTTGTGAGGAGGGGCTTCTCCAAGTAATGGCTAACACTAGCCTAGATGTGATGTGGGAACTCCGTGTGGGCCCTGGGCCCTGGGGAAGGCAAGAGAGGCAGTTTCGGGGCAGGCAGGTCCAGCCCCCAGTGCAGCGCTCTGGTTTGGGGACCCCAGTGGAGATTTGGGTGGGGGGTGCCTTTGGGGCATGAGGATTTGGAAGAGGCAGTGCTGACTCCTGGTTCTCCTGGTCTCTCTCCAGCATTGGCCACCAAACAGACCTACGTCACCTACACCAACCATGCAATCTAGCTGGGCTGTGGAGCCAAGCGGCTTGAAGAGTCACAGCCTCTAAGGACGGCGCATCGGGCCCGGGCGGTGCCTAAGGGCCCTGCTGATGTCCTGCGTGCCCCGCTGGCACCCACGAATGTGGCTTGGTGCTGAGGACGGAGAAGCCCCGGCCACCACTGCTGGGCAAGCCGTGGTGGGCAACCGGAGGAGGCTGAGTGGCTGGGCACTTCCAGGCTGCACCATGCAGGCCTTCCTCTGGACCGATGCTGTACCCAGCCCCAGAGCACAGGGGCTCGGTCTCGAGACAGCCCTGGCTTTCTCTCCTCCTGCCTCCGTCTGTCCTGTTGGTGACCCCCGCTGGTCCCTACCCCGTCTGTGCGTTTCTCTTCCGTCTTTGCTCTGCACGTGTTGTCTGTTTGGGCTCTCTGCTTCTGTATTTTCCTTTCTGCTCCTGCCCTTCCTCTGCCATCTGCCCGTCCCACACCTTTGCTTCCCTGAGTTGCCTCACCCCAACCATGCCACCTACTCAAGCACTTTTCTTTTCTGTCCCATCGACTCCTTTTCTCCCCAGCCTTTGCTCCCTTACTCCATCCACCAATTCTGTCATGTTGCAAATGAGAAAAAAAAAGGGGGGGGATGGAAACACAAAAAAAGCCCAAACAAAAACTAATCTTGAGTGTGTTGCAAAGTGCTGCGTCCTCCTGGAGGCCCCTGTGTGTCCCTGTGGCCTGCAGCCTGCTCGCCCACCCTTCCCGTCTGCCGTGTGTCGCGCCCGCCTGCCCGCCTTGCCCTTCCTGCCAACGACACGGAGTTCAGTGCCTGGGTGTTTGGTGATGGTCTCTGATGTGTAGCATGACTGTTTTTCTACCGAGAACATTTCTAATAAAGATAAACACATGGTTTTGCAGCTGGCCTGTGTGTCCACTGAGGGGCCCACGGGCAGCCACGGCTGGTGGCCAGAGGTCAGCCGGGGCAGAAGGGCTGTGGGCCTCAGAAGGCCGGGGGCCGGAGCTCTGGGATTGCTGGTGTCCCAAGTAGAGTGCGCAGGAAATGGCAGAATGTTCCAGTGCCTGTGGGGGCTGGAGAGACGGCTTGGCGGTTGTGTCTTGCGGGAGACCCACGTTCGGTTCCCAGCATCCACATCAGGCATAGCTCCATGCTCCAGGTTCTGCTCTCTTCGGGGATTCTTGGGTCTCTTCAGTCACCTGTGTGCACATCCACACACATAGCACATAATGGATGGACAGAAGGGCCCTGGGCAGGGAGGCCTCAGGGACCAAGCCTGAGTTATGCAGATAGCGCCGCTGGGTGGTGTCAGGTGCTGAGGTCCCCCGAGCCCCCGAGACAGCCCCCCCTCCTGGGGACCAGCTGTGCTCAGCCTCTCCCATCACCGGGTCTCTGTGTGCCACCCAGCTTGTGTTGTAAGGAGGAAGAGCAAGAATGACTGTCATCTCCCTTTGTTTGGTAGGATGGCCCTGTGCCTTAGTTAGGCTTTCATTGCTGTGAAGGGACCCATGACCAAGGCAACTCTTATACAGAAAACATTTCATTGGGGCAGCTTACAGTTTCAGAGGTTTAGTCCATTGTCATCGTGATGGGAAGCATGGCAGCGTGCAGGCAGACACGGTCCTGGAGGAGCCTGAGTTCTGCGCCTCGATCCACAGGCAGCCGAGTATCTTCCTCAGGAAGCCGGGAGGAGACTGTCTCCCGCACGGAGTGGAGCACAAGCACAGGAGAACTCAAAGCCTGTAGTGACACACTTCCTCCAACAAGGCCACACCTACTCCAATACAGTCACACACACCTAATAGCGCCACACCCCATGGGCCAAGCATTCAAACCTGTAAACCAGACCTATTCAAACCACCTGTCTCCCTGCCTGTCTGGTAGGATGGCGCCAAGAACTCTCAGGTTAGGTTTTGCCCAGCACTGCGCTGGAACTAGGCTCAGTCTGGCAAGGCTAGAGTTCCAGATCACAGGCTTCTGGAAGCTTCCGGTGAGCAGGTGTATGAGGGAGGGAGGGAAGATTGGGGGGGCTCTGATTTCACATCCTCTGGGGGATTCCTACAGCAGCCCTGCCTGGGCTCTTTAGCCCTCTTCAGCTCTGAGGCTCAAGGCTTCCCAGGTAGAAGGCCTGGCTCAGAGCTACAGTGCCCATTCCTGCCATGCGCCATGTGTGGTGACCTCACTTTTGTTCTCTGGTGGACTCGTGTCCCCCTGGGGCCCTGCCTCTCTGGTCCTCTCACAGTTCAGGAGGGGATGGTGGGAGGGGCCAAGGTCAGTCTTCAGGGTTCCCTCTATGCACAGAGGAGGCTGAGGAGACCCATCTGCCGGGGAGCTGCCTTCGGGAAGCCATGCTAACTTTAAAATGCTGATTCCTGGGGAATGGAGGTAGCTACATCGTGTTAAGTGGGGAAGCCTTGGTGCGTTCTGAACCCCTGAACCCGCAGTGTGGATACTGAAGAGTGGGGCCTATGGGCCTGAGGCTGGCAGGAGTGAGCCACAGGCAGGGCTGCCCAGCTCTCTAGGAAAGTAGAGACGGGTCATGCACTCACTTGGGAGTGGCTGGGAGCGCTGGAGCGAGCTGTCCTGAGGGGGTGAGGGGAACTCTCCCCGGGCCAGCCCTCATCCTGACTTATAAACTAGATTTTATTACCACTGTCCATCGCTGTCCTGGGCCCGGTAGCTCAGGCCTCTTGCGCACTAGGCAGGCACCCTCCCACTGAGCTTCTCTCAGTCTCCTTCTGTTTATTTTTCTGTTCTGGGACAGGCTTTCTCTTCATTGGACTTTCGGTTTGGCTGCCCCAGCCTCTGGGGTGGCTGGAGTAACAGGTCAGGCACTGGCCCCCTCCAGCCACGTGGACAGGTCTGTGCTCTCACCCCCAGCCACGTGGACAGCTGTGCACCCCACCCCCAGCCACGTGGACAGGTCTGTGCTCTCACCTCCAGCCACGTGGACAGCTATGCACCCCACCCCCTTGCACATGAGCGACACCGAGCGACACAGACAGGTACCGGGATGTTTCAGTAAAGCAGGAAGATGGAATCCTGTAGGGCCTGGAACATTCCCCTGGGGTCTCAGTCTTGAGGAAGTCAAGTGCAGGGACTCTGCGCCCAGCACCCTCTCTAGCCTTGTTCACACAAGGCGCTCTCCAGGCCGCAGATCTGCGCCAGCCTGGGGAAGCTGAGCAGCCCTCAGGGCTGCCCAGGGAGGGCTAAGGTGCTGTTGGTCTCGGGCCAGGCCTTGGGGTTGAAGCCGGGGACCAGCAGTGGCCACCTATTGGTTTGCCTAGGGTGCACAGACAAGAGAGCTGCTCCTGCCTGGGCCAGGGCCAGGGCCAAGAGCTGCCAGGTGAGATGGACAGAAATGTGGACATCTTGCCCTCTCTCTCAGGACCTGGGGAGACCAACTGTGGGAGGCCGAGCCTGAGGCCTGGTCCTCGCCCCAGGGATGGCTCTGCTGAGCACCTGAAGTCTGTGTTCCTGCCTCTTCTCAACCCCTGAAATTGGAGGCAAGAGGGCCTGGGCCCGGAGTTAGGACAGAGGGGACACAGATTAACATTGTGCCACCTGTCCCTTAAACACCTCTGCCCCTAGGCCCACCAAAGAGGCTAGAAAACAAGCTTCAAGGAAGGACTCAAAGGGATCTAGAGCAAGGGCCTGAGCCCCTTTGCTATAGTCTCACGAGGGGACGGCGCCTCTCTCCTCCCAGTCTTAGAGTCCAGATGTCCATGAGCCCCAGGGTACACCCAGGGGCTTCTTGGCTTCCCTCAGCCTTTCTGTACTACCCTGGCCGTCCCTCAAGCCTCAGCCCCGAGCCCTGGCTCTCTGAGCGTCACCGGGCCTATTCCCTAGACAGCCCTGTGCACTGAACAGCGCCCGCCAGGATCTAGCTTCAGTTGGCAAAAGTAGCAATTAGCATCTAATGAGCCTTCTTGCTTTATTTTTAGGTAACCTCCGAGGCCCTGCCCGTGGAATTCAGCCCGCCATTGCTGGCACATAATTAAAGCATGTCACCATAATTTGCCTTTTTTTTTCTTACAAAGCCCGTAATTATGTTTTTATTGCAAGTGAGGGGGGGGCGAGGAGGGGGAAGGAAACAAAGGGAGGCGGGCTTGGGGCAGGGACCAGGGCTCAGCTTCCTTAGCCAGGGGTCCCCCTGCCTCTGGATGCCACTCCCCTCAGAACACCCCGAGCTTCCCGAGCTTCCCGGGAGCTCCCTCTAGCCTTCCCGATGGCCTGCCCAAGGGAGAGAGCAGAAGCGCCTGTGTCCGAGCCGATGAGTCTTGAGCTGGGAGTGGGTGCGTGGGAGTTCCTGCCGCAGTTCTTCCTCAGATGTTGGAGATTTTCCATAATAAAAAGTTAAATGGAACTGTGCCCCCAGGAAGGGGCCTGCTGACTGCTTTTGGGCATGCTCTTTCTAACTATGTGGTGAGGGGCGGTCTACACAGTGAGCAGTGTCTTTCCATCATTAATTAGTGCTATTGAGTTGGGGTGGATGTCAGTTCCTACGGAGACTGCCTGAAACCAGACTCTCTCATCCCACCTCCCCAAAAAACATCTCACCTGCTGGCCCCACTCTGAAGCCAATTTACCCAAATCATTCTCATCGTCTGAGTCCAGCATGGAGACATCTGCTATGATGTAAAGGGACAGGGAACAGGTTAAAGGTTCCTGCGGGGTCGGGGGCAGGGGCCAGGGGGCAGGGAGAAGCCTGGACTAGCAGCACTACGCCAGCTCCCTCTCAGGATAACAGGCACTCTGGCCGGGGACTCAGGGAGGCCTGATTTCCAGATAAGGCTCTGCCACTGACTTTGCTGTGTGGCCTCAGACAAGATGTTTTCCCTTTCTGGGTCGGTTTCCTCATCCTTAAGTTGAAGAGGTGAGTTCTGAGCTCAGAGCTGAATAAGCATATAGGAGGAAGAGACAGAAGAGGCTTTTGGGGACAGTTGCTATGGCAACTATGCCCCTACTAAGGGGCAGGGGAGGAGCCTGAGTGTGCAAGTTAGACCATCCTTCTTCTTCCTCAGCTTTGGTGGGCTGGCTGAGACAGGAATAGGCCACTTTAGTGTAAGGAGGGAGCTGAGGGAGGGGATGGAAGAGGATAGACTAGCTTCATGAGGCCCAGAGGAGGTTTGGGGATGCTTCGTTGGCTGTGGCAGAAGGCAGAGAACAGAGGCTGAGCTGGGCTGGCCGCTGCGCCTGTCCGCTGCCATCACACACAGGGATAGGATTAGGGCACCAAGACTTTGTTTCTTTAATTTTCTTTTTACATTTCTTTATCTAATGTGGTTGTCTATAGGTCATAGAGTATGTGTGGCGGTCTGAGGACAACTTGTGGGAGCTGGTCCTTCCACCACATGGGTTCTGGGACTCGAACCCAGGGCCTCAAGCTTGGTGGCAAGATCCTTTACCTGCTGAGCCATCTTGGCAGCCCCAGGGCCCAACCTTGACTTCACTCTGCATGGAACTCCTGAGCTGTGAATGGCGGCAACTGCAAGGAGCACGCCTCTCTCGAAAAGCATCCTGGTCGCTCATCTGTGCTGTCTGCCCTGAGCTTCTTACCGCTGGCTGTGTTCTCTTCTAGTTTTGAACAGTTTAATGGTGTGCCATGGGGCCACATTCTTCATGTTATGTTTGCTGAATTTCCTAGACATTTAAAAACAAGTTTTATTGTATGTGTGTGAGTGTGTGTGTGCGTGCACACAGCACACGTGTGGAGGTCAGAGGACAGCTTTGTGGAGTTGTTTTTCTCCAGAAGCCTCTAGGTGGTCTGGGATCGGACTCAGGTGGCCAGCTTGCACTAGATTGCCCAGTCTCTGGGGCTTTATAGCTGCCATTTACTTGAAAAGTCTGGGGCCGTTATTTCTTCAAAACTATTTCAGTTTCCTCTTTCATGTCCTTTGTTCTGGAGACTTCTGGCACGCGCTACCCAAGGCTACGGTTGTCCCCAGCTCCATGGCACGTCTTTATTCTTTACATTTTTTCATTTTACTATTTTATTTATTTTGGGGGTGCTTGTGAAGATGAGAGCATGGCTTGTGGGACTCTGTTCTCTACTGTGGGTTCCATGAATCAAACTCGGGTGTTTAAGCTAGGTAGCAAGAGCTTTACCCACGGAGAGTCGGGCTGATGGCCTCTCTTCTTGATTCTTTCATCTTTCTGTGTTTCGTCTGTCTGTCTTCCTCCCTTCCTCCCTCCTTCCCTCCCTTCTTTTCCCCTCCCTCCCTTCTTTCCTCTCTTCCCCCTTGTCTGCCTGCCTGCCTGTCTTTCAGACACAGTCTCATTTAGCCCAGACTGGACTCCTACTCACTGCGTAGCCAAGGATGGCCTTGAACTCCTCCTCCTCAGGCATGGATCCTTTTGCTCCTGTTGCTGTCTTTAGGTTCACTAACCTTTCTGATTCGGTCCCAGTCTGCCATCGGTCATGTCCACAGGTTAACCTCCTCAGCGTGGGAGCCTTCCCACCCAGAGCTTAGTGGCTCTCTCCGTCGCCATCTCTCTGAGCTTCTTGACCTGTGTGATGATCAGGCTGTTTGGACAGCGTAGGCCACCTCTGCTGTCAGGTCACGCTGGGCTGCTCTCCCACATGGTGCTCTCTCATGGCCAAACTGTCCCCCACCTGCTTTGTCGCCTACGCCAGACATGACCCCAGTCCAGACTCCAGACAGGGCAGGTGGCCTCCTCCGGCACCAGGTATTTTTGTCTAGAAAAAAGACATCTGACTTTCTGGGTATGCTCTGTTACTTGGAAACAGCCAGGTACTTTCAAGTCTGGCTTCAGAGCTCCAGAAGATGCTGGGAGTGGCAGTCTGCCCAGGGCCCACAGGGACGCCAGGTCTGCTTGTGCTCGCCTGCTCCCACATGCTGGGACAGTCCCTGTGGCCCTGTGAGCCACAGGTAATGTTGAGTACAAGGTCCTCACCCTCTCTGTCCGCCCCTCTCTGCCCCTGGCTCTGTGGCTGTGCCCCTCCTCCCAGGCCTGTGGTCTCCCTGGGTGCCAGCAGGGTTTCTGTGACCTGGAGCTCCCCTGAGCACCGCGTGGACCCACTGCACGCTCTGGGTCGTTCTTCCATCTCAGGCTGCCTGGTGAGAGTGGCCTAAAGCCTTGGGAGCTGTGGCTTCATGTATTTCATGCTCCCTCTATTTAGTTATTTCAGAAAGGCAATCTGGTCCCTTGTTAGGCACTGAATATATATCCAGATCCAGGGGTTCAAGACCAGCCTCTGCTAGATAGTGAGTTTGAGGCAGCCTTGGTTACATAAGACATATCTCAAACAAACAAATAAACCAAAAAAAACCTGGAACCCAGGGGCTGGAGAGATGGCTTGACAGTTCAGAGCCCATACTGTGCTTGCAGAGGACCTGAGTTCAGTTCCCAGGGCCCGTGTCCAGCCTCACAGGGTCTGAGGTCCTCCTCTGACTTCCCCAGTACCCTTACACTTACACACAAGCACACACACACACATAAAGGTAAATATTAAAAAAAAGGAAGGATGGGGCCTGGAGAGGTGGCTCAGCAGTTAGAGCACTGGCTGCTCTTCCAGAGGACCCAGGTTTGATTCTCAGCGCCCAAAAGGCAGCTCACAACCATCTCACGGCTCACAGTCATGTGGGGTCTGGTGCCCTCTTCTGGCATGTGGTGCACAGATATATATGCAGCTAAAATATCCATACACAAAAATAAAATAAATTTTTTTAAAAAGAAGGAAGATTTATTTCCAGGCCCAAATTATGTGCATATTTACATAAAATGCCACATTTAAAGCTCTAATAAGGCAGCCAGGCTTGGTAGCGCACACCTTTGATCCCAGCATTTGGGGAGGCAGAAGCAGGTGGATATTTGTGAGTTCAAGGCCAGCCTGGTCTACAAAGCGAGTTCAGGACAGCCAGAGCTACACAGAGAAACCCTGTCTTGGAAAAAAAAAAAAGCTCAAATAAGGCTTCTATAAGGATAATCGGGTATATTCATTACTTTCCTTATTGCTCTGTTAAAATAACCAACGGTCTTGGTTCCTGCTCTGTTGTTGTGAAAAGACACTTTGACCAAGGCCACTCTTAAAAAGAAAGCATTTAATTGGGGCAGCTTACAGTATCAGTTTAGTCTGTGATCATCACGATGGCAAGCCAACCTGGCACGACACTGGAGTAAAGCTGAGAGCTTTACAGTGTGATCCCCAGGCAGCAGACAGAGAGAAAGAGGACAGAGAGAGGGACAGAGAGAGGACACAGAGAGGGACAGAGAGAGGATAGAGAGGGACAGAGAGAGGGACAGAGATAGGACAGAGTGAGGGACAGAGAGTGAGAGAGGGACATACACAGAAAGGGACATAGAGAGAGGAACAGAGAGAGGGACACAGAAAGAGGGACATACACACATATAGAGAGAAAGAAACAGAAAGAGAGAGGGAGAGACTGGGCCTGGTGTGGGGATTTGAAACTTCAAGGCTCACCCTTTGAGACATATTGCCTCCAACAAGGCCATACTTCTAACCCTTCCCAAGCCATCTGTCAGCTGGGGTCCAAACATTCAGACATCTGAGCCTATGGGGGCCATTCTCATTCAAAGCACCACCCAACCAGTACAACTTAGGGAAGGTGTTTTTCCGGCTCACAGTTCAGGGTGGAGAGGTGTGGAGGTCGGAGTGTGAGGCTGCTCTTCCGCTTCATTCCCAGTCAGGGAGCAGAGACAGAGGGATGCTGCTCACCTCACTCTCTGCTTTTCTCTCTATTCAGACCCTGGTCTATGGGGTGGTGCTGCCCCCATTCAGGGCGGGTCTCCTCAGGTAAGCCTCTCTGGAAATGCTTCACAGATGAGGTACTCAGAGGTAATTCCTCCAGTTAATAAAAGTAAATTTTTATTGTAGGTAAATATGAAAAGGAACCAAGAGACTCAGAAACAAATATGAGAATGTTGAAACTGAAAACCCAATCAAAGGGTTAGGGCGCATGTTAGATGCAGTCGAAGACATAGCTGTTGAACTGGAAAATAGATCTGAAGAAATCATTAGTCATAATAGAGCACACAGAGAGAAATAGAAACCAGGGATGCAACGGGACAGAGAATGAGGAGTTCTAAGGAGACCTCAGGAGAATTGGGAGAGGTAATATTTAATGATATATATTGACAAGGAATTTTAAAGAAGTGATTAAAAATAAAAGACATGCTGAGGAGGAGGCAGAAGGATTCTTAGAATAAATAAAAGAAACCCAGAGCAAAAAATCCTCACTGTAAGCTGCAGAAACCCGAGAGGATGCTCTCTCTCTCACACACACACATTCACTCCACACACACACTCACAATTCACTGTATCTAGTGTGTGTGCCTGTGTGTGCACATGCCCCATGGTGTAGGTATGTAGAGGTGAGAGAATTGGTCTCTTCTTTCAGGGATGGAACTCAGGTTGTTAGGCTTAGCAGCAAGCACCTCTACCTACTGAGCCATCTCACTGGCCCCAAGAAGGGTATCAAAAGCATGCAGGTAGAAAAAAGTCAGACAGACCAGGCAGCGAGGCACCCCTGCATTCTGAGTCCAGGAAGTGAAGGCAGGAAGATCAGAGTGTAAGTTCATCCTCGGCTACTAGTTCTCAAATCAGCGTGCACAGGGCACAGCCAGTGTGTGCAGAGGCCGGTCACCCACGCAGCACTGCCAGGCTGCTCTGAGGGACAGCTCCAGGACCTTAGGTGTCTTGGGGCCTCTGCTGTCCAGGACTCCAAAGGATGCTGGGGCCGTCTGCCTGACCCTCAAAGGCGCCTGGGGTGGTGTGTGAGTGTGGTAAGGGAGAACACTGGTCAGCCGGTGGGAAGAGGGGAGGGGGTAGAAGAGAGGCTGAGGAGGGAACATGGGGACAGAAACCCCGGGGCATTTCCTTAGTTCTGAGTGGGCACAGTATGTCCTGTCACATACACACTCACACACACGCACATTCACCCCCACACTCACATACACACAAATACATACTCATAAGCACTCACACTCATATACACATGCAGCGACAATTTTGGAATTTTGGTTTCCTTAAAAAAAAACACAGAAATACTATGTTTCCGATTTAACCCCAGGTGCGGGGCTGGGGGCTGTTGCCTCCTGCTCTAGCAGAGTTGTGGTTTTGCCAGCTGCAGATAGTTTCTGCGATTGTGTGACTTGTGTGACGTTTGGAATTCTGGGAACTTTTCAGAGGCTAATAAATGCTAGAGCCCCAAGAGGCGGGCGGGGTTGTTGGTCATGGTTTGTTAGTAGTCCTGCTCAAAGAAGAAACAAAAGGAAAGAAATTATATTCAGGGATCTCCCTCTCCCCCTCTCTCTCCTCCATCCTTTCTCTCTAGTGATAAGGGGTGAACGGGGAGAGGGAGGGTGGGAGAGTGAAGAACCCATAAAATAGCTAAGACCAGCTACACACACACCTGCACGCCACCCCCTTTCGGTTCTTGCTATGAGTTTCTCACCAAACAAGCTCCATTAATCGCCTAATAACCGGATTAATTAAGGACGCTGAAAGTAAACAGCAAGAAGGTAATTTGCTCCTGATTACTGTGTAATTGCGGGAGGATGAACTCATTTGCATATGCAAAGAAGGCTGCCGACAGAGTGACAATGGAGGGAAGGAAGTGCGCCTCTGACCTCACTCTTCTGAGCTTCCTTTCCGGCTAGCCCGGGCTGCGTCTCAGTCTCTGCCTCCCCCGACAGCAGAGAGACCAGCCTTCTTGGCAAGGCCAGCAAGCAGCTCCTCCAGAAAGGGGGAAATCTCAAAACACGGACTGCAGAGTCCCGCCTTCGCTGTGTCTGGTCGACTCCGGGCAACAGATGTCCCAAAGCATAGGGTGAGGTGCCGCTAGGGCCTGACTGCACACACTTTATCAGCTAAACTTGGGCTGCCTTCTGCAGACAGTGAAGGAGTGGAGACGGGGGTGGGGGAGCGGGGAGGGCATTTCCCAAATGCTTCCAGGCATTGCCAACCCCGGGACGTCCTCCAGAATTGCACCCTTTAGCCCTGTCCCAGGAGCCCGCTCTCTCTGGCTGGGAAGTTTGCTCATCTCTGGAGCAGAGCCGTCCACAACTCTGTTGCACTGTCCCGGAGGATTGGGGGTGGTGGCGGTGTGGCCTAACGGTGGGGTCCTTGACCCCTCACAAGGCAAGCCTCAGCTGCTCGGGCTGGCCCACTGGCCCTTCCGATGCCAAATTGTTTTCTGATGGAGGCGTCTGTCTTCTCTTGAACTCAATTTGCGTTTTCAAAGCAGCTAATAGACGCATTAAAAAAAATCCATTTTCGCTCGGGATTGAATCTGACTGAGCTGGATCAATCCGCAGATGCTCCCCCCACCCCGCCCCCGCCGCCCTTGCGCGTAGCCCTGGAGACGGCGGCGACGCTGCTCCCCCAAGCCCAGCAAGGACCTTGCCGGGGGAGGGGGGTTCAACCCAGGGAGGACCCCACTCTCCGCACACAGAGGGACCCTCGTCCACCTCCGTGGCTTGGCTCATCTACATCTCACATGCCTCTTCTCATCGCATGCCTCAAGGCCCCCAAAGGCTTACGATGTATGGAGATGCAGCTCCACGCATGTTCAGCAGTGTCATGTATTGATCTTCGTGGTGAGAGGGACCCTAGGGCCTGGGTTCGAATCCTCAGGGCAATGTCTTTGTAGCTGGGCTCTGTAAACAAAAAACTGACACCACCTTGTAGGGTGAGGTTGGGAGGCCCCCTTTGGGTTGGCAGAGATCCATGTTTCAGCTCTGGCTTCTCTGGGAAGACTAGCTTTACCTGAACCCCCTCCATGCAAATCAGCAGCTCCTCTGCCTCTCAATATTGGGAGCCCCGTCCACCGCCTGTAAGACACAGGAGGTTTGCCTGGTGTCTGCAGACTCCCAGTGTGGGGGCTCTAGTAGCTGCCCCCTTGTGCCTGCAGATTTCAGTCTATGATAGGAGACCCCTGGGCCGGAAGTCAGGGGTGGCAGAGGCTGCTGGCCTCCGGACCCCCTTCTATACGGCTTGCTGCTGTGGTCCCAGTGTGAGCGACTGCGGCTGTGTCAGTTGGCAGATGAACCTGGGACTGTCAGTCATGGGTTTGAAGGTGAAGAAGCAATGGGGGTGCTGGCCTGTGGCAGAGTCGGGAAGAAGCTGGGGTGCGAGGGGCGGGGCTGTTAAAAAGCCAGGGCCACCCTAGAAACAGAAAACCATACCTGTTGAGGCCTGACTCCCTGAGGCCCTTTCGGCTCTCAGGTGTGTTTGATTATGAAGCCCAGCCCTCCCTGCTAAGCGCTGCCTCGTTGCCCACACAGCCCCGACGGCAAGCACAGGCTGCTGCTGGTGGTTCCGAGCTGATGGTGCAAACTCTCCAGCCGCTTCAGTTGTTGGTGCTTGCGGCGCAGTGTCTCATTACTGAGCTCGGCTGGCCTGGAACGTGCAGCCCTCGCGTGCCTCAGCTCCCAGAGTCCTGAGAACTCACACCCTCTCAACACTGGCGCCCTCTTTCCTTCCTCCTCCCGCCCCTCTGCTCTTCCCTCCCTCCCTCCTGTTTTGTGTGTTTGATGATGACTCTCACTCTGTCGCCCAAGCTTGCCTGCTGGAATTTCAGACACGCACTACCACAACAAACATTTTTTTTTTTAATTTTAGATCATTTTGTTTATTTTGTGTTGGTGGTGGATGGCTGTGCTCATGCAGCGTTGAGTGTGGCAGTCAGAGGGTAGCTTGCTGGAGTTGGTCCTTCCCTTCCATCCTGGGGCCCTTGGGGAGGGCAGTCACGGGATCAGGCTTGCCCATACCCACTGAGCCTCTCACCGTTTGCCACCCCTACCTTTTCTTTTCCTTCTGGATTTTCTGCGGCAGCTCCTTGCCCAAGCTAGTCTAGAGTTCATGCGTAGCCTACGCCTCAGACTCCCATGATTTCCTTGCCTGTGCCTCCTGAGCTGAGGGATGGCAGGTGTGGGCCACTGTGCTTGCTAGCTGCCTGCTGACTTTAAGCCGCTCCTGCTGCCTTTTACCCGTCCCTTCTTCCAGGGCCCTGGCACTTTCTTTACCTTTTCATGCTTTCTGACCTTGGTCACTTGTGCCCAGGCCAAGACTGAGACTGTTCCCCGCCCGCCCCAGCCTGGGAGGGCCAGGCCTGGAGTGGGGTGAAATGGGACAGTACCAGAGGTGCCCCCAATTAGGGCCATCTGCTTCTTGGCTAGCCTAATTAAATCCTTGGCCACTCCGGCCTTGTCTCCTAATCTTCGGCTTTGTGCTGACAGAAGCAGGTTCCTCTCAGTCATTCTTAAAGGGGGCAGGCCCTTTCCTAGGGAACATTTTAAATACAATTACACGGACGACAGTGATTCTAAAATACACTTCACTAAGCACTTTCCTTTTTATTTAAAAACACTTGGATGGCACTTGTCAGGGGCTAAGCACCTTGCAGATCTCATCTCATTTAATTCTCACACTAACCAGGTCACTATCACCACAGGCTTACGGGTGACAGGCCCTCAGAAATGACAGCGTGTGGCTTGTGATCCTTGAAGCCTGCCTGAGTAGCTTGGTTCTGCTGTTGGCCTGGGCTTCCCTGGGCTGCTCACAGTGCAAATGCTCTTCAGAGCCCTTGGTGGCCAGCTGCTGGGCAGAGCCAGAGTGTCTGCAGAGGGTGGTCAAAGCCCTCCTCTACCACTCCTACCAAGGACAACCCCAGCCTCAGATCCAAACTCAGGCAAGGCTGGCGTTGTTTGGTTTTTGAGTCAACCCTTTGGGGGCTTGGTTATGGAATGCAATGGTGGTCTGGGGTCCTGGTTACCCACTAAGCAGGAAGGTGCTAGGCCTGGCATGGGGTTGGTATGAGAGTGCATGGGTGCATATGTATGTATGAGTATGTGTGTATGTGTGAGATTGCAATTGGCCTTCAACAGGAGGTCCCAGGTTCAACCTCTCGTACCTGATCTAACAGTACTTTTTCTCTGGTGCTGGGAGGGATTTGAAAAGAGAGAGGGAATGAGGGGCCCCTCTGGCTCACCCTGTCCCTCCCTTCCAGCCTGAGACTTGCCTTCTCTCCCTTGGCTATCCCTTCCAAGACAGCACATACTCCCTAGCTCCTGAACTCTGGCCACCTTAGCAGGCATGTGAAAAATGTCACCCACCTGTTGCAGTTTCCTTTCCTGGGGTCTGTCTCCGTCACAGTCCATAAGGGTGAGGCTGTGACAGCCGCAGTGCCTTTCCACATGGCGGGTGTGTGCTGAGTGCTTGCCAGGCCTGTGTGCTGCCATGTCTCCATGGCTCTCTGTGGCTATCACTCTCACTAGCCTGAGGGGTTCCTCTAACCACTTTCCTGAGGGGCACCTCAACTCATGAAAATCGGATTCATGGCTCTGATGCAGGAAAGAATTCCAGGCATATCCTGTTTAAAGCAGAGCTTGAGGTTTCATTAGAGAAAATAAAAATGGGGACCCCCCTCAGTTGTCTGCCCCCCTCCTAGCTGCTACCCAGCCTTCATGGCTGGTTCTGCCCCTCCCCCCTTCAGGATCCAGGTCATCTTCAGAACGTCACCACGACCGCAGCAGGGCCTCAGCACCCTCTTCTGTAGAGAGTGAGTCACCACGAGGGTCACCTAGGAAGGTGGCCTGGGGGTCCTGAGACGAGAGCAGAGAGCTCAAAGATGGGGGGGGGTGCTCTGTGACAGCTTGTCTTCATGGCCAACATGACTGGATTTAGAATCACTGGACAGTTGGCGAGTCACCTCTGTGTGTGTCTGTGAGAGTGCTTCCAAAGTGTGAGCTGAGTGGAAATAGTGGCCCGGAATTTGGACAGCATCATTTCTGAGATCAGCGTAAATAGGGGTTCAAAGTTTGGAAGGTTTCAATTCAAAGTGTGCTGGTCCATGTGTGGCAGGGCAGCAGAGCATGCTGGGAGCTTGTGGAGAGGAAGCTGCTCACTTTATGGCTGACAGGAAGCAGAGCAAAAGAGGAAGGATCATGGTCCCAGTCTCCTCCTCAAGGATGCGCCCACTCTCACTTCCGCCCCTGCCTGTTCCAGCCCAGCACTGCTGGGCACCGCTGGGGAATGCTCAGGACTCGAACTCCTGAAGACCCAATCCTGCTCACAGGCACCTGAGTGTAGGAGAGAGAAGGGCAGGGGCAGAGGGCCACCCTCCATGAGGAGGCTGGGGTCGATCTACTGCTGCAGCCTGGGCTACAATCAGGAGCTCACTTGGTGGAGGAAAGGCAGTACCGGAAGCACAGGGTGCTCCTGTGAGACAAAGATGGCCTGTGTGCTATTTACCCGGTGACTCCTGCCAATGGGATACCAGGGGGGAGATGGGGAGACACAGAGACATGAGTCTTCATGAGTTTGGGAAAGAGCATTTTACTACACGTAACTTCAAATACCCAAGGAAACTGAAGAGCGCTGGACAGAGAAGCCATCCCCTGGCCCATGGGGTATTCCCGCCCTGGTGTCAGATGAAGCTCACAGTGATCCCCAGACATCAGCATGAATGCTGGTAGCCAGGGCGCAGCAATTGCGTACAGTTCTCTGGTTCTCTGTGTCTGTTTAGAGACTTGTCTGTGCAGGCGGAAATGCACAGGACTGACGCGGATTGTTCTGGAAGCTCTGAAGAATGATACGTCTGTGTAATCCAACTTCGATCAAAATATAGACCGTGACCTACATTCTAGAACTTTCTTTCATGCCACTTGCTAAGGAATTGTCCCCACTCATCTTGTGTGGGTTCGTGCATGTGTGAATCCACGTGTGTGCACATGTGCTGTGGGACACATCCAGGGGTAGGAGGACCTCAGGCGAGAGTCAGCATGTAGGTTCTGTGGCTTGAACACAGGGAGGTCAGCAAGCACCGTCACCCACTAAGCCAGCTCAGCAGCTATGCATTGCCTTGTGACCCGAGTTTGTTAATTCGGCGAGGCTTGCCCGCTGTCATGCCTGACGACAAGAGCTCAATCTCTAGGCCTCACCCAGAGGAAGGAGGGAACCTCCTTCCAACAGAAACACTATGTCTTGGCGGGACTCATGCTTGCCGCTCCTGTCCAGTGGCTGGGGGCACCATGGCATGGTTAGCACACTAAATCTGTGCCATGTTACCAGCGACTGAGACATCATGGGCCCAGGCCAGCCACGCCGCTGCACAGTCCCTCAGCAACCTTGGAGGCGGATGGGCTCAGGTTCTGAATATGAAGCAGGGCCTGGGCCTCACCTGACCGCCTCCGGTCCACACCACAGGGACTGAATGAAGGGCAGGGGTTTTCTCCTGCCCAGGACAGCACTGTCCACACACTGTGGGCTCCCAGAGCCCTCACAGCTGGCCTGGGTCTCTGCCTTACACTTGTGCCCTAGCTCTAGGTTGTCAGCTCTGTGCCTGGACAGCCCCCTCTGGCCCTCAGGGCTGCTTGCGGGGCCTGTGGATTTAGAGCCAAGGCCTTATCTAGGGCTGCAGCAGCTGCCATGTGCTCCTTTACTGTCTGAGTGAAATCACAACCTGACACTCCATGTCCTAATCCTCTTAGTCGGGGCTCACTGTGGGCTGTCGGAGTCCGCCGTTCCCCACCCCTGACTTAGGACTCTGATCATAGCTGTCACATTTCAGTCCAGTTCCAGTCACAAGAGTCTGAGCCTTTGCCAGATGCTTATGTCCTGGGGTTCAAGGGTATTTGGATTTGGGGCTGGCATCAGCTGCTACTGGAGTGGAGCCATCATGGCTGTATAGAACTTCTGCCTTCCAGGCGATGCAGAAAACCATCTCTCAGCTCAAGGGGAGGAGGTACCAGTTTATTCTGGAAACTAATGTGAGCCACTGTGTCCAGGAGCACTGATTTACATCACCTTAAATGCCATGTTCCAGGGTAGAATAGCTCTAAAGGGGAGTGAGCAATACAGACAAAACAAAAGAGAATTAGCTCTGGACCTGCAGCATTCCAACTCTTGAGAATCACAACCTTGTAGAATGTTAACACAGATGTGCCCCCTGCCACCTCCCACTTTCTAGATGAAGAAGCTGAGGCTTGTGGTTGTCAGTCCATCCTGAGACCACACAGCCCAGCTGAGGCCTGCCTCCTTCAGTTCTCTGCAGCTGTCGCCCACAGCCCTTCGCAGATCTGGAGTGCAGTGGCCCAGTGTGGCCATGCCTGTGAGTGGCCATTGCTCATGGGGACACATGGAGTCCTTTCTCACCATGCTGTGACCCGTTCCTTCTCTGCATCCTAAGCTCTAGAGGCAGTGCACCCCTTGGGTCCTTGCCCCAGGCCCCCAAGACCCTGGATGGCACCAGGTGGTTCAAGTTGCAAATTCAATACTCACTTTGGAGGAACCTGAGCAGGAAAAAGAGGCCCCGGGCTGTTCAGAGTGAGGTGGCTGGGGACGGCAGGTGAGAAGGTGGAGTGGGCTCTGGTCACAGAGCTCGGGGTAGGATTGGGGTGTTAGAGCAGGACAGAGGGACTCGGGCAGCAGAGAGGGGACTTGCAAGGCACAGTGTGCAATTAAAAGGCCAGACCCAGGGTGACCTCAGGATTCGATACCTGTAGGAATCCCTCTGACAGAAGGTCTCCAGTGCCTGCTGGCTCCAGGCACATGTGTCCCCACTGTGTGCTTCAGGGCCTGCTTGATCCTCTGGGCACTGGCCCGGCTCCCATCAGGCCTCAGGAAGCTCCCCACTCTGCTCAGGAGTCTGGATGGAGCCTCTTCCAATACCCCAGGCCCAAAGACTTCCCTGCTTGCTCTAGGGGGTGGTGCATTGTGGAAAGTGGGAACCAGGGAGTTGGGCAAAGGAGTCAGGTGGGAACCTGCTGCCCTCAGCTGCAGCCTGGTGGCATGACCACAGCAATTTCAGCACAGACTTCGGGCTGCTTACCCATGGGCTCTGCTCCTGATGGTTATGTACTTTTCTGCAATGCTGGGAGGGGAGAAGAGCAGACACCACAGCACGTGGAGGAGAATCTCCATTGTTGACTGACTTAGCGGATGCGCATCCCAGAGGCCATTGGCATGCATGGCAAGTGCACAGGACACTTGGTTACAGCATGGAGGGCGGAGCCCTCAGCACAGGGCAGAGAAGCCACACCACCGGCTGCCAGCCCAGTGTCCAGCCCAGGCAGGGTGAGGCCCTTCCACAAGGTCCAAGGGCCAGTGTCAGGAGAAAGAGAGCTGGGGAAGGAGTGACCAGGCCCCCAAGGTCCTGGGAGCCCAGGGCCGGCCTGCTGGAACACTGGCTATGCTTCAATGATCTGGGAGTTCTGGGGGCCAAGACTCAGTGGACCCTGGTTCTGTCCCTCCAACTCTCTTAACCCTTTGGGTTTCTGTCTCTCTGACCGTAGTGCAAGTGTCTTACTTTTCCATTGCTGTGAAGAGATAGCATGACTAAGGCAAGAGAGGAACAAGTTGATATGGGGCTCATGATTCCATGAGTTAGAGTCCAAGACTATCACAGCAGGGAGCATGGCAGGCAGCCATGATGCTGGGACAGTCAGGAGCCGAGAGCTCTCATCTGACCTAAGAGCGCAAGGCAGAGAGAGCTAACTGGGAATGGTGTGGGCTTTTGACCCCCAAAGCCTGCCCCTCAGTGACACGCCTCCTCCAACAGGGCCACGCCTCCTAATCCTTCCCAAACTGTTCCACCACCTGGCGTCCACACATAGGAGCCTTTGGGTCCGTTCTTAGGCCGTCATAGAAGGGCTCCAGATGCCTGCTGGTCTTTCAAAGGCCACGCAAAGGCGCATGTCCTGGCCAACCCCTTGTATTTCCTCCCATCCCTTCTGGAGGTCAGTGTGACTTTCCCGCTCAGAGGGTTGATGCTCCCGGCTGTGAACCACAGACATTGTCTTTATGGAGGACAGAAGCTCTTGGCGGCGGCAGCAGCAGTGACCGCACGGTAGGCTGAGTAACTCCATCTCTACCCCCAAAGCTGGCGGCTTGGCATGAAGGGGGTGGTGACGCAGGCAGGGCTCATGGCCATGCTGTCTCACCACACACCTGCAAGGAAGAAAGGAGTCAGTCCTACAAAGGAAATCTCTGTTGAGCTGGCCCCGAACACACACCTGATGAATCTCCTCCTCCAGTACACAGACCTCGAACACTGTAAATCCCACAGGGCTGTGGGGAGGCCCTCACTGAAGAGAAAAGGTCTCAGGGCAAGCATTCAGGAGATGGAGCTCTGAGCAGAAGTTGCTCTTCCTGTGGAACATGGTTTTCTCGGGGTGGGTGGCGCCACAGGGCCCCTGAGCTGGCTCAGCGAGAAAGGACACCTGCTGTCAAGCCTGGTGACCAGAGTTCAGTCTCAGGAAGCCATGTGCTGAAAGGAGAGAAAAGACTCTAGCAAGCTGTCCTGTAGCCTCTACCTGCGGGCTGTGGCGTACGTACACACCCACACACGTACCCCACAGACAAACCAGAGTGGCTCCATCTTGGGTGTATGGCACCCCTGTTCCTGAATGAGTGTGTTTCTTTGAAGAAAATACTGCTAAGATTGGCTGCCAATGATAAAGTCTGAGTTTTCAAACTATCATTTGAATTCAGGAAACGGCTGGGCCTTCGGTGTTCCCATCCTTGAGAGCCTTTTGAACAAGTGGCCAGGAGTGCATGGTTACCACCAGAAGGGACGAACTCATGTGAGCTGAATGAGGACTTCATTATCTTGCGTCTGTAAGATTTCAGGCTGCAAGTAGTCCCTCCCCCCAGGGTCTGCCATATGTTGAGGTTTGATGGTGAATGCCCCCAACCACTGACAGGCTCCAGATGTGAGGGATTGGAATTTCTTCCACGAAAACAGCATATTGTGGGAGTTAACGCAGCAGCAGATAAGAGGCCAGCTGTCCGCCCGCCCGCCACAGAACTGTAAACAGCAGTGTGATGAGCATTGGTTGGTCACTTTGCTCACCACTGGGACAAATGCCTGGCTAGCAAGAGCAAGTTAAGGGAGGAGGGCTTGCCAGTTTGGCTCACAGTAAGGGGCACCACGTCAGGATGGCACGGCGGCAGGGGTATGAGGCGGCTTGTCAGGCGCATGCACAGTGACAAGGAAGAGGTGGATGCTGGCGCCCAGCTCACTTTCTCCTTCTTCTTCAGTCCAGGATCCCAGGACAGGACAGTGTCCTCCTCGTACTCAGCTGAGCCTTTCGGAAGTGCCCTCATACGTAAACCCAGAGCTGAGAGGGGTTTCCAAGGTGACTCAAAATCCACTCAAGTTCGTAATAGAGGCTAATTACTGTTCCTCTTCCTTCTTGCTTTTAAAATAATTCTCTTTCACAAAATATATTACTTTATTAACATGAGCGTGGGTGATTTTTTATCTTAAATGAGTTGATTAATTGGATATTTTGAACTTTATTTGTTGATTTCATGTGTTTTGTCTGCATGTATGTCTGGAAACCATGTGCATGCAGTGTCTACAGAGGCCAGAGTTGGGCACTGGACCCCCTGAGACCTGAGCCACACATGGGTTCTCCGAATCAAACTTGGGTCCTCTGGAAGGGCAGCCAGTATCCTTACCTGCTGAGCCATCCCTTCTGCACCCTTGAATCACACATTTAGGAGTTTTAAGTTTGATGTAACAAATGCTGCAGAAACCACACAAATCAACACATTGGGAGCCTTCAGTATTTTCTATTTTTGAGGTAGGGTCTCACTATGTATCCCTGGCTGACCCGGAGCTAGTTCTATCACCTCACAGAGATCCACCTGCCTCTGCCTCTGAAGTTTAAAAGCACGTTCTACCATACACACTGCAATACCTTGTGCTTTTGTTTTTGGACAAGGTCTCATGCAGCCCCCCCCTTCCAACCCCCCCGCAAAGACCTTGAACTTGTGCTCCTGCTGTAATAGCATGTGTGTGTCATCACAGCCTGTTAAATGAGGTGCTGGGATGCAGTCCAGGCCTCTGTGTATGTTACACAAGCATACTACCAAGAGCATTACACCCTGAGCCCACTTTCTAAAATCACAAAGGGTCCTGGCACTCTGTAGCTCGAGAACTGGCTGTCTGGGCATGTGGGAAAGGAAAAAAAAGCCTGGCTAGTCAGGGGCCCTGAGGAAGTGTCCTAGTAACACCGAGAGACGTGACTGATAGGAGCTTGTTCCTATTACCGGGACTGAAAGACTGTCAGGAGGACCCCCATGCCACAGGGACACCCCCACAGCAGGGACACCCCCCACAGCAGGGACACCCCCACAGTAGGGACAACCCCCATGCCACAGGGACACCCCCACAGCAGGGACACCCCACAGCAGGGACACCCCACAGCAGGGACACCCCACAGCAGGGACACCCCACAGCAGGGACACCCCACAGCAGGGACACCCCCACAGCAGGGGTACCCCCATATAGCAGGGAGAGCCCAGGATCTGCAGGAGAGGCAGAGCCCGTGATCACCTAGACAATGAAGTGAGCTGCTTATAGACAAACCCCTGAATTCCAGGACCCATGTCCCCATGGGTCAGGGTCATAGGCCGCAGCATGGCCAATATCCACAACTCTGCCTGCCCCTTATAGAACGGGTGGTGGGTGGGTGACATCTTTTGAGACCTCTGCCGTGGGGTCCCCTCCCATGCTGACATCTCTTACATCGGCTTGAGCCACCACCTTGGAGCTAGGAATGACATAACCCTGCCTGGTCTAGTCTCATTTTCCAGCCCCAGCTCACCCCTGTCTGTCTCCAAGCCACCATCCCTAGCGTCTCAGCTGCCCAAGGTGCAGACAACCCCCTGTCTCCACACCACCCTGTGCGCCTGCCGTAGCTCTCACAGCCTCCTGCCCTAGTGGAGGCCTGTGCCAACCTCTCCGCCCCTTGCCCCCTCCCTGTAGCCTCTCCTCACGGGGCCCCGCCCATCTGAGACTCACCTTCATCTGGTTCAGGCTTGAAGCTCTATGCTCTGCCTTGGCCACTTAGCAGTCAGTCTGCTGGTCCTCTAGTCTCTGAACCTCCAAGGGGGCCCGGTGCACACCCCTGCTCTGCCCAAGTCCAGTTGGCCGGCCATGCCAGCCCCATTATGGGCCTGCTGTGCCCACTCAAGAAGCCCTTACCACTCAGGCATGAGTTGTCCTTGCCACACTCAAAGGCAGGCCAGGGGCGTGCTCTCCCAATAATCTTTTCCGAGGTCCTGTCTCTCAAAGACCCCGCTCCCCTGAGAGCTACTTGAACTGTTCTGAGGAAGCAGTATGGGCCACCTCTACCCTCCAGAGGCCAGGATGCCGCAGCTTGGGTCTTATCGCCCATACATCGGGGCATCTAGCCATGGTGTGTATGCTGGGTGGGGCAGCTCTAAGGTGTTGTTCTTCCTGGCTTCGTGGCATCTGCACAGCCGACCTGTGCTGCAGACACGAGGGGACAGGTGACTGTTGGTGGATGTCACATCATCTTCCTGCACCTTTGGGTGACAGCCTTCCCTCAGGTAGCAGCCCTAGCCCTCCCCGAGGGTGGCTTCTCACACATAATAGTCTGGGTCTGCTGGAGCAGAGTCTGAGCTGAGGGAGGTCTTGTTCTGAGGTGAACTCCAGGAACAAGGATAAGGCAGAACAAGTAGGAAGAAGAGAAAGCCAGTCAGTGCAGAGCTGCACTAGCTGCTGTGGGCACTGCGGCTGTCTCCTGGGAGCCTGAGGAGACCACACCTCAGAACTGTCCACCGGAAGCAGGAAGTGGTGGCCGTGGTCCACAACTTTGTCCTCTACCAGCCTGCTCTGGGACTCCCTGGCAGCCCAGCGAAGGGCTCACTGGACGAAGTCCTGAGGCAGGAAGTGGAACACAGAGATGGGCACTCGCTGACTCCTGCCCAGCTTCAGCTGCCGGCAGCCGTGGAGGAGCAGCCACTGGTCTGTCTTTTGAGGAGAACCTGAGGATTTGAGGGCCTCTTCCTGGCTCATGTGTCTTTTGCAGTTACCATAACCCCTCCCCAACACACACACACACACACACACACTTCAAACTTCTCTCAGAGGACTCTGAGGCCGTGCAACCAAAGCCAAGGTCCCACAGCCCCCACTGCTCCACCCCCCCCCCCGCCACTGCTCCACACCCCCCCCCCCACTACACACACTCAGGGATTCGCATCCCGTCCTTTTCTGCCTTTAAAGGGAGGCCTTTAGAGTCAGTTGCAGACTGCTGTCCAGTCCCCTTCCCCTCTTGCAGCCAGCTCAGGACAGAAT
>CM053756.1:55152001-55162519 GCA_028658305.1 Pachyuromys duprasi | reverse complement strand
GGAAACTCATAAGTGGGACACAGAAACCCCAAGGACTGTTCCTGTCCTTCTATGGTAAGGACCAGAGCATAAGTCCAGGGTCCCAGAGCGGCTGGGTCTAGGTGGGCAGCAGCCTAGGGAAGGGCAGGGACTAAACTAGAGAGAAAATATTATCCCCAAGGCCCACAACCCGCCTGTACGCCAGCCTGCGGTCACCCTGGGGCCCTGCTCTCGTCTCTCTGCCAACCTCTGGCCCCTTAGCAGGCCACCACCCTCCTTGGACCGCCACTCATGGCAGATGGGGTGGCTCAGTCCTGTCACTGCTTCCTGTGTCTGAGAAGCCAGGAGGGGCAGGGACAGCATCCCGCATCCAGCCAGCCACCTGCATCTATTTTTACCTCAGTCCGCTTCTGACAACACAGTGCATTTCCAGAAACAGCCACACTCCTGCCCCTCCCTAGGGATGAGGACCCCGACCTCCACCCTCCCTCCCAGTGGGGGGTTATTTGAGCTGGGGTACCCTCACAAGCAATGGGCCCAAAGTGGGGTGCACAACTGGCCGTGGGCCTGGCTCCAGGGGAGTGAGGAGCCAGGGGGCAAAGGGATGGCTCAGAAACGCCTAGACACTGGGTATCTGGGGACCTGTGAGCCCCGAGGGAGAGTCAGGAGTCCCTGTGCACCCTGGAGGGGGTCCGGGTGAGACGGGATCTGCCCTCTCTCCTCCATCCCTGCAATGCCGGGGTTTCTCTGTGAGGCTGCAAATCAGAACTCCAGGGCAGGATGTGGGAAAGGGTTAAAAGAGGGACATGAGGCCAGCGCTGGACTTAGAGAGACTCAGGGGGCTGTGAAAGCAGTCTCACCCCCAGCTCTGCTCAGACGTGGGGTTCTCTCTCACAGGGAAATCTCGGGGACCTGACACTTGCATTTCTGGAAGGTGAGTCACTTGAGAAGCAAGAGAAAGGAAGGAAGCTGGGACTGGTCTGTGGCATGGTCCACAGAGGGCCTTTGAGCCCTGCACGGAGGACACACACAAGGTCTGGCGGGGTCTCCACAGACCTTGCACTCAAGAGCTCACCAGAAACAGAGGCAGGGGCTGAGCTGTGGCTGCCGTCACTGAGCAGCGAGCTCGGGCCAGGCCCTGCTTTCAGCCCCCCCAAACACTACTGCTCAGGAATGTTCTGTTAAACAAGGAGGCTCAGAGAGGTCAAGACACTTGGCGGAGGCCAGCCCTCCAGCGGGTTAGATCAGAACTATGTAGCATGGCCTCAGTCCACGAGCCTTCCCCTGCATGTGTCCTGCTTGCTGTCCTTGGCTGATGGGATGGTTGTAGGAGGCAGAGTGGGGAGGGAGCCCCACTATAGTAGCTGGCTCTAGCCTGGAAGCCCCTTGCCTGCCCCCATCTCCCTGGAGGGAAGGCCTCCAGCAGACGTGCTTGGGACACTGTATGCCATGGTCACCCTACCTGATGTCATCCTCATTGGCAAAGATGATGATGGCCCTGGCATTGGATGTTTCCAGGAGACGTTTGATGATCTTGTCAAACTCCCCGGACTTGGGTTCCCGGGGGATCTTCACGGACTGGGCAATGCACACACCGCCTGTGGAAAGGCCCGTCCATTGCCCATCAGCCCGGGCATCAGGCTAAACTTCCCACTTCCCCAGCACACCCCAGGAGGCTGTGGCCAGGTTCCCCCCGCTCAGCCCCCAGCGCGCCACATCATGATCGCAAACACCCTGGGGGTGACGCTTCAGGATTCCGTGCTTCAGTTTCCCTAACTGAGGCGAGTGAGAGCCAGACTGTCTATTTGAAGTCTCAGTTTTCCCAGTTGCAGCTGGGTAACCTCAAGGCAGTCACTCAACCTTTCTGTGTCTCAAACATCACATTTATAGGATGGAGACAGCAAGGCGACCTAGTTCATGGCTTCTTGTGGAATCTGTGAGTCAGCGTGAAAAGAAAAGAAAAAAAAAAAAAACAACCCGCTGTCTGGTGCGCAGCGAGTACCTGGAAGCACTGGCTATTTTTATCCATATCACCTCAGAAGGTTCTTTGAAGGATTAAACCCGAGAGTGGCCATCCTGGTAACTCGTATCCCAACACCCATGTCCACAGAGACCCTGCACACCGGAGGTCCTGGGGAGGCCTGCGAGTGTGCCTGCTGGGTGGGCCAGGGGAACACGGTGTCCCGCCATGCACCCAAGCCTTGTGGCCAGTGGAGACAGCAGGGGGCACGTTGAAGCCAGACAGGGCCCAGTGGCTCCTGCGACCGGCCTCTCGGGTGAGCACGGGCAGAAGCCAAGCCCATCACACACTCACGGCCCACCTGTGGAGAGCAACTGAGGACCACCAGGGAGCACCATGGCATGGGGCACAGCCCCAGGAGGTGAGGCCCTCGGTGGGACCTCCGCCCCCTGTAGGTCCCGCTCAGAACAGCATCCCCCCTCAGCCCAGCCCTCTCTTCAATTGTAGCCAGTTCCATTCCTGCTCTCGGGTATCCCCTGGCCTTCCACCCGGCCTCTCCTCACAGATGCAAGGTCCTCAGGCACTCGCTACCTCTGCTTGGTGCTCACAGCATGTGGTGGACAGGAATCCCGCTGGAGGCCACCTCAGGAGAGGGTGCAGAGCAGAGTATGAATCAGCAGGAGGCGGCTGGCCAGATGGTGAAACGTCCACATGGGCACTGACGGTGGGGTTTCAGCCAAGGTACAAGTGCACACACAGACACACACACACACACGTACACACACACACATAGAGGGGGCGGGGAGATCTTTAGATCACTCCTAGATATATAGCAAGGCCTAAGCATGAGGCAGAGCAGGGCCTGGAAGAACTCAGGACAAGGGAACCAGGCTCAGGGTCTCTGGTCAGGGTCCTTACCCCTTTCAGGCGCAGGCCAGACCACAAGCAGCTGGGGACTGGAGTGCTGCCCTCGCTGGCCGGGGGGCACTTTAACAATGGCGGTCCTCAGCTCCTGCCAACCCGCCATATGGTCTCTCTCCAGTTAGAAAATGGGCCAATGGCGACGTGTCTCCGTTCCCATCTGGGAAGGCAGATGGACAGGAGGAAGAGGCTGACCCAGGCAGTGCGGTGGGCCACCTGGCCAAGGAGGGAGTGGAGTTCATCGCTCTCCAGCAGGGAGAAAGCGTGAGGCTAGGTCATACTCCTGGGCCAGCCCATGCTCCTGTCCTGTGCTGCACACTTCATTTTGCTGGAGAGAGGTCTAGGTGGCCGTGGCGCAGTGAGGGGGATGCCAGTCACAGGAACTGAGTGCTGTGTGTGGACTCGAAGGGGTGGTATTTACGGAGTGTCCCACATGAGCTGATTGTGAGCTAGCAAAGGCCATGTGTGGTGACTCCTCTGAGGACTCACCACAGATGGGGAAACTGAGGCCTGCAGCGGTGGAGTGGCTCCCAGCTTATGGAGATGGCTAGGTGAGGTTTAAACCCAGACCAGACCATCGGGCTGCAGGGCTACCCGGTAGCCCATCCTGTGTGTAGCAGGGAGCCTCTGTGGAGATGGGGTGTCTGAGCACAGGGCCGTGGGCATGCCTCAGCATGGACTTGAGTGAGTGTTCACTGTACCACTGCATCACAAGACAGCAAGTGCCCGCAGTGTACTTCACTGCCCACAGTCAACATGGCTGCCAGGGGAACGGAGAGAGAGAGCTGCCTCCCAAGGTCTCCCTTCAAGGACATGGCTCCTGGTAGTGCTGTGGGTCCCTGTCACAGCTAGAGAGAACCGGAGTGGCCCCAAGGCCCAGCACTGATTGAGTGCCTGCCTTGTGCTGGGCACTGGCCAGGCTTAACCTCCACGAGTCTACACACCCAACCCCAGGGCGAATAATAATAATATCCCCACCTGGCAGACGGGGAAACTGAGGCCCAGCGCTGCCAAACAGCCTAGCAGAGGTCATGGGAAGTGAGGCTACAGCCCTACCCAGTGCCCAGAGCCTCCATCAGACCAAGGTCCTCTCCTGAAGGCCTCCTTACCCAGAAAGCCCTTCCTTCTGCAGCTGCCCCTGGAGAGGAGAGGTAGGGTTCCCACTGCCAAAGTGGGCGGAGGTCACACACGTGTATGAACATAGTCAGGAGTACACACACCAGACTGTGCACAATCACACGGCCTTCCTCTGACCATACACACACCTGGCCACAGACCACACTGCTGCGGAGTTCCTGTGTCTGGCCCCTGGCCCCATCACTGTGGTACACTCCCACACTCCCTTCCCACACTCTCAGGCTCTCAGTGTTCTTGTCCACACTGAGGAATAGAGCAATGGAAGCTGGCAGACAGACAAGAGACAAGCAATCCCTAGGTTCCGGGCAGACACAGGACTGCAGGGATCCGAGGTTCCCAAGACCTTCCAAGGCCCTCCTGGGTCCCCTCTAGTGATCCCTCAGGTCATTCCACAGACCCTAGCCAACCTCCTCCCAGGAACCTGGCTGCCAGGTGCCAGCCGCAGGCCTGTGTCCTAACCAAGCCAGGGCCCTGTGTACTGGTCAGAGGACGCCACAGCCTCTCACCAGAGACCTCTGATGACATGCGCCCCCTGGAGCCCCTGAGACCCCAGCAGAACAGAGGGTCTGAGGCCAGAGAGGGGCTGTGCCTTAACTGTGGACACACAGAAGCAGAGGGAAGCCTCCTTCACATACTGTGCGGGCCACTGCCTGCTGTCCTCTGACCTCCTGGGGCTGGGGTCCCACCTCCCGCGCCTGCGCAGGCTCCTCCCCACCTGCTCAGGCTCCTCCCACACCTGCACAGGCTCCTCCCACACCTGCACAGGCTCCTCCCACACCTGCACAGGCTCCTCCCTATTTCTCAGGCTTCTCCTCAGCCTCACGGCGCCGCCTCAATTTCTCACAGCGCGTAGAGGCCTGTGGGCCCCTCCTCTCCTTATCTTTTTCCTTTTCTGAAAAATGCTTTCAAATGTAAAAACAGGAAAAAAAATAATGAAAAGACAAACCCTAGGAAGTCAAGTGGAAAAAAACCTATATTGCTGCAGAATATGGCAGACTGCGGAGGGGAGAGCACAGGAGGGGGTCCCCTCAGCCCCACCCCTACCCCACCCCACCCCCAGGCCACGCTAGGCTCCCTGCAGGAAGCAGGCCAGGCGGGAGGTAATAGAGAAACACGTACAGAGACACAGACACACACCACACCACACCACTTTCTCTTCCCTCCTCCTTTCCTAAGCCAGGTATCAGCAACCACAGCCTCAAACCTGCTCCCAGGAAGAGAGATGGAAAATAGCCCCGCAGTGGGTGGGTCGCTGACAGGGGTCTGCCATTGAGCCGGGCCACACCCTAGTGGCTGAGCTCTGACAGTGGGGTTTAATTAGCACAGCTGGGGCAGAGAGAGCCGGGCTTGGCTCCCCCTGGACCCAGCACTCCACAGAGCTCCAGGCCTGGCCGGGCCATGGCTCACTCAGGCCTGGTTCCCATCATCACTCTGCCTGTTCCCGCCCCCAACTTCCTCTCCGCTCAAGAGTCCAGCCTGCTCTCACTCTACTTAGCCCTGCACACGTGTACACTCGCCAACAAGCGTGCTGTCTACCTTGCCTGTGCAGGTTCACAGCTGCTCCCTCACGGCAGGCCTCCCAGCGTCTGCCTGACACACACACCACACCACACCCCGCCTAAAGCAGGCCTCTGGGCATGCTGCCCCCTAAGCCCGGAGAACCCTGTCCCACCTGGCCCGGTCATTGCCAGGCTCTCTCCAGGACACTTGCTGGGGCCCACTGGGGATAAGCAGCTGTCTGTGGTTGCTAAAGAAACAAGGGATGGTCTGCAAAGGACACTGGTGGGCACGGGTGGCAGAGGCTCCAGAGGGATGCCCTGCACACACCCCTCTCGGGCGTCTATGCCTGCAGAGCCTGCTGTGATTTTCCCTCGCTGCTGCCACCTCATCCCTCACAGGCTCTGGGCTCCCTGTGGTGCCTGATGTCCCCTCATGCTGGGAACAGTCTGTCCCCATGCCCGCTTGTAGAGATTGCCACCCAGGGAAATCCTTCAGCCCTGCCTTCTGCTCCATTCGCTTTCTCTGCCCAGACAGCTAGCGGACAATCGTCACCTGCCTGAAGCTCACTCTGACACAGCCAGGCCGGACAGGGGCTTGCGGCACCACCCTCTTCCTGTTGCAGGCGGGCAGTGGATCACCAACAGAAAGACTTGAGGTCCCAGCCGACCCAGGTTTGCACACAGCAAGAACACACTCCCTGTACTCAGTGATGGCTTGTGGCAGGACACAAAGGTGGCATTGCCGCTTGGGCAGAGGGTGGGACGGAACTGTCCCTCAGCTGCGCCCATTGTGGGGTCCTCAGCTCTGGAGACCGGGGTCTGGGCTCAGTGAAAGCTACCCCTGAAACACAGTGCTGGGCGGCCCCTGGGCTTTGGCTCGGAAGCACGGGGGCTGTCCAAGGCGACCGCAGCACCAGCACCGCCACACGCGCACGCACTCAACACGCTGCTAATAGTTCTACACTCCAGGACCTCAGAGAGGCAGACCCACAGCGCCCCAACGCACAAGGACCTGTGCACGGCCACACACCCTGCGAGGCCACACCCCGGCCAGTCCACAGCTATGCGCGCTCACGCAGGAAGTGCACAGCGACACAAGTGCAGGCACCCAGGCAACCACCACTGCCACACCCTCCGCATACCACACAGCTGTGCACACCACCAAGAGACAGGCTGAGCCCACCAGGCCACACGGCTGTGCCCGTACTGACCTCAAATGGGGCCCCAAGCACGGACCCCTATTCCCGTACAACGCACAAAACATACCCAGACCCTGACAACAAACCGTCACGTACGCTCCACAGGTGCACACGTCCCTAGCCCGTCAGGCAATCAGCCTGCCAACCCTGGCTATGCCCTCTCCCGGACAGCTTCCCCAGGTCTCCCACGCTCTCCTCCTCGCACGCTCCCTCAGGCCTGTGCCTTTCCACATGGAGAAGGTCCTCTCCCTGAGTGACCTCGGTGGACCATCCTGTCACATCAGCTGCCCCGCAACCCCACACACTCCAGGGTCTGCTGGAGCCTGGGCAGCTCTCTGGAGCCCGCCTGCACGAGGCACCGAGCTCGGCCTTCCCTTGGCCGAGGGCTTTACAGGCTGGGAGCAAAGCCGGGCTGCTGCATGGGCGCCCCAGGGACTAAAGCAAGACCCTCATCTTCACCGTCCCCTCTCTTGGCCCTGAGCCCTGTCCCTGGGGGGCTGGGGATGCACAGCTAGGCAGAAAGGATTTCAGGCACTGGAGAGCAGGAGGCCACAGAGAGTCCTGATCCCGCCTCGGCCACCCCGTCTCCCACCAACGGCCAACTCGGCCAGCAGGAAGGATGTGACACACAGAACCCTGGGCCAGGCCAGGTGCCGAGCACACACAGACCCAGGGCAGGTTCTGCTGTCCCTCGCCAGCCTGCAGCACGGCTCCGGGCTTCATTATTCACGGTGCCCGGCTCTTGCGAGGAAATCCAGAGTGATTGCTGTAATATCTTAACACAGATGCGTTTAGGGAAAACACCTTCGAAGCCAGGCAGCCAGAAAAGCATGGAAGAGGGAAGAGCTGGAGGCGGGTGGCAAGGGGGAGACCAAGAGGACGGGAGGGAAGCAGAAGCAGTGGCAGGGACCCTGCCCAGCCTTCCACTGTGTCCTCTAGGTAGCATGACTGTTGACGCAGGAAATCCACCTGTTCCCCAGACTTACTGCCCAGTGGGCTGGAGTCCCCCCCACACACACACACTCATAGTGCCCGAATGCAGGCACCTGTGGGACAGCAGGGACCCTGAGGATAAATGGACCCTCAGTCTCTCTCCATCAGCACACCCAAGTGTGCCTGCCACACACACAGCAAGACCTCCAGCCCTCTCTCCTCCTTTCTGCTTGTGCCCCCAGAAACAGGCAGACAAGGGGCTGGCTGCGCAAGGGCTCTTCAGCACCCCACCGCACCCCAGCTTTTTAACCAGGACCGCCTCCAAGCCAGGCAACTGCTGCTACCTCGAGTCTCTGCCATCGTGGTCCTGAGGCTGGCAGCAGCTGCCCCCTTCCTGTCTGCAGCGCACGCAGCCTCTGGGTCTGAGCCCACCCCTGCCCAGATCTCGGCGGTGGCCAGCCCTGCCTCTCTCTGCTCTGACCACACTGGCTGCCCCTGTGTTCTGTGTAACTTGTCTGCCTCAGGGAAAGGGCTGAGCCCGGGAGCCAGGGTTCAAGTCCCAGTTGCCACTTCTTAGCCGTGTAATGTTGGACAAGATACTGAATTTTCCCTGCATTTTGTCCATCACAAGTGTGAAGAACAGGACATAGGTGAGTGTGGTCGCACACATCTATAATCCTAGCCATCAGGAGGCTGAGGCAGGAGGATCACCTTGAAATTAAAGCCAGCCAGGCTCCTGCATGGTAAAACTCTATCAAAAAAAAAAAAAAAAAAAAAAAGACTGAGCACACAAACATCGGTGAGGGGGCTAAGGTAAGACTATACACAAATGCAGCAAAACTGCCCCAATGGTCCTGAAGCCAGCTTTCCTCCCGTCCTCCCAGGTCCCAGCAGACGGGTGAGCTCAGTTAATACTGGTTCAACAGGTCTTAATCTCCCAGCTGCTGTCTAGGAGATGGGCCGGTGCTGGAGATTCCTGAGTGGGGAGCCTCAGGGTGCCCCTGGCCTCCTCCACCGACTCCCCCCATTGGAGCATCATTCAGACAGGAGAGAGCAGCGGGGTCAGGGGCTGGTAGCAGCGAGCCTGCGGTTTGGCCAGGGCGGGGAAGACCACTGCAGCCCAGGAATGAAATATTTAGAAGCCCACATCCCGGGGAAGTGGAAACTGACAAGCAAAATGAAATGTTGAGATGTAATTACGCAGGCAGCCCAAGCATGTCTTGCTGCAGGCAGCTCAGCCCCTGAGTCTATCATACCAGCCCCTGGTAAGGAGGCCCTCTGGGGCCTCCCAGACAGCCCCACCCTCTCTGCCAACCGGGCTAGCAAAGGGCAGTGACTGCTGACCAACAAAGCCAGGGCCAGGGTAGACCCTGAGCCGGATCAGTGTCAGCTTCCTGACAGGAAATGAAGCTGTTGACCCATGCCCCAGAAAGGAAACCATCAGCTAGCCTTGGTGGGCAGCCGTGAGGGTGATGCCAGCCCAAAGCAGAAGCCAGCCTGACTCAGCTTGGGGGAGGGGGGAGGGTTGGGAAAAGGCGATCCAGTCGCCTGAGGCCCTGGTTAATGAAAGCTGATAGACCAGGGCAGAAACTGATCTACCAGAATTGCCTGAGACCCTGCAGTGCTTAGGAGAAGGCTTGGAGTCACAAACCTAGCCACTGGCCCTGGGAGGGGAGAGTCATGCTAGGCAGAGAGGGAGCAGGCTTCAAGCCTCAGTCCTCCTAAATGCCTGCCCTGCTGGACAGCGTGAGTTGGGTCAGCTACCTCATATCAGTCCAGCACAAGCTATGGTACTAGGGACTTTCCCGGGATCTGGTACTGAATATTGGAGATCCAAGCCATGATCATCGATCATGCCTCTAAGAACGCCTGGAGCAAGATGGGACTATCCAACCTTGAGGAGCTCCTTTCTGATCCAAACCAGAGTGTACAGAAGGACTTCAGTCTGCCCCAGGCTGACCAGCATGAGCCAGGAGCCCGTTCGGTGCCCAAGACCTTCACCAGGCTGCCTCAGGAGCTCAAATGGTACCCCAGGCAGACCCACCTGGCTGACCACTCAAGCCCCAACTATGGTGCACCCTCCTCACAGACAGCATGACCCAGCTAGCTCCTCCTACTCTCCAGGACTAGCTGGTTACTCCCCTTCCCAAGCGGAGACTCCAAAGTCTCATCTAGGAGGCTGGCAGGACACCCCAGGCCCCACTTACTGATCCCACCCACCAAGAGAATGGCTGGCCAAGAGCCCCGCCAGCACGACATCGAAGTCATCGCTGAAGGGCAGGGGCCTGAAGCATGAGCACGCTCAGATCTCTGGCCAACTGCACTGTAGCTGAGGGTGGCCCAGAAGCCCCTTCCCCTTCAGCAGCCCCTCCCCCACTCTTCCTGTGTTCCCTACTCGGTCACTGTCTGTCTTCTGCCTCTTCAGTCTCCCTCTCACCCCGTTAGCCCTTCACAACCACTTTCCTGAAACAGCTAACATCACCCTACGCTGCCTCACTGGCCCCTCCCAATCAGCTCACATCCTGGGGTCAGGACCATTTCACAGATGAGGAAACTGATCCTGCCTGGCTGCCTCTGCCTGTGTGGCTCTGACTTAGATCCTTCCTCCTCCTCCTCCCTCCCCTCTCTTCCTCCTCCTCCTTTTCCTCCATGTCTAGATGACAACTAAGTCATCCCGCCCCTGTCCCCACACCCCTAAGTCTACGGCACAGGCCAGGCAGGAAGTCCTGAGGTGTCAAGGGCCTCTGGGCCTTCTCTAGCCCTCCCTCTCCTCTCTCCTCTCCCTGCTTGTCACCTTGCCCTGATGCTTCCTACACCCAAAGCTTCCCTTGGGTCCCAAGGCATCGTTAGCTTCCTTCTGGCTTGTTAAAAATTTGCATAGAATTTGCAT
>CM053756.1:55099104-55146501 GCA_028658305.1 Pachyuromys duprasi | reverse complement strand
CCCCCCCCCAGCTGGCCATGGACCCCAGCAAGGGGACAGCATGGGCAGAAAAAAGTAGGCAAGGACAGGAAGCCCGTTGACTTGCCCTGGACTTGGGCACACCTGCCCACACCTGCCTTTCTGTACTATGCACTGTCGTGTACTGATGGGCTCTGAGTTCCCAGAGGTCACCTATTTAATCTGCATTAACCTAAAGCTCAGGCAGAAAGGTTGTGTTACTCATCCAAGGCCACACAGCTCTTGCCTGGCTGAGGCAGGGTTTGAACCCAGGGAGGTTCCAGAACCCCTGCTATGTAACAGCTCAGTCTCCTCCGTGCACAGTGTGCGTGTGAGCACAGAACATGTACACACATGTAGAATCTGAGGCTGGGGCTGGAGAGACAAGACGGTTCAGCAATGAAGAGCACTGGCTGCTCTTCCAGAGGAACGGGACCTAGCTCCATCACACCGTTGTCTGTGACGCCAGTTCCGGGGATCTGACACTCTCTTCAGCTTCCATGGGCGCTGTGCGCATGTGGTACACAGACACACGTGCAGGCGAACACTCACACACATAAAACAAACGTAAGTAATTAAAAAGTGACTAAAATAGCGATAGGCATGGCGGCACACGCCTTTGGTTCCCGGCGCTCAGGGAGCAGAGGCAGACCAACCTCTGTGAGTTTAAGGCCAGCCTGGTCTACACAGCTAGTGAGACCTTGTCTCAATAAGCCAAAAATAAAAATTAATTCATTAATAAAATGAAATAGAAATTGAGGGTGATGCCCATCACCTCCAGTGACAAGTGGCTGTCTGAGTCTCCCATGGGACAGAGAGTGGGCAGCAGAGGACAGGGGCCGCGTGTCTCCTGATCAGCTCCACCTCTCCTGCCCATCATTCTATGGGCTGAAGTGGTCCATCTGTCACTAACACGAAGGACAGGGCAAGGCTGGCCCTGGGCCTCAGAGGGCTGTGCAAATGGCCTGCTTTGAGCAACAGCTAATTTCTAAACGTAATTATTAATTTCATGCTTATCGTATGCAAACCTCTGCTTCTGCTTCCCAGACGAGATGAAATTGATTTAATTAGAAATTCCATCATCAAGCCATTCCGATCTGAGCTTTTAATTAGGATCACCAGCCCCACCCCCAGGCTGCCAGAGGGGACACAGGCCTCTGCAGCTGCCAGTGTCCCACAGGCCAGGACAGCACCTGTCACCAGGACCCTCTCCAGTACCCTGTCCCTCACAGTGCACAAGCCATGGGCGGGCCCTGCTTTTCTCTTAGCAACTGTCTTAATTACTGTTCTATTGCTGTGAGGAGACACCGTACCCAATGCAACTTATAAAAGAACTTATCGGGGGCTTACAGTCCAGAGGCTTAGGGTCCACGACCATCATGGCGGGAGCGAGGCAGTGGGCAGACAGGCCTGGCGCTGGGGCAGCTGAGAGCTCACATCTGAATCCCAAGCAGGGGGCAGAGAGCCTAGCTGGGTACAGCTTGGGATGTTTTGTTTTGTTTTGTTTGTTTGTGTTTTGTCAAAGAGTTTCTCTGTGTACTCCTAGCTGTCCTGGAACCCATTCTGTGGACCAGGCTGGCCTTGAATTCAGAGATGCACCTGCCTCTGCCTCTCAAGAGCTGGTTCTAAAGGCATGTGCCACCACACCTGGCTTATGGCTTGGGCTCTTGAAAGCTCAAAGCCCACCTCCAGTGACATGCCTTCTACAAGGCCATGCATCCCAATCCTTCCCAAATAGTTCCTCCAAGGTATTCAAATAGATGGGCCTGTGGGGACCATTCACACTCAAACCAGCATAGCAACACAGCAAGGAAATGGCTTGGCAAGAGTGACACCATCGGCACACCTTTAGTCTAGCACTTGGGAGGCAGAGGGAGGTAGATTTCTGTGAGGCCAGCCTGGTCTACATAGTGAGTTCCAGGACAGCCAGGGCTACACAGAGACACCCTGTCTCAGAGGAATAAAAAAAAAAAAAAGTTGACCCAGGGGCCTGAGTGCTCAGGTGGCCTTGAACCCCATTTCCAGTGAATGTCCACTGACTTTCCTCTGTTGGCCACCCCAGGAGCCTCTGAAGTGCCCTGCCAGCTCAGGGCAAGGTAGTCTATCAGAATAACCTATTTGGAGTATTTTCACATGCATGACCTCTGACCCCATCTCTTCCCACATCCACCTTGCCCTCCCAACAGCTCCTGGCGTGCCGGCCTCCCTCTATCCCTTGAGCCCTGTTGGTACCCTGTGCCTCGGGCCTTTGCACTGGTCCGCCCCACGGCAGGACACCCTTCTCAGCGCAGCACAGACAGCCTGCCCCATTTACGGCAGAGCCAGCCTCACACCGTCCGACGCCCAGCCAGCGCCAGCCAACGTGTCTGCGGTAAGCGGGCTGCCTACGGAGCGCCCTCAGAAGGGCAATGCTGACCACCCCGCCCCGCCCCAGGGTGCCTCCAGGCCCAGGGCCCTGCTGGACCTTGTCCCTCGGATTCCACAGCGACAGCCTGCCTGACACGCTGCCTCCATTCCAGCTCCTCAGCCTCCTATCAGGACAGGAAACCGGCGCGTGGATTAATTTCCTGTTCTGAATTGTTTTCCTGGAGGGAACCAGGCGGCACAGACGCGGGCCGGACAGATAAGTCCCTGGAAGGCGCGTGCTCAGTCCCTGCTTGCCCTTTTAAGCAGAGCAGCCCGGCACACTGCCCCCACCCCACCAGGAGGCCGAGAGCCCGAGAAGAATGGGTGTGGAGGCAGGAGGGCGCCTGGCTCTCCTGGCATCGCCGGCTGACAAAGGAGTTGCACTGGAGCGTTGGAGGCTGGGCCTGGAGACAGATAAGAGTGTTCGGGCGGGGAGCGGCCCTGGGCTGAGAGGGAACTCAAATCAGCACTTGTCCTACTTCATAAGCAAAATGTAGATCAATGAATTACAGTCACAGTAGCAGGTCTGCGTGCGGACTGTGCCGTCTCGTTACTGTCACTCTTGGGGGAGGTGGGTAGCAGCCAAGGCCTGGATGGGGAGGGGCTGGACCCCCAGAACCACAGCGCCTGTGCACACTCTGTGCACAGGGCTAGAGCCAAGCTCCCAGATGTGAGATGCAGGTTGCTAGGTAACAGAGCCTCAGTTTTCTGCTCTGAGAAACGGGCATCATGGTGAGAAAGAAGTCTTTGTGGAGTCACAGTGAGGACACACACACACATGCACATACATGCACACACACACACACACACGCACATACATGCACACACACACACACATACACACACAGGGACTGTCTCGTTTCTTCCTCACACAGCAGGATCGCTGTTTGCTACCTTCATTTTCACATGAGAAAATATGTCCTGAGATCAAACAGCAGATTATAAGGCAGGATTTGAATCAGGGTCTTCCGGCTTCACCTGAGCCTGGCACTATCCATTCACACACAGCTCCCAGCCCATCATTCATGCCCACTGTCTCCAGGCCTGGGAGGCAGCCAGAATGTGGGTGCGGGTTGCCCCTGCCACTTTCCCTGTGCCCCTGAGCAGGTGGCTTCCCGCCATGGCACCTGCCCTGTTTAGTGAGAATTTAATGATGAGCCTGGCTCTCAGCCAGAACAGAGGGAGAGGCCTCCTCAGGAAAACCTGTCCTGAGCCTGGCGACCCTCTGTGGGCAACAGGAGTGGGGGCAGGGCCGGAGGACATGTTGGTTCAATGCCCAGAGTGGCTGCCCTTTCGCAGGTGCCCTGAGGTCGGCCTAGCTGCACAGTGCAAGTGACGGGGGCGTGGCTGGCCTTCGAGGAAAGGAGCCACTGCCTGCCCACAGCTCTCCCGCCGATGCGTGCGTGCATGCGCGCGCGTGTGTGTGTGTGTGTGTGTGTGTGTGCCTGCGCGTGACGGCCTGCAGCATATTAATATAAGATGATATAATGGGGTGTGTTAACATCATTGAACACAGGAGACGATAAAAGTCACAATGCCAACGGTCCTCGTGATTTATATTCACAGCCAGGCCACACTTGGCCTGGCCAGGCGGCCAGGCGGAAGCCCCACTGGGGCTCTGGGGTTTGTCTGGGAGAAGGGGCTGGCGTGGGGGGCAGAAGCAGGGAAAGACACAGCAGGCACAGCCGGGTCCCCCACTGGAGCCCCCAGCAGCCTTCCCCGACTGGCTTGCCTCGTGCTGGTCCCAACCATGGCGCTGACTGTGTGTCTCCTTCTGGGTGCCCAGACGCCCTCGTCAGCCCCCTCAGCTAGTGAGCCTCCTTTTCCTGCCTCAGCCGTGTGCCTCAGAGCACACACACGTACCCCGAAGCCTCGATGCTCGCCCTCTGATGAAACCTGATGGCCAGGCTCCCACCCAGCTGGCCGCCCCTGGGGACACCAATGAGTGGATGCGCCAGAATCTTGCAGGTCCCCAGGAGGAGCGGCCTCAGAACAGCTGCTGCGTGCTTCCTGCTGCTCGGGCCAAAGCATCAAGACCTGAGCCTTCCTCACTGCCCGAACCTGACTTATCACTGGTATTGCTGGCTTTATTCTGGAAACATCCAGAACCCATCCGCCATTCACCACCCCATCACTGGCTGCTATCAACCCAGCCCCTGAGTCTCTGGGCAGGGTGGCCCCCTGCCTCACATACACATATCGCACACTCACCCCTCACACCACAAGCATTCCCACCGACAGATGGAAGGACATAACAAAACCCCAAGTTACCTCAGCCCTCCCTCCTTGGGAGCCCACCAGGCCCTGAAGGATCTGACCTCTCCTACCCTGCTCCGCAGCTCTGGGCTGCACTTTCCAACACCCTGGGGAGTCCTTTCACCTGGGGTTCCCTTACCTGACTTACACTTCCCACTCACACTTCCCACCGGTGTGAATGCCAGACCTGAGGAGAGCCATTTGGTCTGCCTCACTCCATACCTCCCATGGCTCCAGGGCGTAGACCAGGAAGGTGACTACTGAAGAGCAGCCCACCTTTCTGATTCTCCTAAGTAGGCCCATCAAGATTCTGTGAAAGAGAAGTTTATGCAGGGGCTACGCAGGAGGGTTTAGTGGGGCAGGCGCCTGCTGCAAAGGCTGCCAGCCTGACCTTGATCCGAGACCTACACTGCGGAAAGAGAGACCCCACGCCCACGAGTGTGCTCACCTCCACTCTCAAAAGAACTGGAAGCCTGCTCTGTTGCTCACTGTGTGCTGTCTGTCAGGGCATCCATGCCTTTGGCCTTCCTTGCCCAGGCTCACCGAGCAACCAAAACTGCTGCCACTCCTCCAGGGGGACAGGTGCTCCCCACCCTCCAGGGGGACAGGTGCTCCCCACCCTCCAGGGGGACAGGTGCTCCCCACCCTCCAGGGGGACAGGTGCTCCCCACCCCTCCAGGGTGCAGGATCATGTTTAATGTCACCCAGCTGGTGAGTGGCTAAGCCAACTGCACTTCTAGTCTACCTGCCAGCAAAATCTGCCACCTCCACAGGGAACAAGCTTGAGTCTCTGTCAGCTCTGAACCCCTGGGACCTGGGGAGGTGACCTCCAAGGGTCCTCAGCCAGGAAATGCCAAGGAAGCCACTTCTGCAGGTGCCATATGGAGTGGGCAGTGCCAGCCCTTTGCTGCCAACCCCGTGCATGCCACCACCTTCCATGTGCCCACCATCACCCGGCAGAGTGCAGGCCAGCTCCTCTCCAGCGCTGAGAATGACTCTCTGGCCGGCCTGCTGCCCACAAAGGACTTACTCATTGAGACCCCGGGCAGCCTTTTCCACGACACTGTTCCTTCCCACGAGGGTCCAGACATCACTGCCACATCTCACATCTACACACGGCTACATAGCTACATATCAGGCCTGCTGCAGAGACCCTCCCTGCCTCGGCCCCAAGGCAGGACTCAGAGACTCCAAGACCGCCATTCGGCAGCTGCCGCTGAAATCTGGGCCATAGTCACCAACTGCAGATGCCGGTCCCTGCCGCCTGGCTCCCTCCAGGTCTGAGGACCCCCAGCACAGCTGGCTCTCGTCCAAAGCATGTGGGAGTGGACAAGAGGCGCCCACGGGATCTGCATCCAGGCCTGGCCTGTGCAAACACCAACAATCAGTGGCGTGAGCTGACACCTGGACAGAGGAGGCCTCCCCCACCCTGCAGGCCTCAAAACCCGGACAGTTGGAGCGGGTCCCTGAGATCACCTCAAGCAGCAGAGCTGAGAGGACCCTGCCACCCACAGCAGGGAGGACAAGGCTTCCCAGTGACAGCAGACAGCAGGTGCCTGCAGGGGATAATCACGGGGAGCGGGACCTGAGCAGGGGCAGGAATGCCAGGTTGAGAAGGCTGTGTCACATGGCTGAGCCCAGGCTGAGCGGCTCGGCCAGCTCCTCAAAACCACAGGAGCCCTGTAGCTTAGCCTAAGCGCTTGCTTTGCATGTGCAGGGCCTTGCAAAAGCAGAGGTGCCCAAGGCCCTGCCCAGTCTCCCTGCTCTTCCCAGCAGTGGCTTCTGGTCTGAAGTCTCCATACCCCGTCATGTTTCTGAAGAGAACCCTTCACCACAGACCCTTGGCCATGGCTGCCTCCTGGCCCCCTGCTGTGTCTCTCACAGGGTCATCCAAGCAGGTGGCCTGCAGGCATCATGGAGGCCCATTCCAGACCCAGGCTCTCAGAGCTAAGTCCGCCTTACTTTCCCAAGTTCTAGACCTGACACTGACAGAGCCGTGCCTGTACTGACGGGCACGGTATTCCCTGGCGCTGCCTCATGTTCGTCGTCTCCCTCCGGTGTGGCCAGTGGCTGCCTGTCTACCACCCTGTGAAGCAGGCCTGTATGTGTGACACAGAGCAGGCTGGGGACACAGGGGCACCCGAGACACCCCCCTACATGCAAGAACACAGACGTGCACACACACAGCGCCGAGTTCCACCATGCTGTGCTCTCCCCAGCGCACGGGCTCACAGGCGCACCTGACCACGCCAGCACAGCCTGGGCATGCGAACACGCCTCCTCTCTGCACGTGCTGCACGCCGGCCGGGCATGCGCACATGGAGACGCAGGGTGGCCGGGCAGCTGGACAGCCCACCTGAGCTGTCATCCCAAGTACTCAGGAGGTGAGGCAGAAGGGCTGCAAGATCAAGTGCTACGTGAGCGACAGACTGAGCTCACGGCCAGCCTGGGCAAATTAGTGAGGGCTTGTCTCAAGACAGGGTAAAATAAAAAAAAGGGGGGTAGGCTGTGGGTATAGCTCTTGCCTGGCATGAGCAAGGCCCTGGGTTCGATTCTCAGAGGGAGAGGCAGAAGAGAGAGATGGAGATTGAGATCCGAGTTTCCCTGTCTCATCGCCCAGCCTGGCAGCTGCCAGCCTGCTCTCTCCCAAGTGCACCCCAACAGGGCACAGCAGGAGAACCACAGCAGAAGCCAGGGGAGGGGTGGCTTCAAGCTGGTGGGGAGGTGAGAGCAAAAGGGCAGTACGCAGGAGGCAGAAGGTTGGAGGAAGCTCGGGGTGGCCCCAGGGCAGCCCCTAGACTCCGTAACTGTGCCAACATCTTCCGCAACCCAGCCCCAAACACCCCGAGAGCAACGTGGGGACCTCCCTAACAAATGAGATGGGAAGCATCCCCTAAAGAACCATGGCAGAAGAGGGAGCCAGGACCCTCCCTGAGGGCCACAGTCCTGCAGGGAAGAAGGGGCCAGCAATGTCTGCAATTCGTTTAAATAATGCCACTGAGCTGGAAGAAAATTAACAAATGAGAAACCAGCTCGAAATTAATCAAACTTCTCCCTGTCCATGTCCCCCGCCCTGCGCTTTCCGTCTTAATGAAGGTTATTTATCCGACGAGCAATAAAACAGGGAATTAAATTACACAAGCCCTCCGTTCCCTCCTCTCTCCGCCCCGGGGAGGCCATGGCCTGTCTACAGCTCTATAACGGCGCAGGCTGGCCTATGGCAGACGGTGACACCAGGCCAAAGGAATCAGGACCCTAACTCACGGGTTCCCATTTCCATCGCTACAGCTTCGCAGAAACTATTATAAAAATAAAGGTCTATTCAACCGCAAGTCTGGAAGGCCCTGTTGCTGGGGGTATCGGATGGGGGTTTGGGGCTCTTCAGGGTCCGAGTGAGGAAGCTATGCCACCTTGGGCCCAGTCTCGCGGTGGGAAACTGCTGGGGGCACAGCTGAGGAAGATGCCCATGCACACCAGAGTTCACCCCTGCCTCATCACCCCTCCCCAGAGTACCCAGTCCCTCTAGGCCTCAGACACCCCCATCCCACCCCCTCACCTCCTCTGGCCCACCTTTGACCTCTCGCACCTCTTTCCCCTGCAGTGGATAACCACGCATGCTTCCAGCCCGGCTACCCCAGGAGTCGTGGGTGAACACGTAAGGCTCTCACCGCCTGTCCCCACCAGCCCCTCCTCCCCACAGCTCAGGCCTCACACCAGCCTCAAAAGACACGCTGTGTGGGAGAACGGAGGCCCGGAAAAGCCTTGGGCAGGGCCTGTCCACCAGCAGCTGAAGGGCCAGCTTTTGGGGTGTGGGAGAAACGGGGATCTGTGGAGTCAAAGTCTCCAAGCCCCTGCTGGGGCTTTCTGTGCAGCAGGTTCGGGGACAGGTGACTCCTGGAGAAGGAAAAGGGAGAGCAGAAAAGAAGGGTGACCACAGGTGACTTCCCGGCCAGGATGTATGCCTGTAATCCCAGCACTCGGGAGGAACAGGCCAGAGAACTAGGGGTTCAAGGCCAGCCTGGACTACATAGCAGGTCAGTCTCAAAACAAACAAACTAAAGTTTAAACCTGAAGCAGGCATTTGGGCTCATGATGTCAGACCCCGAGGCAGGAGGAATGCCTGGACTACAAAGTGAGCTCTGGGCTAGCCTGGGCTACAGTGTAAGACTGTCTCAAAAATAACAACAGCAGGGGCTGGCAAGGTGACTCAGGGGTTAAAGCTGTACAGGCAGCTCGACACGGAGTCCCCAGAACCATGCAGGCATGGCTGCCTACAGTAGGTACAGCCTTGGAAGGTGACAAGGGCTCTACCAGAGCGAGGTGGCAATGCCGCCTTATCAGTGACCTCTGGTTTAGCTGAGAGACCCCATGTCAAAGAACAGATGGAACCCTGATGGAGGAAGGCTTCCAACATCAACCTCAGGCCTCCTCCGCACACATGTGCATGCACACACATGCAAGGGTGCCCACATCCACGCAAGTGTTCACATGCAGGCATACCACACACCCACACCAACTCATGAAAAGAAGAAAACAAATGAATAAAAACAGCCAAAAAGCACAAAAATCTGATCCTACTCTACCTAAACCTTCTGAAGTCTCGGTCACAACCAGAAGGCAAAGTGGGCGTAGGGCCCCACGGATGCGGGGCTGACCCAGGCCTGCCCATCAGGTCCCACAGGCGCAGCTGATGAGGCCTGTGGCTAGGAGCCTTTGTTGGTATAATGTTCTTTTGGGATGTATACACCTTACCCTTGTTCATTCAAATGCTGATTTCTCCCAGCAACCCTGGTTTCAATCCAGATATTGTATTGTGATACTTATTCTAAGCATCCTGTCTCAACTTTGTATAAACAGGTCAAAATAAAGCAACTAGACACAATGTTGAGCAGTGGGAGGAGCCAGAGGGCAGGAAATGAGTGGGAGGAGAAAGGTGGGGAGAGCTAGGAGAGAGGGAGCTGGAGAACAGATCTTGGAACTATGTGGAGATGGACTGGACATAATATTTCACAAGAAGCAAGTATAATGTGGGAAATCTAAATGTTAGGAAACTGGGAGGGCTTGGAGGTTTAGGAGGGAGTAACCATTGCCCAGCATTGTGTTCTAGGTTAACTAAAATCCCAGTCTCTGTGCGGTGATTTGGGTATACAGCTGCTTAGGACTGACAGCAAGCTTTACCAGAAGATAGATCAATAGTAAATATTAATCAACAATTACAACAAGCCTTCATCCTCCTCTGCGGCTTCTCAGCTGAGCCGGGCAGTCTCCATCCACCTGAGGCTGAAGCGTTTGGATGTTCCTTCCTGGACAACCCTGACAGCCCTGTTTCATGCCCAACACACACCCACACGACGCACACCCTGATGGCATGGCCTTACTCTGTCTGGGGACTGTAGCCCCTTCTCTGAGAAGCCACCTCCATGCACCCCGGCATCACAACTACTCCAAGTGTCCAGACCATCACCTGGACTCCCACCGCAGCCGACCACACACCTGCTGGTCACAGTGACCACCAGGGACCTGTCACACCTCCTCATTCAAGTTTCCTCCACCTCCCACCAACTCAGAGCTCCAGGGGATTTGCTAAACCTGAGGAGGCCAGGCAGAAACAGGGCCGGAGAGTGTGGCCACTAAGAGGGCCCTGTGTCCTGCTCACTGGCATCTCTGAGGGCACACGGGCCTGTAGGTGCCACACTTCACTGCTGCACACAGGAGCAGTTGGCCTGCTGGACAGAGCTACCTAGAAAGAAACCACTGCTCCAAAGTTGAGAGGCGGTCGGTGTCCAGTCTCCAGTCCAGCCACGGACCCCTCACAGCAGCTCTGCCCACTCTTGGCTGTGTGTGTGTGTGTGTGTGTGTGTGTGTGTGTGTGTGTACGCTCACGCTCATGTGTGGCCACCCCCATGGGTGAGGACAGCAGGCACAACACAGCCACGGTTGAATTATTTATTCCGTACATTGTTAGCACAGCAGAGAGAGCAACTGTGTCTCCAGGCTTCAATTAAAATATCAAGGCACCCACACCGTCTGCCCAGCCACATGCCTGACTGCCACCGACACAGCCAGGAAAAAGCCTCCATCCCGGCCCCGTCCTCCCCCCCCCCCCGCCCCTGCTTCCCAGAGGCCCCGCCCCGCCTCCCAGCACGGGTTTGGGCTTGTTTCCCCAGCGGCAGAGACACCACTCTTTGGAGTCGCCCTGGACTTCAGCCTACCCCGCCACTGAAACATTTCCGCTCTTTCCCTCCAGGATCAGTCAGTCCGTGGCCTTAAAGAGCCCTTCTTGCCTCCCAGAGGGTCCTGGGACCAGCCTTGATGTAGGACAGATCTCTCACCCACTGGTCCAGGGACAGGGACCGCAAGAGGCATTCAGATGCAACACATCAAGCTGTGGCGCCCCTCCCCCCAGGGGTGCTCACAGTCGGAACAAAGTATCTTCAGGAACTAAACACATTTCTCTTTTGTCATTTAAGTGGCTCTTTTTCATGGGTCTGTACTAGTCCACGGAGCACTGAGGCATACATTGGACAGTTCCTAATTTATGCACCTGCAGGCTTGTAGCCGGAATGAGCTTGGATTTCTGATCCTCCCGTCTTCTGAGCGTTGGGATTACAGTCCTGCGCCGCCACACCTGGTTTACCGTACAGGAAATCGACTGGGCTTCATGCCTGCTTTGCAACCACTCTGTCCCAGGCCCTTAGAAAGGGACTTTGAAAAGGTAAAAATGGGAAGACATCGGCCACGCCAGAGGAGGAGGGGTGGACTTACACACAGGTGGGTTTCTGCGCCTTCATCACCCCTACCAAGACGGGGAGCCCTGGACTCTGGAGTGGAGACTCCGTGAGCAGACAAGGAAGACTCCCTCAGCTGTGGTCACAAGCTAACTGGGTCACCCACCAGATCCGATTCACCAGCCCCCAGATTAGAACATGAGGCCAAGTGAAACCAGAGTGGGCGGGCTGCGAACGAGCAACAAGGTTGCCACTACATGCCTAGGGAGACAGCGCTGCGGGGAGAGAGCACCGTGGGCAGTGCCGCAGGCCCCGAGGCCTCTGTGAGCCCTTACCAGTTTTCACGTGTGTATATGTGTTTGTGAAGTCTCTGCATGTGTGTGGAGACCCAAGTTTGAAGCCAGGTGTCTTCCTATTCATTGAGGCAGACCCTCTCAATCAAACCCAGAACTCACCAAGATGGCTACACTCGGTGGTCAGTCTGATCTGGGGCGTTCCCTGCCATCATGCCTGCCCGGCACCAGTGTAGATTTTAGGGCTCTGAGCTCTGATCTGTAGTCTTGGGCACAAGCACTGGGCCATCTCCCAGCCTTGTGATGCTTCTATTTTAGCACATCCGGCACAGAAACCCAAGTCCTTCCACTAAGAGGCTGCAGCCCAGACACCAGCCGTTAGAGCTGGGGGGAACGGATACAGGGCTGCAGAGCTGATCTCAGAGACCGGTGCTGCCTGTCGGGGTGTGACAAGCTGGCCTCTGGACTCAGGAGGAAGCTAAAAGGTGACAAGAGGGCGTCACCTGTTTGGAAAACTGATGGACAGTTCCCCCTAAAGCTGGTTGCTTGCACAGCCCGGGACTCGGCATTTCCAGCAATGTAACTAGTCTGGGAAAGGAGCCTTGAGGTGCAATGAAAGACACGTTCATGGTTCTTCCTGAGGACCAAACGCTGGGTTCATCCCAGATGTTCAGAAGCAGCAGGATGGATACATGAATTGTGAATGATCTGAATAAAGACACAGTGGAACGCTACAGAGCCATAAAAGAGGGAGCTGCTTACACACCCTGCTCCATGGACACTTGCACACAGCATGGGCCCCATGGATGAATATTAAACACACACACACACACACACACACACACACACACACACACACGGCAGCAGCCCCACTGTGCTGAGGTGAAGTTTGGAAACAAGCCCAGCAGCAGATGAGCCTTGTAGAGAGAGACACTGGCCAGGGGGGCTACAGGAACTTCCTGGACGCCAAAGGCACTGTGATGAGGGTCATCCACATATCCACCTTCAAACCTCATGGGGCGCCATGTCTGAAATCCAAGCTTCACGGTAATGACATACACTTTATGGTGTAAAACAACAGGAGAGGGTGCAGCTCTGTCTTAACAGCCCACCAGACACAGAGGCCAGCAGACGGGGACTCACAGAGAGGCCAGGGGACAGGGACAGGGAGTGGCAAGGGGGGAGCTGGAGCTGGTGTGCCCAGCGCTGGCCCAGCCTGAGAAGGCTTCACTTCCTCGCTCGCCCCTCACCGCTGGCCTCAGGTCCCCCCATCCCACAGGAGGAGCCAGCTGAGTGTGCCCTCGCCCCGTGGACTGCCAGGCCCCACCTGCCATTTCTCCCTCTGCACGCCCTCTGAGCTCCCCCGGGCACCTGTCCTTCCCACACTCACAGCTCCCGTGAGATAAATGCTCTCCCTCAGCCACCCTGGAGCCAGTCACAGTTCCCTGTGGAGGGAGAGCCCAGTGGAAGTACAGACGTGTGTGGCAAGCCCCACACTGGACACCAAAGCAGCCTCCAGGAGGATTCGAACCCGGAATGGCCAGGACTCCAGAGGGCCATGATTATGTAGCAGCAGACAACATGTTTCAAAGGCTGGTTAGGGACATTAGAAAGTGCTCAGCACCATCCTGTGTGCAAAGTCTAGCCGCAGATGTGACCTCAGCCTGCTAAATTAATAGAGGGCAGTGGCAAATCCACACAAACCAGGTAGCCACCCGGGAAGGGAGGCAGGCAAATCCTATTTGCCCCTTTTACTTCATGTACATGGGGGTTTTGTCTGCAGAGATAGCTGTACATGCCTGGCCAGAGAGGGCGTTGGGTCCCTCAGTCCTGGAGTTACGGATGGCTGTGAGCTGTGTAGATGCCAGGAATCAAGCCCGGGACCTCTGCAAGAGCAGCCAGGCTCTAAGCCAACGGGCCATCTCCCCAGCCCTTTCTTTGCCTCTTTATGTTGTTTTTGTGCATGCGTGTGTGTCTGTGTGTCTGTGGGTGCATTTGTGAACATCAGAAGTCAGTATCAGGTGTCTCCCTCAATCATTCTCTGCCAGATTTATAAAAGGTTTTGAAGCTTTGCTTTATTTTTATTTTATGTGTATGAGTGTTTCCCTGCTTGTGTGAATGTGTGCCAAGTGCACGCAGTGCCCATGAAGGCCAGAGGAGGGCATCACACCCTCTGGAACGGGTCATGACTGGTTGCAGGCCTCCGTGTAGGTGCTAGTACTCAAACCTAGCTTTTGTGCTCTCGGTTGCTGACCGTCTCTCAAGATGGGTCTCCACTGAGTCTGCACTTCACTGATTCAGCTAGACTAGTTGGCCAGCCAGCTGGGGAGTCCCCCCCCCCCGCCGCCCCATCTCTGCCTGCCCAGTGCTGTGATAACAAACGTAATTACAGTTGTGCACGGCTTTTATGTGAGGGCTAGCAATCCAAGCCCAGGTCTTCACACTCGGCCGCGGTTACTTTACCAATAGCGTTTCCCCAGCCCACGGTTCGGTTCTGTCTTCTCCCAGACCTGCAGCAAACATGCGGCTGTTCAAACCCCAGAGAGGGGGACATTGGCCATGCGCAGACAGAGGGCTCCAGCGCTGGCTGTCCTGTGTCCAGTGGGCAGATCTACAGGGGTGCTGGCTTTGAGAGGCCCTCCTCCTGACTCCTGGGCACACAGACTCAGCCCAGCTGTTGCTCTTACTGCCTATGTGGCCTCCCCATTTTCTACAGGCCTCGGTTTTCTCATCTGTAAAATGGGCCTGCTGTCTTGGTGGCTCTGCAGGTTGTGTGGAGTGATGGAGAAGCAGCCATGAGGGCTGGAACGTGAGTCGTCTGATAGAACACTTACCCGGGCTCCATCCGGGCACCACGGAAAGCAAATGTGTGGGGCAGGCCTGTGATCTCAGTACTTGGGTGGTGGAGGCAGACGGATCAGAACAATGAGTTCAAGACCAGCCTGGGATACATGAGATCCTGTCTCAGTTTTTCCAAGCATGATGGTGCACAATTCTAATCCCAGCACGATGGAGGCTCTCTGAGTTTGAGGCCAGCCTGGTTTACATAGCAAACTCTAGGACAGCCAGAACTACATAGAGACCCTGCCTAAATACATAAATAAATAAATATACAATAAATAAAGCCCTATGTAGTCCCAGATGCCAACAGCAGCCGCCATTAGAAACCCCTGAGCCCCGGCCTGAAGAGACGGCTCAGCCCACCACAAGCACGTGCAGCCTTACTGAGGACCTGAGTTCAGTTCCCAGCACTCCACCAGGCAGCTCACACTGCCTGTAACTGCAGCTCCTGGATGCTTCTCTGATGCGCACAAACCCAGACACACACACACATAATTTACAGCCAAACAATAGCTCCTTTAAAATCATATTTAGTGGCTAGAGAGATGACTCAGTGGTTGAGAGCCAGGCTGAGTTCCCAACACCCACAAGGCCCTTATAACCAAGTTTAACCTCAGACCCAGGAAAGCTGATACCTTCTCCTCTGGTTCCCTGGACACCAGGCATGCACATGATACACAGAAATACAGGCATAATACTCAAGCACATAAAAAATAAAATTAAACAAATACTTTTTTTTTTACGTTTTTGTAAAAGTAAAACCCTGAGCCCCAGGGCATGCTGGGTTCATATGTTGCATCTGAGCCCTATATGACAGCAAATGCAGCATCTGGGGACAGCTTCAGAAACTTATAAAGGACAGTGACTACCCAAAGGGCACAGCCTGCTTGTCTGCCCTGGCCGAGGAGACATCTGAAGGCTGACTGAGCCCACCCTCTCTGTAGCGGGAATCTTCCAGGAGCAGGCAGGGTTTTCCATGCTGCCTCCTCTGCTCAAACTCCTCCCATTCTCCTCTCCAGGTTCTCTGAGGATCTGGCCATACAGAGGCTAGGTCAGGACTGGTCAAGTACATCTATGGAAGTGCCTGGCTGGATGCAGAGGTGAGGCCCACCACAGGGCACCATCTGGTGCAGCCTAGGCCCTGTGTAGAGGAGCCTGCCCCACAGAAGCCAGCAGGGCAGAGGGGACAGGGCCACCCATCACACCTGATAGAGGATCTTGTTCGGGGAAGCCACAGAAGCCAGGAGACTGCCACACAGACAAAAAGAGCCTTTCACACCCATGAGAGCAGTGCACAGAAAGCACACAGGTGAAAGGGGCAGCGTCCAGTCCCCTCCAGGCCTGACAACAAAGAAAGTCTCCATGCAATCTCCCAAGGTGGCCGAGCTTTCTGAAGCCCATGGGGCCGGTCTCTCCTGTGGAATCTGGAATACTGAGCTAAAAGGTCAGCTGTTTAACACCGCCCTTTAAGACAAAGCCAGGCCAGTCTGCAGTAAGTGGCCTGGCGGCTGGACAGTCTTTCAGGAGACCCTCTAGTCTACCCCGGTGGTCTGCCATGCCACAGCAGCCAGAAGCAGAGGCCTGCCGAGCCTGCCGAGGTTCAGGCAGTGACAGGCCAGGCCGCTGTGAGGTGAAGGGGACTGAGGGGTGGAGCAGGTAAGGCCCTCTAGCTTTGTTGTACTTTCCTAATTGATTTTATGTCTCTGTCCCCAAGGCACTCGGGCCGCTCAGGGCTATCTTGGCCACTTAAGCAATTTAAAATAAAGCATTTACAAGGGACTCAACTGGTCTTCATACTTCAGACTCCAGAGCCCTTGGGTAGGGGCAGGGTTGCCGGCTGTGTCCCCAGGGTCCTCACACTTCACTGCCAGAGTGACCCTGAGTTCAAGTGGCCCTCCACAGGTGGGACAGTCCTGCACATGCAGGAACTTCACATTTGGTGTGCCTTCAAGCTGTGTGCTCACTGTCCCCTCCTCCAACACCTGCTAAGTAAACAGGGACCTCAAGTGTCCACTATCATCAGCCTCCTACAAGAAGATGTCATCTGTCTCCTGTCACCAGAGCCACACATAAAGACAACTAAGCTCAAAGGAATGCAGCTGAAGCCGGGCCTGGTGATGGCCTTTGATCTCCACACTCAGGAGGCAGAGGCAGGCTTATCTCTGTGAGTTCACAGAGGCCAGCCTGGTCTACATGGTGAGTTCTAGGACAGCCAAGGCTATGGAGAGAGACCCTGACCTCTGAGAGACAGAGAGCTATCTGAGAGCACCCATGCCGTCCCAGGCCCTGGCAGAGGTTGGTGCTGCCCCTCCCCAGCCCAGCCCACCTAGGGGACATGACAGAGGTAAATGTTACTTCTGCTGTTTGCGGCCTCATGGTCCCCCTAGACGCTCTCATTCTCCTCCTCCAGCGCTGGCCTCCTGCCCCTGCGCGACTGCTTGTGAAAAGCTCCAAATTGCCCCATGCCCTTGAAAAAGGCTACAGAATGGGCCAGGGCTGCTACTGGCCTGTCCCCCTCCCTCCCTGCACCCGAGCAGGGCCAGAGTGGGCAGAACAGAGTATCGACCCTCTGCCAGCACCAGAGGGAAACTGAGGCCTGGGAAGGACTGAGCTCCAGAACTCCAGAAGGAGAAGGCCAGGGGAACCGACTTCCTGACCTTTCAACCAGGATTCTTCCTGTGCGCCCCGGTGCTGGTCTGTCCCTCGCTGCTGCTCAGTGAGTCACCTTTCCCAGCTCTGAAAGCTGATGGCAGAGCCAGGATTCAAACCCCGGCTGGGGAAACTTCTGCAGCTACAGGAATCAGAGGGTGCCCTGAGCCACAGGAGGGGGTCCAGGTGAGGCAGGTACCCACCAGAAGAGCTTGGAGCAGAGCTGCTAAACTAATGGAAGGGACAGGTGGATGGCAGGAGCAGGCATGAGGCTGGACCCACAGAGTGGCGGTGGGGCTAAGGGAGTCCCTGCTCCTCTCCTGCATCTCCCAGATAGTCTCGCTAGAGTTGGAGCATGTGCCTCACCCGGCCGGGCCCCCGACAGCACACGGGGAGAGGTCAAGCATTGTATCAGTCTTCTGCATCTTACTGTTCTCGGCACGTGTGGGTCATAAAAACGTTAGTTCAATAAGCTGGGGACACGAACTGTTTATAGCTCATTAGGGAGGAGGCAGGCGGGGAAGGCGCTGGGCCTAACCTTGCAGGCCCAGGACAGGCACTGCCCTGTGCACACCCTGCTCCACACTGTGTCCCCTGCCTACCCTGATCTGCTAGCCTCTGCTCAGCTACAGCAACTGACCCACCGAGGCCCCACGGTGAGGCGGCAGCCTCACCAGGCCCTGGGCCTCACTGCCAAGGGGACCAAAAGCCTTTCCCAAGCCACCACCCCTCACAGGGCCAGCACTATGGGAAGGATGGCAGGGTCCATGTGAGCAGGTCCCACTGCAGGGGCCTCAGCCCTCTGCTTGCCCGAGCCCGCCCCACCCCCAAACAGTAGCTCTTCCTGTTCAGACCCATGCTCGCCTGAGCAGGGCTGTCATGATACCCATTTGAGAGCAGTGATCAGGAGACCAGAGACCAATGTCACTAAGCGCACTGTCCATCCCACCTGCCAGCCCACACTGGCTCTCATCAACACCCTGAAGACACAGGGGCCTCAGCTGGACAGCGTGGAGCCATGTTAGATCTGTCCATGTTACCCGTGGCCACAGGCACAGCCTGTGGGCCTGGGAGCTCCTGTGCACCCCACTCAGCCCTTCACCCTTGACCAGTGAGAGGTCAGAGGTCCTGACAAGCCTAGAGACTGGCCCAGGCTCGCCAGCCACCCTGCAGCCAAACTGAGCCAACATGGGCTTCAGAGGCACCTTCTGCTGGGGGCTCGATCCCCACCCCTCAAGTCTGCAGTCACAGGGCCTTTGCACTTACCCCTGCACTTTTCCTGTCTACGAAAATGCCCCCTCTCCAAAATGGCCATCCCTCTGCCCACAGCAACTTCCATGATAGCTCCTGCTTTGTTCTTCCACACATCACACAGCCCCTGGCATAATTTGTTTGAGCAGTTCATTTTTTCCTTGCCTGCTTCCCCCCAGTGTGGCTTCATCTGCTTGGTGCCTGCCTGGAGCAGCGGGCTCACCCGGAGCACACAGAGCAGACCATGAGGCAGGACCTAGATGTCACGTGCCAGCAAGGTGCCGAAGCCCAGCCACGGTGGACAACAGCTACCAAAGCATGCTAGACAAGGAATTACAACACAGATACCATACGTGGGTAAATGCTTACAGATGAATAAACTGAGGCCAGGCAGCAGAGAGGGAGCTAGAAGACAGAAGCACGGCCTCCAAGCCCCTCTACGGGGCCCCACCATGTCCTGGCCCTGGCCGCTCCCCATATGGAATCCAGGGCTCCCACATGAGCCTCCTCCTCCCTCAGCCAAACTGAGCGCAGGGCACAAGGGAGCTGGAAGTACACATGCTCAATGTGCAGATGCCCACAGCACTGTGGTCCAGAAGGAAGTTGCTGCCACGACCCCAACCCCGGGCTTCAGCCTCGGGGAACCAGAAATAGAGTTTCCTAGCTACATCGTGCCTTGCTGCACTACCAGATGTCTTCCCAGTGAAGCAAATAACTAAGACCCCTCAGCCCAGGCTGGGGCGGGGCAGGGGGTGGGAGGCAGGGGGTGATGACCAGAAGAAGTGTCAGCCCCCGAGTCCCTCAGGACTGCACCTCACCCAGAGATTTCCTTTCTCAGACTGTCACCCCGACTGACTCCCAGTACCGGGGGTTGAGAGGGCAACATGCACCGGAACCTCAGAACACCAACCTGCCACGGCCTCCTCCCCCCCTGCCCTCCTCTGCAGCTCCTTACAAGTGCCCTGGCATTCCTGTGGTGGTTTGAGGGAGAATGGTCCCAGGACTCACATACGTGAATGCTTGGTTCCCAGCTGGTGGAACTGTTTAGGAAGGATTAGGAGGTGTGGCCTTGGTGGGGGAGGTGTGTCCTGGGGAATCAGCTTTGACCTCATGCTCTCTGCCCCCTGCTTGCGGAGCAGCTGTGAGCTCTCAGCTGCAGTTCTAGCGCCTCCTGCCTGCTGCTATGCTTCCTGCCATGAGGGTCAGAGCTCACCCTCTTAAACGGTAAGCCAGCCCCAAGTACATGCTTTCTTATAAGCCCCCGTGGTCAAGATGTCTCCTTCATCGCAACAGGAAAGTAGGGCATCCATCCAACCTATTCTCAGGACGCCAGCATTGCAGACCCTGAGTGAGGGCCCTGCGCACAGGCTGCTGATTCGGCCAGTAAGCTGCCCCATGCCTGTTTCGGGGGATGGGAGACAGTAGAAAGGAATCGCGTGGAGGTGTGAATACCCAGGCTCTGCAGCGTGCCTGCGGGCCCCTGAGCATGCACCTCAGCTGTCCACACACAGCTGCCACATCTGCAAAAGGCCAAAGCACCTGCCACTGGGGACGCTGGGACAATGATGAGACAAGGCCAGATGGGGGCTGCCGTCCACCATCCTTCCGCGCTCTCCCCTCTGAGCTTCCTTCCTTCATCCCGTTCACCCGGAGCTAAGGCTGAGCAAACCCGATCGATACACTTCTGATGACAGATGGACATGAGTCCCATTCACAGGGACAAGATGTCGGGTGAGACAGAAGAGTGTTTGGGGGAGGAACACACTCCAAGTGTGACTCACTGGGAAGGTGCCCTCAGCTGTCCCCTCCCCGTGCAGACACTTACAACCTCAGCTGCGGTCAACAGCAGGACACAGGCAGGTGTGGCTGTGTCCCCATGGGCTCTCTCATGTCACAACGCTTTGTATTTTGAGGGTTCACCCCTCCAACCATTTCAATGTTCCAGATACACCCGAACTTTAAACATGGTAAAACTGTAGAATTCACACTTGATAACAGGGCAATTAAGGGTGGGGTTTTTTTTTAAGCTTCAAAATTTTTAAAGTTTTTTGTTATTTTATTTGTTCTCTGTGTGTTTGTATCTGGTGTGACAGTGTGCGTCACCACTGCTTGTGGGGGTCAGTTCTCTTCTACCATGTGGACCCTGGGGATTGAACTCAGGCCATCGGGCTTAGCAGCAGGTGCCTGGGGACCCACTGAGCCATCTTACTAGCCCAAATGCCATAATTTTTCACCAATTATTTGTATTTGTTATTTATGTATGTATGTGTGTGTTTACCCACAGAGGCCAGAAGAGAGCACTGAGTCCCTTGGAGATGGAGTGTCCAGTGATTGTGAGCTGTTGCCGGATAGGGGCGCTGGGAACTGAGCTGGGTTCTCCCTAGGAGCAGCAAGTGCTCTGTGTGCTGAGCATCTCTCCAGCCCTCAAACACCTACGTAAGTTTATGATTTTGTGTTTTGCTGCATTCATATCTGTCCTGGGGAACACACAGCCCATAGGCCTGGACTGGACATGCCTAGGCCGTAAGGACCTTCTGTAACCATAGACCATACGAAAACAGGGGCAGCCCAGACACGGTATCTAGTCTGAGAGGCAACCAACAATGACGGAAGTGTGTGAATGGCGTGACTGGCGGATGCAACTGCAAAGAGTATCATGAGAAAAAAGCTGAAGGCTTCATAAGGACCCAGAAGAGCTCACCTTTCACCCCAGGCCCTGGGAGACAGAGACAGGCAGACCTCTGAGTCTGGGCTACATACAGGGACTGTGTCTAAATAAACAAATTAAGAGTGAGAGAGAAGAGTCCAGACAGAGGACATAATGGACACAAAGGCTCTTGATGTAAAGACAGCTTGATGTCTTCAGGAGCATGAAGAAAGCAGCACAGCTGGTGTGGGGTGCGTACCAAGAAGAGGGGTGTGGCTGGGGTGTCGCTGCTGGCCCTGCAGAACACACCGGGAAGCAGTGGTGGTTAAACCCCAGGTTTAAGAAGCTGACACTTGAGATTCAATTTGTGTTTAAAGAGATGGCTCTGGGGGCCAGGTGTGTTTTGGTGGGTGGGTGCTGCCTAGCGAGCAGAAGCCCAGAGGCCATGTTCAGCACGGCATAAACTGGGCACAGGTTTCCATTGCTGTGATAAGCTGTGACCAGAAGGAGCGTGGGGAGGAGAGGGCTGATTTCACCTTACACTTCCAGGTAACAGCCCATCGCTGAGGGAAGCCAGGGTGATGGAAAGCCGGGGCAGGAACTCCAGGCAGGGACTGACACAGAGGCCATGGAGGAAAGAGCATGCTGGCCTGCCCCCCACGCCTGCTCAGCCTGCTTTCTTACACCCCCAGGACCACCAGCCCAGGGGGAGCTCTGCCCAGTGTGCCGGGCCTCCTCCACCAACCATCGGTTAAGGAAATGCCCCACACTTGCCCACAGGCCAATTTGGAGATGTTTCCTCAACTGAGATTCCTCTTGTCGGACAACTAACTTCTGTTAAGTTGACAAAAACAAAAACAAAAAAAACCAAAAACAGAGCGAGGGTGTGGATGCTCTCAACCCAGCACTGGGGAGGTAGAGGCAGGAGGACCAGAAGCTCAGCTATGTAGCTGAGGCCAGCCTGAGCGACACGAGACCTTGTTGAAGGAAGGAAATGAGAAAGCATGGTTCCAGACAGTGAGCAGCCTCTAGAGAAGCATAAGCAGGGTCAAGCAAGCAGCTCGTGGACGGGGGCCCAGGGGGAGGACTGTGCCCAGGATGAGCTCAGAAAGAACCCACGCAGCTGCTCACAGGAAGGAAGGGCCCAATGTCTGCAAGTCCCAGCGTTGTGTCTGGAAGGCAGCGGTGAGCATGAGCATCTGTGGGAAGGTGAGAGACTCTCAAAGTTCTTCTCATCCATCACCTGAAACATGGTGAAAACACCAAAGCCATTGCTTCCACAGGAGATCTGGTCTCAACTCTGCTACACTTCTAGGAGTCCTAGTCAGGGGCTGAGGGCTGAGCCTCAACAGTGTCAGGGCACTCAGCCCTACATGCAATGGCATACCCTCATGGGCTGGCCGGGGCAGCTCAAAGGCCCTTCCCCCCCTTCACCAGGCCCATCAAGAGCACTACCCATGGAGACATGGGCTGCTCGGCCAACACTGAGCTCGAAGCCCCCACAGGAAGGAACAAGAGGCCCAGCAGATGGTGGGAACTCTTCGGGATCAGCCTCAAAGGTCACCGTCTGTTGCAGCCTGCCTGCTCCCAGCTCTTCTGCCTCGGTGGAGCGCCTCACGCTGACTTGAGGCCCTGCTCCACGCTGGGTGTGACATTTCCTGCGGGAGGACTGTGTGCCAGGCACTGTGCCGCCCTTGCTCACACCCCCAACTCCTAACTCCATCCACCTGGCCGAGGAGGTTAGGGCAATTGTCACACACCTTGCAAACGGAGATGCTAAGACAGAACTAGGCTAGCATGCCCTCGAGGTCAGTTCAAGTTCAGCAACTACTCTGGCTGGTCTCTCCTCCAGGCCTCAGCTCTCTGCCTTACAAAAGGAACAGTAGTGATTCAGAGTCTCTGCCTGAGCTCTTACAAGTGCTCAGGATAGAGCCTTCGCCCTGTCCGGGCCCCCGTCAACACCTGTTCTCAGAAGACCCCACTGGCTCACTCACACTGATGACAGCGCTGGTACAGTGAGGTTGTGAGGACGATGGAGGGACAAGAATCAAACCTCAGGCTTGACCCTGCCTGTGGCTGTCACCACCTCATGGTTTGCACAGCCACATTCTCTTTAGGGACTGTGGACCTTCAGCAAGGCATCCTCCCTCCGAACACTCATATTCCCTCTCCTGAGAGAACCAGCAGGATGGAAGGAGTTTCTGGGCCTGTGGAGCCCCAGAGTCAGGCATCTACTCCCCAAAGCTGGCCTGGGTTTCCATCCCACTCTACACCATTTGAGGGAGCTGGCAGGCTAGAGGAAGCATAGGAGTTCTGGCCCCTTGCAGCTAAGGCACACTGCCCTGGCCCTGACTGTACCCCAATAACACCCCCAGGAAGGCTATTCCCCTGTAGCCCCCTCAGAGAGAAGGAAAACACAGATCATAACAGCAGAACCCAGTTATCCTTGGGGTCTGACTCTGTCAGGGCTGGGAGGCGGAGGTGGGCAGTGACGCGCGCGCGCACACACACACACACACACTCACACGCACACACACACTCACACGCACACACGCACGCACACTCACACACACACTCACACACAGGCTCTCCTAAGCCTGCCCTCCCCTAGTTAACCTTCTTGCCTCTGTAAATGGCTTCTGGGTTTCCGGTCAAAACTCTCCTCTATCAGTTTCATTAGTGAAGAAGCCTCTAGTGCCCGTTGCGGACCATTAACATCACTAAAAGGGACCCAGGCTGGCTGCTCCCTCCCCACTCTTTCCGGACCAGTAGTCAATGCGGCTGCCGACCTCACAACACACAGCAGCCCCTGTGGTCCTCCAAGGCACAGACCTCTTCACATCTGACCAGAGGGACCGGAAAAGGAGCCCCATCAGACAACTGTGCCCATCCTTGGGTAAAATAGCACAGGAATACTACCAACCCCCATCTCAGGGTCCTTGAGCACCTTGTCCCCAAATGTATGTGTTCCCTGGAATATGCTTTGAAGTCTAACATCCAGACAGGCTCAGCACACAGAATGTCAGAGGGCCAGTGACTCCCCCAATCCCAAGGGTTCTCCCCACAGGAACTGGCTACCAGATCGCTGAGATAAGAGTCTCAGTGTGCAAGGCTCATCTGCAATGAGCTGGGGGCTGGGCCAACGTCACTGAGAGCACAGCTGGGTAGCCCAGGCTGCCTCCCTCCCAGGCCTGGATGACTCAGCCGTCCCAACCATCACTGGAGCAGGCCTGGGACAGCCAAGCCCCTGTTCTCCCATTGTCCCCTCCTCTCCATGCGGCTGGAGGCATGGGAAGAGCCAACCAGGCTGCTCACTCCAGTTCTCTGAGAGCCCAGGAGATGATCGGGACCAATGTCCACTGCCCCCCCCGGGGGGGCAGCATTTCCTTGGAAGTTCCTGCTGCTCCTACCAACAGCCCAGGAGAAGGCCATCCTAGGAGCATGTGCACGTGTGCACATGCATTTATAATGGCTGCCGATGCCGGCAGGGCACGCTGAGGCTGCAGTCGGGGTTACCTGAGACTCGCCACGGCTAGATTCTACCCCCTTAAGCAGGGACCTTCCTCTCTATTCATTCCCTCCTAGAGGCACACACAGCACACCACACCACACCGCCCCCGGTACTGATGCATGCTGGGAGTTAGACAAATGAGCTCCAGGTGAGAGGGATCGACTTCCTCTCCTCCTACCCCGAGTGGCTCAGCCTCTCCCAGGCTTCAGCCAGCTCTGGAGACCCGGGCAAAGGGGCTAGAGGTCAGAGTTAGAGGGAAGGAGGCACCAGGAGCCTCTTCAAACCCTGTCGTCTCCCTCCCACTCTCCCCTTCCACTCACACCACATTCAGAGCAAAAGAGGCAGGCTTGGGGGTGGGGGCAGCCGGCGCATAATTATTGGTAAAATGCTTGTAACGTTTTTTCCCCTCTCCCCAGTAGCTTTCAGTTGTTTTAGCAGCTTAGCAAGCACTTGGCTCCAATTGAATTACAAATCAGCAGCTCTTGCCCCGGGAAGAGAAGGGAGGTGGTGGAGGGGATAGGGAGGGGCTGGGAAGGGAAAGGAGGAAGACGTAAGAAAGGAGGGCAGAGGGCAGACAGCAGAGCAGAGGAGGGAGGGAGGCCAGGGCTAGGTTCCGGTAGCAGGGTTACGGCCTGAGCTTAGCCTCCCCCTTCTCTTCATCCTCCCGGACCCACAGCCCCGCCCCCATCCGAAAACCAGGACACTCTTCTCCAGCCGGAACTGAAGGGCGGGCTGGGAGGGCCACCAGGGGCTTCCTCAACTAACCGGAAGAAAACACATCTTTCTTGGGAATTGCAATTATTTGAAAACAATGTCAAAACAAAAGTCTTGCTTTTCCCCCCTGGCAATCTGCAACGCTGTGGTTTCCATTCTATATTTTGTCTGTGTGCCCTTCCATCGATCCACCTGTCCTCTGTTTGTCTACCTCTCTCCGGTGTTCTTTCACACAGTCCTAGCCTCCTCTAGGCTCAGGGTTTAAAGGAGGAGCTTGGGCAGGTCCTGCTTCAGGACCACGGTCAGCGCCAAGCCCCCTCCCTCCCTCACCCCTACTCCACCACCAGCAAGCTTCAAACACAGGATCAGGCAGGAAGAGGAGGGAGTGAGGCCGGGCTCCCGGGGCCATAGAAGGCACTAACCTTGAAGAGACGGAGGATGTTGGCCACCATGATTGAGACTGAGCTCCCTGAAGCTCCGATGACACCCACCACCCGTTCAGGCTTGGTGATGATGGGCGGACCGCCGCTGCCACAGCGGACCTCTGTGCCGTCCTTCTCGATGAGCGCCTGCACAAAGGTCAGTGACTGCTCAAGGGCGTGGGTGTCCCTGGAGCAGGTGTCCAGGATGCGGGCGCCCAGCGTGATGTTGGGCAGCAGGTCCGGGTCATTGTTGATGCGATCCAGAGCGAAAAGCATGGCCTCCAGACGGTGGATGCCCTTCTCCTTCTTCAGCTCCCCGCAGGCTTTGCCCTCAGAGCCACGACCGTGGACGGGGAAGAGGCCTCCCAGCGTGATGTCCCCATCGATGCGGATAGAGTTCATGTGCGGGTGGCCCTTGGGCTTTCCGAGGGATGAAGGCACCCAGGGACCATACAGGCTGAGGAGCAGGCAGAGGGGCAGCCGGGCCCACCACCAGGCCCAGCCTCCCTTCCCAGACATTTCGGAAAAGCCTAGAGATCCATGAAGAGTGGGCCCACTCCTAGCCCTAGCAGGCTCTGGGTCCCATAATCTGGGTACACAGGAACAAGGCAGCTTCAGCAGCAGGGTGGCTCAAGATGGCCAATGGGGTGGCCCATTCCAGAGATCTCCCCTCCTCCCCTTTGAGACTTGAGTAGAGCCCAGTGGCCCTCACAGGTCAAACCCACAGACAGCAGGTGGCCCAGCAAGTGGCCTGAGCTACAGGTCTCAGATCCCTGTCCCCATGTCCTGCGGGCCAGATTTCCGTGTCTGGCTGTGGAAAGGGAGGTTGCTGACAGGATGTTAGCATCAAGGAGAAAACAGCTCGGGGTCACTCCCACCAACCTGGGAAAGAGAGAGAGAGAGACTATCAGCCCAGCCTGAAGAAGACATTAGCGATTGTGATTCCGCATCGGGAGCCTGGAAGAGGAAGCCCAGAGGTTATGGCTAAAGATGCCATAAATCTCCTCTTGATTTTCACTGCTGTGGCCCAGCTCCTGAGGACATGCAGAGCTGGAAGCAGAAACTGGGTCACATTTGAAGACCTTCACTGGCCAGGGCCCACTGCCCGCAGAGGCCAGGCCTCTGAGAGAGTAAGTACTCTAGGGACAGCAGGCACGGCTGGGGAGGAGTGGGTCCCTCAGTGTCCCCTCAGAAGCTGTACAAGATACTAATCCTGTCAGTCCAACCTCATGAGAGAAATGAGGAAACTGAGGCCCTGGGAGAACTCTGTGCCAAGTTCCGTATCTCTTAGCTCATAGCTCCAAACCAGAAACACTGCTGTTTGGGGGACCCAGGGTCCAGGAGAAGAAGCCAAGACCTTGGTGGGAGACTTTCCAATACTGGCCGAGCACAGGCCAGGAACTGCAACTCCAAAGGCTGGGAAGAAGCAGGAATCTGGGGTTCAGAGGCGGTATCCCACTTCCACGCGTTCACCACAACCACATAAGTGCCCCAGCAGAGGGCAAAACCAGGTCCCTTCCCCCTGCCCCTCTGTCCCTGCCTCAGCCTCCTCAGGCTTCCCTCCATCTCTGTCTGCCCCAGCGGGGCTCAGGTTGCGGCCTGAACCTCGGCACATTATTGTCATCATAGTTGTTATTGTTGTTGTGATTAAATATTTATCTGCAGGGATAGAGGAGAAAACAGAGCTCTTCCTCATTCTCACAGCTAATTTGGGCTAATTTCCCCTGGGGATTCTGCACCCCCCCCCAGTCCTTCCCCCTGAAGCCAGCAGCTCCTCCCTCCACTTCAGAGGCTGAGAGCTGAGTCAGGGCTGGGCTGGACTGTGACCCCATGCCCCTTTCCCATGGGTTTCTCAAGAGAAGGCCAGCTAGCTATTTGGCCAATCTGTGCCTCAGTTTCCCATGCAACCGGAACAGTTGCTGGAGTCTGGATTTAAAACTTCCCCCTAGAAAAGGAGTGCCTCCATCAAGGCCCAGCAGGGTGTGGGGGCCATCTCTCCTGTCCTACTGCTGAGTCCCAAGGAGAGGACAGGGGAGGATGCCAGACCAGATTGCAGCCTCAGCTCCTGGGCCTCGCTAGCCATGGGGTCCTCACACTAAGTGTTGGGGCGCTGGAAATCGGACCCAAGGTCTGTCTAGCTCTCTACCACTGAGCTACATGCTCAGACCTCAAATGTTCCAAGTGCAACAGCTGAGACTCTAGTGATGAATCCCACCTAGCCCTGCTCTGCCAGCAAACCCCAGGAGGCACCCCGACTCTCCCAGAAGCACCCAGCAGATCAGGATGTGTTGGGTCTAGAAACAGAGCACACAGAACCTGGACGAACCACCTTCTCTGTCTAGACCCAGGGACCTGAGGCTAGGGCCATAGCCAGTACCTTGGGGTAAGACTACCTCTGCTCAGAGCCGTCACCCCTCCCCTCAGGAGAACGGCTTTATGGGATCACCTTCTGGATGACTCTCTGGGGGAACTGCTGGATTGGGCAGCAGGCAGTTCACAGGCAGTTGGAAAGAGATTAGTGTCACTGAGGGGTTCCCCAAGCTCTGCCCTGCCTTGGCAGGTGGGCACACCTCCTTGGGTGTCTTGTTCAGATATGTAAGTTGCAGAAGTCTGGGGACCATGTTGGCCCCTCGGGTACATCTAAGCTGCCACCAAAATGACCTGTGTGCAGACATGCCACACAACTGCCAAGGGGTTACTTCACAGGTCAGAGAGCTGCAGGAGAGGGCACTGGGCACTGCCCTGGGCTTGGGGGGAACGTTCAGCCTTGTCCCACAGAGGGGTGGCTGTGCCACTAATCTGTTCAGTAACGAGTGGGAACGAGTGTATATGCAGGCTGTCCTATGTGCCGGCTGCCTTGTGGTCTGTCACCCACTGCCGTGGTGGGGACAGCCCCTCCGGTCTTCTGAGGCCACATGGAGGGGGCTGGGACGCCAAGGAGTGTGAGCTACATCAGCTGGTGCAGGGAGCCTGTATCAAGAGCTGGTGACAGTGGCCCTGCTCAGGCCTGTGGCCCTTTCCAGGGTTCACTGACCTTTCTCCTAGGGGCTCAGTACGCTGCACACATGTGGGAACCATCAGGGCATGGGGGGAAGAAGCCCAACATGAGAAGGGCCAAATGAGGAAGTCTGAAGGCACTTCCACTGCCAAACCTTCCTCCTGGGATCGGATCCTGGTGCCTGACCATAGCAGTCCCCGGGCACCCCTGACTCCTCCAAAGGGTTTGGCAGACACACCTCCTGCAGCCTCCTGTCCACCTTTTGATGCTGTAATAGGAACAAGGGGAAGTAAAAATACCCCGAAAGGAGGCGGGAGCAGCCCTGGGGACGCCTGTCTCCACCTGCAGGGAGAAGGGGGGAGTCTTTGAAGTCCATTCCCAGGCCCCAGACTCTCTCCCCCACTCATTTCAAAAAAGCCAGGGAAGCTCAAATGGGGCAAGGAGGTGCGCCTCTCCCCAGGAAGAGCCACCAGGACGGCTGCGCCTCCCTCCTCATCCAGACCTCCCCCCACCCCCCACCCCCGGCTTAGTCCCCTTCTGTCCTCCCTCCCACTGGCTTCAGGGTGACTGTCACAGCAGAGCCAGCCTCCCTGTGCAGCACCAGCTCACCGGCCAACGGCAAGGCCTTTTCCAGAGCTTCTCTCAGTGAGGAGGTTGTGGAGGGAACTTGGGATGGGGTGAGGACCCGGAGGGGCTCTGTCACCTGAGGGTGGTGTGGGAGGGCACAGGAACCTGCCTCATTGTCAGTGCAAAGTCCTCACAAGCAGGCCCACCATGCCTTCCTGACCTCAGTTGGTCCAGATCCAGGAGGAAACCAGACCACACTAACAACCAGGCCGGGGGTGGGGTGGGGTGGGGTGGGGGGACCAGGATTCACCACACTCCAGCCACCTTTCATTGAGGTGCCTTTTATTCTTCCAAGACCAACCAAACAGAACAAAACCCAAACACCAGAAGATGTGGGGACAAAGCCATCCCTAGCGCACTGTAGGAAGAGCTAGGGCCCAGACCACACTCACAGCTCACCTGAGCCCTGCCCTAGCACCTCAGCTTAGTGGCCTGTCCCACCTTGGATAGCTTTTGCCCCCAGCCAGGTACCAAGCAAGCTGGAGACTGAATGGCTGAGCGGGGACCGTCCTGAATCTCCTTAGCTGTGCAGATACCTCTGGGCCCACACCTCAAGGAAAGGAACCTGGGGCCCTCCCTCCTTCCTGCCTCCACCATCCCCAGGACCCCACACCCAGCAAAGGATTAGCTTGTAAGTCAGTACCCTCCCAGAGGGTCATGGACAGTGCTAAGGCCTGAGAAGCAAGTCACTCAAAATCGCCCCTGGCCCACAGGAAGAAAGCTCTGCCTGCTGAGACCAGCGCTGCAGCCCCACCTAGCATTCAGCCTCCCGCAGGACAGCAGGCTGTGTCCTCCGTGGCCTTTGCCCGGGGGCATGCCACCCTTGACGTGATCTGGAGAATGGATGTTATGGAGGGACGGGGTGGGGGGCTGTGCTGCTCCCCAGGGCCCTGCTCTGTATTTACAAGACCCCATAAACAGGGCAGTGCTAAGGGGGGAAGCTGTAGTGAGGCCTCAGGCACTAAACAGAACTGACTGGCAGGGCCAAGGCACGCAGGCAGCGGAACTCTTTACCCCCCTCACCAGAGACTTACTCTAAGGCACAGGAGCTCTGGTCCCTCGCCTGCCCATAGCCACAGGCTGGTAACAGAGGGCATATGGTGCTGGTACCCAACTCTAGGAGCACCACACCCAAAGAGCTAAAGCTTTCAGACTGGGAACCTGCGTCGTCCTGAAGCTCAGCTCCCACACCCCCAGGCATCCTTCCAGGTTCTACCAGAGCATTGGCCCAACTCAGAGGTGACTGGTTCTCTGCAGGCCCCGGAGAAAGGTGCATGGAAGGAGAGAAGAGAAGGGGAGTAGGAGGTGGGAAGAACATGGGAAGTGACTTCTCAGCCTGATGTCATTGGTGGGAACTAGGAAGAGGAAAACATGGCGTCCAGTGTCCTGTACTTCTGCCCTTCCAGTGGCGGCCAAGAGACCTGCTCCCTCAGGAAAGCTGCCCTCAGGAACTACTCCAGTTCCTACAACAAATATTCGCCACGCTGATGGCTGACACCGAAGCTGATGCTGGGGGCGGGGAGGTGGCAGATTAGGGGCCCATGTGACCAGCTCCTTTATATCTCCTATGCTTCATCCACGGTCCAGAACACAAAATAACACGCTCAATCAATGACAGGCGGAGACAGGTCCCGCCCAGAGGCAGGCGGGTGGCTCCAGCTCCACTGAGGCAGAGCCCAGGACAATCAGCAGCGCTGTCTGCGGTCTAGACACCCTCGTGAGTGGTCCAGCACAGAATGGAGCCCCTTTGCCGTGAGCATTCAGTCAAGTGTGTGCGGCTGTGGTCCTGCCCTGCCCTGCCTCACGCCTGCACAGCCGGAACTGCAATGGAGGAGAGCACAAAAGCCTTGTAGCATGCAGGGGTGTCGGGGACGGCACACAGAGGAGCCCTTTGGGAAGAGGGTCATGAGGAGTTGCATTCAAGCAGAAAGGGAAGCCTGGAAGGTTTAGCCCTGTGGGTTTCTGGGGCAGAAATCTAGAGGGAACCACGGGGCAAAGGCCCTGAGGTTGGCGCTTAGCTTTATCAAGGACCAGCAGGAGGACAGCACGTGCGGAGGGAGCAGAGGACTGCTGAGGGACAAGGCCAGAGAGGGTAACGGGGTAAGGTCAGTCAGACTCCAGGGCCTCTGTGCAGACAGAGAGAAACGGGGACCGTGAGCACAGTGACATGAGGAGAGCCCTGCGGCCCACAGGGACAGCCACCTGCGCAGCCCACAGCTGCCCACATCACAGAAAGCGTCACCGAAGCTCAGTGCCTCGGCCCCGAAGCTCAGTGCCTCGGCCGTCCATCCCACCAACTCTAGGCTGAAACACCCACTGCCCACCTCCTCTGGGGTGTCGGAGATCACACTGCCTCCTCCAACCTTCAGGCCTGGCATCTGTGGCCCAGGCCTTCCCCTCTTCCCCCCCCCAACCCCCCACGCTGCCACTGTTCCCAGCTTCCCTGCCCAAGACTGACACACAAGGGTGTCTGAGTCCACCACTGCCCCTGCTGCTGTCCCTCCCTACCCTGCCCTGTCCCTGAAGCCAACGCCCCACAGTCACTGCCCGGATCTGGGTGCTTAGCCCTATCCAATGCATCCTGCCACACCTGAGGGCAGGACTCCATCCCCAGGCTGGCCACACAAAGGCCATGACAGTGCCCACCAGGAGGGGCAGAATGCCAGCCAAGTCCCTGATTCTCGTCTCTGTTAGAACCTGAAGACAGCTCTGCCCGGGGCAGGGGTTTTAACTAGAAGTTCTTCCCCAACCAGTGAGCACTACTGGTTTCTGTCACCAAAGAATGTAGGAGGATGAGAGCCCCAACCTCTGGCCCGGAACCACCCCCACCTGCCTGCAGGCCTCGGTGCGACCCCCCTGGGAGTGGCCACTGGCCCCTCCTGGTCCTACAGTTATCACTCTCGCTGCAATAACCTTGGCCTTGCCTTCTCCCAGAGAGTGGAGGCCTAACTTGGCTGTGTCACTCAGGCCCACAATGGCACAGGTTGCCATTATGGGCTGTCATTTCCCAATTACCGCAGATAATATCTACTTTAATTGAACGGGGTCCCCATAACGCCATTATGCACCGAGTTACCCGATTCATTTAATGCACACACATTAACACCTGACTGCCAACATGAGACTGCTGCACAGTGACAGCCTGAGGTGACACCAGAGATCAGGGCCTGTGGGCTCATGGGGATCAGCGGAGGGGGAGCTCTGAGCCAGGCCAGTAGTTGCCTCTCTCAGGGGGCCTTTCCACACCCTTCCCTGCAGGAGCAAAGCCGCCCAGGGAGGTCAGGGGGACGTACCATTGCTCAGAGAGCAGGTCCAAGGGACTGGGGAGCCAGCCTGCTCTACAGGACCCCCGCAGGACCATCTCTTGATGCGGCGTGTACATTGTGTATGTGTGTATGCTGGGTGTATGTATGGTGTACAGACATGGTCTTGTGTACACAGGGAGATGAGTTTCTCTCCTCCTGTGTGTTGAGCTGGGTCTACTCACTAAGCAGGAAGCTCACTGATTAGGCTGACAGAGCCCTGGGGACTGTCTCCGCCTCCCTGTGCTCACAGGTGCCGCCACCCAAACTCAGGTCCTGGTGCTTGCCGGATGGACCAGCTTCCAGCTTCCCCCCAGCGCATTCCTGGTAATCCCCCTGACTAGGGCAGGGCTGACAGGAAGCTGCTGTCCCCACTCCAAGCCCCTCTGCTTCCTCTTCAGGTGGGCCCACTAAGCCAGGCGGCCTTGTGCCCGGCCAAAAGCAGGGCTGGGGCCTGGCTGCCAGCTCTCTCCCGCCTTCTCCAGGCGGCAGGAGGTGCCGGTCTGCAGAAGTGTGCAAACCTTCCCATGGCAGCAGCTGACAGCCCAGCTGCCCCGTCTCCCAGCAGGGCCTGCCCACTGGAAAGCTGGGTTCCGGGCAAGAGGAGGAGGACAGCAGGGTGGGCAGATGTCTTGGGGAGGGTGGTAATTAGGGGCTGCTGTTCCGTGCTGGGAGGGAGAGGACGGGTCTGTCAGCTATAATTACGAGGCTCTGGAGTCCATAGGTTCTACCCATGTCTCCTCACCAGCTGGCCCCTGCGGTGGGGTAGGGATGGCTCAGCAGCCCTGAGGTTGGGATGTGGAGCCCTCAGGACAGGGACAAGGCCACAGAGCCTTCCAGACTCCGCTAGCCGGCAAACTAGTCACTCACAGGCTGACTGCCAAGCAACTGGAGAAATCACACCTCCAACAGAAAGATGTAGAAGCCACTGGCACAGGTCAGAGGAGGAGGGTGAGACCAGAGGAGCTTCTCAGCTCCTGGCCTGTTCCTGCCTTCCCTGGACCTGCTCTATGTGAGGCTGAGCACCCCCACTGCCCTCTCTGAACACTCTGGAAAACCCACCATTCATGGAATGTTCCTCTAGGCCAAACACTGCCAGCTTCCAGGGTAGGGATCATTTCTGGGGATGTTTTGCCCGAGTGGTGTCCCTGGAGGCCAGGCATGCAACTCAGGGCTCAGTAAAGACTCAGGGCAACCGACGTTACCAACCAAAAGTCCCAGCCAGGACAATAATGTGGCCCAGGTAGGGGGCTTCTCCAGGAAGCTACGGCCTGCCCAGGTACTGGGACAGTCCTTTGGGATGCCCCCCCCCACCCCATCACCACGGACGTCTCTGAGCTCCTGTAAGAGCAGCTCAGGAAAGCTCTCACCAAAGGCCTGCCGCCTCCTCCCATGCCCCCGGAAAGAGGGCCAAGACCAAGCCCCCTTCCCCCCACCCCCTCCCCCCGCCCCAGAGAGAGGAAACTAGGATGAGAAGACAAGCCCAGCTACCCAGGGCCGGTTAGGTGTCCGGCCAAGCTGCAGAGCCGCTCTAGCGGCCTGAGGTGCTCGGCAGGAACACCCTCAGAGCACTGGCCTTCCTGCCCACTCTAAGTCCAGAATCAGAGCAGAGGGGGTGGCAGCGAGCACACACACACCTCCTGCGAGACTCACAACACGGTGGCCATCACACTGCCACATGCACACGTGTGGCCTGAGGCACCCTAGCCCTGCAAGCCAGTTCAGAGGGTGTCCCCAAAAGCCAGCTTTCTCCCTGGCCAGGGGGGCAGGGCTAATGAGGGGAGCAAGAGGAAGAAACCAGGTACCCCCTGCGGGAAGGGCTGTCTGACCACGCTAGTGACGCTCGGGGCCTAGGGGCAGAGGGCGCTCGTCCTCTGAGCTCAGGACTCCCCGCCGCCGTGCCTCGCCGCTGCCCCAGCTCGGCACAAACAGCCTCCCAGCGCCGGGTGCGGGGTGCGGGGGCGCAGCGCACAGTCAGGCCTCCACCTCGGCCCCGCCCCCGCGCGGGGAGGGGACACGGCGGCCCGGGGGCTCTGGGAAGCGACCCCGGAGCAGGGACCTCCCCCGCCACACGCTCACTCACACAGAGCCCTCAGAGACGCTCGGTTCACCCGGGTTTCCAGGGGGATACGGTCCCAAGCGTGCAGATCGAGAGCGTGACCTCAGGTCCCGGGGCTGCGGAGAGACCCCCAGACCTGCAGCGCCACCGCAGACCACGGCGGCTTCCGCGGGCGGGAGGCGCTCGCTCGGGCTCCAGCCAGCGGCCAAGGTGGTGCCGGGGCTGGACGCGGTTCTCAGGGAAGGGGCCGCGCTGCCCTCCGGCCGAGGAGCACGGGGCAGGGGCGCACAGCCCGGCCTGAGCCCCCACCGCCTGGCCTCTCCGCAGAGGGGGCGCACGGGCGCCACCGTCCCCTCCGGGGCCAACTCTACCTGTCATCACAGCCCCCACCCCACTTTCCCCCAAATCCGCAGACAGCTGTGCCCCGTCCCCGAGTGGGCATGGGGGGGCGGCCCCAGCCCGGAGGGGAGCCCCCGTACCTGGGTCCCGCGCCCTCCTCCCGGAACTGGGGAGCCCGCGGAGGCCACCTCCCCCAAACGCCGGGGTCCCCGCCGCAGCCCGCGCTCCCGGAGGCCGGGGGGCACCGTCCCCTCCGCCCGCGCCCCTCCGGCTCCAACTCACCGCGCCTCGGCGAGGTGATCGCGGCGGCCAGGGGTCGGCTGCGCCCGGAGAGCGCCGGGAGGCGGCGGCCAGCCGGGAGCCGGGAGCCGCCGTGCCGGGAGCCCGGGCCGCGGCGGGCGGCGCTGACGCTGCGGACCGAGGCGGGCGCCCAGCCGCCGGCAGTCCCGGGCGCGGCGGGGAGGAGCCGGCCGGAGCCGGGGAGCGGCGGGCGGCGCTGGGCGGCTGCTCCCGGGGAGCTGGAGCCGCGAGCGGCCGCCACGGTGCTGCCGCTGCCGCCGCCGCCGCCGCCGCCCCGGACCCCGGGAGCGCGGGCGAGGCGGTGCGGGGCGCTGCGTGCGCCGAGGCTCGGGGCCGGGGGGCGAGCGCGGCCGGCCGGGCTGCGGGCACCCGGCGGCGGGGAGAGGAGGAGCGCCGGCCGGCCGGCCGGGCACGGGGCGCCGGGCGGCGGGGAGGGGCGCGAGCGCCGGGAGCGCGGGCCGAGGGCCGAGGGGGCCGCTCCGCTCCCGGCGCCCACCGCCCTGCCGCACCGCGCGCGCGAGCCCAGCCCGCAAGTTTGCGCCGCGAGTGCGGATCGGGCGCGCCACGCTTCCGCCGGCCTTTTAAAGAGCGAGAGCCCGGGTCCTCCCCCCACCCCGCGCGCACACACACCCGCACCTCCACCTCCGGAAGCGGGGACTCGCCACCCCTCCACGCCCTCCCCGCTGGCGGCTCCCGCTCCCTCCGCACCCCCGCCGTCGCCCGCTCCGGGGAGCCTCCCCTCCCCTCCTCCCGCCCACCCCTGCGCCCCGCAGACGTGGCGGAGACCCCCTCCTCACCCCCCGCAGGTCGAGGGTCGGGGAACCCCGCTCCCCGTCGCTCAGCAGGCAAAGTCCAGCAGGGCTGGGGACCCGGAGGGGCGCGCTACGCGCACTCGGTGCGTCACTGGAACCCCCACCCGCCCCGCGGGGCCGCTTCTCACAGCCCTGCATGCACGTGGCTTGTGCCCCCCTGTGGTATACTCATTTGCACACTTCTGTCACAAGCGTGCCGAGGGAGGAAACTGAGGCCCAGAGAGGCGAATCCACCTGCCTCAGGTCTCACGGCCTGCAGGGAGTAGCGACCCACGTGCTCCCCCAAACTAAGGGAGCAGCTCACCCTCGGACCCACTGAGCACGGCGTAACAGGTGGCCTGGAGCTAGCCCCAGGAAGACTTCCTCAGCCCAAGAGGCTGGCAGCCGGCTGCCCCCTTCCCCCTGCCTGGGCTCTGGCGATCCCAAAAGGGCTCCTTCAAGGCAGGCCGTGAGGAAGCCAGGAGGGACCACGCCGTCCTTGTAGACCTGCAAACAGGCCCAGACGGCAGACGCGGCTTCCCTGAGAGGCCCCAGGAGCGGCCAGCCTGGTCCTGGGGGAGAGGATGGATGACTACAGAGCCGGAGAGGGGGCCACCTGGTGTTCACTGTGCCGGGCCTGGGGCACTCAGCATCCTGCCTGCTGGACCCCTGATTTTCGAAGAAGCCGGAGGAATGTTGAGTCTGGGCATAGCAAGGCCTGAGCTAGCTCTGCTTTTCTCCCTCAGGTCCCCTACCAATGCCGGCCCCCATCAACCGCTCTCCAGACTACGGGGGCCAGCGCTGTGTCTGTTGACCATCTTTCATGCAGTGCCTGGCACCGTGCCTGGACCACAGCGAGCTTAGGAGTGTTTGCCGAATGAAAAACTGTTGGCAAACTGCGACTCCCGGCACCATTGTATGTAATGACCCAAAAACATGTCTCCTCTACCCAGTCAGTCCTAAGCCTCCGATGGAAGCCAGCGTGTTCATTCATCGGTGCTCTGTCTGTGTGTAACTGACAGCAAGGTGTAGCTTCACTCGCTGTGCAGACAGTCAGGCCGCGGGCCCTGCTACCAAACCAGCATAAACGGGGTTGTGTCCAGCACCCGCTGCCTCTCTGGGCTCCTGCAAGTGTGTGCCACGGCACTGCCCATACGGGACAAAACCACCAGCGTCTTTTGGTTAGGTAGATGGATGGACAGGTGGAACTCAAAATAACAGGAGCCTCCGTTTATTGAGAACCAAAACTGTCACAACCAGCCCCTCCCTCCCCTGCCCCTCAGCATTGCCCTGACTCTGGCGGTAATTACCCCACCCTCCACCAGCTGCCTTGCTAAAGGCTGTGTTTTTCTGGGATTAAAAAAAGAAACTTGCTAGCAGATGCTGAGGCCTGGGCTGGGCAGGAGCGCAGGCCCCCAGCCGAGACCTAGATCTGACCAGTAGCCATGACCTCTCAGACCCCCAAACTCAGAGGACACCCCATCAGCCTTAGCCACAGGCCCCAACTGGCCCCACCCCTCGCCTGTTTGCTCTTGGTGCCCCTCATAGAGACAGACACACACATCCTTCAGAGAGCGTCTAGGGTGTCTTCACCAGGGAGCCTGCCCCTGTGGGGGAGCCACAGCCAGGAGTGACCTCCAAGGGGTCAAGGAGGGCCCTGCCTGGACCTGCTTCTCCAAGGTCTCCTGAGAGCCAGCTGCAGGCCCCTGGGCCTCAGAGCTCGTTCAGGACGGGGGAACAAGGCTGGGCCCTCTGTGCTGAGATCATGGGGTATACGGTCCCCGACCTTTCTGAGCTTGGGGTTCCCCATCTGTCAGACCCATAGCTGGGCTGAGGTGCCTCTCAAGATCCCAGAGTAAGCAACACCTTTTCTGATTCCTTTCCAGGAGGCTAGCCTGTGGTAGGGGAGGCCACAGGGACCTGGTCCTGAGTCCTCTGGGCGCTGAGGAAGGGAACCCAGCTGTTAGGGCAGGACTGTGCTTCCTAGCTCCATGACCTGGAAGTTGTTCCTGAGGTCTGACCTAACTCCCTCCTGCTGCAGCAGATTCGTTTCTTCTTCAAGCTCTTATTTTGTGGTCTTGGCTTTTTGTTTGTTTGAGACAGGGTTTCTCTGTGTAGCTCTGGTTGTCCTAGACTCATTTTGTAGACCAGGCTGGCCTCAAACTCAGGGATCCACCTGCTCCTGCCTCCTGAGTGCTCTTTTTAAATTACGTGTGAGTGTGTGTGTGTGTGTGTGTCTGTCTGTCTGTCTGTCTGTGATTGTGGGTGCAATCACACCACAGCACCACCTACAGAAGTCTGATGATCAACCTTCAGGAGTTGCTTCTCCCTTTCATCCTGTGAGTACTGGAGACGAGAGTCCGGGCGGCGTGCTTGGTGGCAAGCCCCCTGCGCACTGAGCCACCTCGCTGGCCTGGCTTTGGCGTTTTTAAGACAGTGTCCTGTTATGGAGCCCAGGCTAGCACTGAGCTCAGTAGTTCGCCTGGCTCAGTCCCCGAGCACTGGAATCACAGGCTCTGTACCCACTGTTTTGTTTTGGTTTTGAGACAGAAATAGCGTTGGACTTCTGGTCTTCTGCCTCCATGTCCCAGGCAGTGGGCTCACAGGCATCCGTCATACCCTGCTTGCACAGCCCTGGGGACCAACCCGGGTTTCATGCTCTGCCAACTGAGCCCTGGCCTAGCGTGATGTCTGGTGGTTTCAGCTGGCTTTTGCAGTACTAGAGGTTGGACCCAGGACTTCATGCCAAACAGGTGTTGTGCCCAGCTGTAACCATAGCTCTTCATTCAGTGTCTTTTGTCTTTGTTTGATTTTGTTTTTATTTGTTTGTTTGTTTTTTGAGACAAGATTTCTCTCTGTAGCCCTGGCTGGCCTGGAACTTGCTCTGTAGACCAGGCTGGCCTCAAATTCTGAGATCTGTCTGCCTCTGCCTCCCAAGCACTAGGATTAAAGATGTGTGTCACCACACCCAGCTCATGATGTGTTTTAAGGGGCTAGAAAAATGGCTCCGCAGTTAAGAGCACTGCCAGCCCTTCCATGGGACCCAGGTTCAATTCCCAGCACCCACATGGTGCCACACAACTGTCTGTAACTTGAGTCACAGGGGATTTGATGCCCTCTTCATGGGCACTAAGCACATACATGGTACACAGACAGACAGACAAAATACCCATATACCCAAAAATAAAAAGGTTCAAATATCTACGAATATTTTATTGTATGCACCACAAGCTGTGTGTGAGGTCAGAGGGCAGTCTGAGGAAGTCAGATCTCTTTCCACTGTGTGGTTCTGATCACTTTAGTCCTCAGCCTTACCAGCAGGCACCATTGTCCACTAAGCAATCTAGCTGGCCTGTCCCCAACTCTTCCTTCGTGCTCACTGACCTCCCCAGTGAGAGGAAGTTTGTCTGCCCGTGCCTGCATTTAGTCAGAATGCCCACAAAGCTCTCCTCCTGACTTCTCCGTTGAGAAGAATCTAACAGCAGAGAGCAAATTGCTTTTGAAAGTCCTGCACTTGGGGTTGATTGAAGTCAGTCATGATGAGCTTGGAGGGGCATGGTCCTAGAAGAACCAGAAGACCTGGACCACCTCACGAATGGCTGCGTGCACCTGAGGGACTCCATCTTGTTTGCCCCCTAAACCAGCCATTCAGGTACAACTGTCTATTTAAATACAGCTTGAGGGCATAAACGGACATTTTCTCACCCGCTCTCAGGGACCGGAAGAGTTGCCCTGAGGTCTGGGAATCTGCTCTGGGACGTGCCAGCCTCTGAGGTCCTCTGGCCCCGGAAATCTCCCAGGCAGTGCAGCCTCTCTCTTCTGGTCCCAAACCCAAACCACTCTGCCAGCTGCAACCTGCCTGTTTCAGGGACACTCACAGGATGCCCAAAGGCCACTCCCTGGGCCTCTCGCAGCTCTCTGACACGGGGCACATACTGCCCACAGCCCCCCCCCACAACTGTGGCACCACGTGAGCCTTCTAACTTCCAACCCCACCTGGTCCCCATCGGTGCCTGTATACCCGTAACCCAGTACCCTTAACACACAGTCAGAGCCACCCTGCCTGTCACCCTGACTGGCTAACAGGACGTAGTTGTCCAACATTGCTTCCCAACTGCTGCTCCAGAGTTTCAGCCTCAGTTTCCCGCTGATGAGGAAACCATTCTGGCTGCCAGCCATGGCCCGGTAGCCTGGAGAGGCCAGATCTCCTTGCCCCTGCACTGCAGGGGCAGCGGTCCCCGCGCATCCAAGGACCAAGGCTGTCTAGTTCATGGACACCCCTGCCTCACCCCTCAGGATGGCTGGGGCTGGGGGGGGCTGCCAAGATGGAGAGACCTCAAGAGCATGAAGCTTTTGAATGAGGCCTTGAAAGAGGCAAGGGTTTAAAAGCCAAAAGACCCAGGCGTGGGGGAATGTGACAGACACAGCTCAACATACCTGAACCCTCCAGAGGCCTTTGGCTCTGCCAACATACAGTGGGTGCTCAGTGCATACAGCTGGTGCATACAGTGAGTGCTTGGTGCATACAGCTGACTTCCCTGGCAAGAAAGGCTGCCTCCTCCCTGCTCCTTTCTACTCTCTCCTCCGCCTTCCCGTCTCTTTTTTCTTAAGACTCAGGATTTTCGGCATTTTTTGCCACTCTGCAATTTAAAACTACTTATCATCTCTCTCTCTCTCCCCCACATGTCCAGGGGCTGTCAGCCTCGAGCCAAATGTCATTAGGATGGATGTCACAAGCCCAGATGTCAAAATACAATTAACATTTAAAAGCTCCTCCCGCCCTTGGCCTGGTGGCCAGCCACTCCGTGGTTCCCTCAGCTCTGGCACAGCCCCTGAGCACCTAGGAGAGCTGCCAGGTGACAGGCCTGCCAGAGGAGGGGCAGAAGAGGGAGGGGCCTGGAGCAGTGTCAGGCTTCCCGCACCCCCAGGCTCCTCCTTACAGTCTTCCTGCTGACCTTTGCGTGCACTGCCTTCCGTCCCCACCTTAGGACACTCTGCTTCTGCCCTGCCAGCACCGCTGCCCTAGCCGGAACTGTCCCGGCCTGGATATCAACTATGAATTATACTCTGGCCTGCCACTCACTCTGGACTTCATGGGGAGCAAAGGAAGGAACCAGCGTAAGGGACCCCCATAATTGGGGCTGGTGGGCCTTGTCCTCAGGCCACACAGCCTAGCTGATAAGTAGTTTGGGGTGTCCTCCGTCAACCGCCCCCAGTACCAGGCAGCCCTGGCCTATTTAGGAAGCTGCTGGACAGTGGCCATACACTATAGCAGTAGTTCCCTTCATGTAGGGGACCAGGATGGACAGAAAGCTGGAAATGCCTGAGACAGCTCACTGCCAGAGCCTGGAGGGGGGCATCGATCCAAAGGCATCCCCAAAGCCTTCCATCCGTTCTCTATCTTCAGCACGGAGCACAGAACACCATGAAGCACAGAACACCATGAAGGTTGGATTGACCCAGAAAAGAAACCACAGAGATGGAGTAGGAGGGGGTGCTGTGCCCTGCCCAGGCAGTGCTGAGGGGCAGAGGTTACAGCTGCAAGGACACCCCACCCCCAGCCCCCCTCTTCCTGCAGACGCTGCCTCTCTCAGACACCTCATCACCGTGCAGACCCCCAAAGAGGACAAAGCAAGCCAGGGAAGAAAAGCCTGCACGGCCACGGCCGGCTCCTACCCTCGTGGGCTGCATTCTAATGGCGTCTGATTGGATCGGATGCGCTCTTAATTCCCTCCTGGGACATCAGAAGGAGGGTAGGGAAGAATCTTTAATTCATCAAACTGAAATATTAATAGACTTTCAACCAGCTGGAGTGGGCCATGAGGCCCCCACAATGGAAAAAGAGGGGGACAGTCAGGAAAGGTAGGAACGCAGCTGAGGAGGAGAGGAGCGGAGGACAGGGCTGTGTCGCTGGGTGTGGGAAAGAAAGTTATCGAGCTTTCGGGTGGGCCGCTGAGAGCGTGAGTCAGCCACTCCCCTGACAACCTGCAACAGAGGGATGTCTGTAAAGGCCCACTGTAAGACGGGGACACTCAGAATCCAAGGCAAAGTCACTAGGCCAGTGTGGCATGCATATCTGGACGCTGGGAAGGGGTCCAACACGGGGGCCCATCCACACCACACCCAGCCGTCCCGACTCCCCACACCTGAGCTAGCCGAAGCCCTCCCTCCCCTCCTGGTTCAGATGATGACTTGATCTGTACAAACCAAGCCAGGCAGCCGTTTAGCACAGGCTCGGGTGCCTGGCACCTGGGGGTACAGGAGTCTTGGAGACCCCAAAGCGGAATCCCAGGCTTTGCTCCACCTGGCTCCCCAGCTGATGGCAAAATAAGCCACCGCCCTCCTCATTGCTCAGGTGCAGACTGCCACAGACTCTCTCCCAAGAGCAGGGGTGAGGGGAGAGGGACGCCGTGAACAGGAGAACACAGACCAAGGAGCCTGAGAAAGTCATCCAGGGCAGGCTACTTGCACACACCTCTGTGGTCTCAGGGCTTGGGAGAGACCAGCCTGGACTATATAATGAGACCCTGTCTCAAAACTGCACCAGTCCAGGACCACAAGATGGTGGACAGACTGTCAGTCCTTGACCCTGACCCTGGCTCTCCCCAAGCTAACATGCTGCGTTGTTCAAAGCCACAATAACAACGCCTCTCCCATTTCTTTGGCTTGTACTGGGTAACTAACATTATCTGGGCTCATGGTGGATGGGCTAACTCCCTCTACCCACCAAGTTTAGATTTCAGAAAGTGTGGAAATGGAACGCAGCAGCAGCCGTAAGGGGTGGGGGGATGCTGCAGGGCCCCAACCCTGTCCACCGGCACCTGTAGCCCTGTAGCATCATGCGTGAATGTCCTACAGGATGACGTCCCATTTGGCCTCATGCCACCACCCTCAAATAGAGATGTCTCCCGGAGGTGCCGGCAGCAGAGCTTGGATGCGCTCCCATCGCGAGCCTGCAGCGCCACCCTGTGGCCAAGCGCCCTCACTGCACGCGCTGGCTGGACGCAGGTGCCTCCGCAGGAGGTCTGAGCAGGACCCAGGCCGGGGCAGGAGCGGGAGGATGGGAGACACCCGGATGAAGAGAGTTGTTTTCACCTGAACAGATTCAGGGAGGAGGCAGCGGGGGTGGCAGGGGCCCTATTTCAGGACCGTTTCCCAGCTGGGCCGCCGCCCTCAGATTCGTGCACCTGCAATGACGACAGCTTTTTCTAATCCACAGGCGCCCTCTGAAAGAGACCCCTGCGGGTCCCGGGTTTCTTGATTGGGACTGGATGCCGAAGTGTGGAAGCCAGCAAGGACAAACAGAAAGTTGCGGCCTTCAGCCTTTCCCAACCCCAGTGCCCCTCCTGGTCACGGCTCCCAGTTTCTCACCCTCGCTGCACATTCAAACTACATGGACTGTTTTTACGGGCGGCTCCTCAAAACAGCTAACTTGCAACTGTGCAAAAGGCCTGTGCTTCCGTTTCTGTAAACTTCACACGCGCTACTGTCATCTGAAAACAAAAAAAGTCACCCTTGGGCGAGGCTGGGGGAGGGAGAGGCATTTCCTTGACTGATGAGGAGGGCCCAGCCCACTGCAGGCAATCCCACAGGGGACCAGTACTCCCGGTGTGTAGACAGGCAGGCTGGGGCCAGGCGTGGTAGCAAGCAACTTTTAATTCCAAGGCTGGGGCTTGAAAATGTCTTCCTTGTTTGTTTTTCTTTCTTTTTTTTTTTTGAGATTTATTTATTATTTATACAGTATTTTGTACTGCATGTACGCCTGCACACCAGCAGAGGGCATCAGATCTCATTATAGATAGTTATGAGCCACCATATGGTTGCTGGGAATTGAACTCAGGACCTTTGGAAGAGCGGCCAGTGCTCTTAACCTCTGAGCCATCTCTCCAGCCCTGTTTGTTTTTCTTGAGTCAGGGTTTCTCTGGTTGTCCTGGAACTGGCTGGCGTTGAACTCAGAGATCCTCCTGCCTCTGCTTCCCACGTGCTGGGGTTACAGGCGTGCGCCGCCTCTGCTTCCCACGTGCTGGGGTTACAGGCGTGCGCTGCCTCTGCTTCCCACGTGCTGGGGTTACAGGCGTGCGCTGCCGCCACCACCTGGCTCCACTTTTTTTTTCAATTATGGTATGGCTTTTCGTTTTGTTTTACTTGTTTGTTTCTTTGTTTTATTGAGATATGCAGCTCCAGCTGGCCTTGAACTCACAGAGATGTACAAATAGCTGAGGTCTGGGGTACTTGGGAAGGAGAGGAGCTGGGGGTTCCAGGCTCTGGCCTCAGACAAGGGACAGAGGGCTTTATATGAGACTGTGCCATCGTGAGCAGAGAGAAGGGACTGAGACAGGACTTTAACCAAGTTGCTTGCCCAGGGCTCACATGAAAGAGCCTCAAAGCCCTGACAGCTCTACCCAAAAATATTTTCTAGAATGAGCCATCAAGATGGTTCACTGACAGCCAGGCATGGTGGCACACGCCTTTGATCCCAGCACTCAGGAGGCAGAGGCAGGCTGATCTCTGCGAGTTCAAGGTGTGCCTGATCTAGAGAGTGAGTTCTGGATCAGCCAGGGCTACACAGAGAAACCCTGTCTCAAAAATAAATACATACATACATACATACATACATACATACATACATACATACATAGCGAGCATGCCATCCAGATGCTGGAAGCGCCCTGGGCCAAGGACTATGTGAAACAAGGGCTTGAGGGTTGCCATCTCCTGGGACCCACATGGACCTCTTCCTGCAGCCCTCACCCAGAAAACGAGAAACCTGAGGTCACAGCAACAGGCTGACTCACACTAATGTTAAGCAAAACTAGGATAAAATCATAAGAAGTTGACACCTGGTGGCCGTCAGCTGAGATCTCTACAGTTCACCCAGAAGGACTGGGCTGGCTTCCATCTCCTCTGGGATCCTGGTGACTGCGAAGTGTCTGAACCCTCCTGGGGCCACACAGAGCTTCCAGGATGGCAAAGGTGGTCACCCCTGCCTTCACAGCCAGATCCCAAGAACTTCCAGCCTAGTGGAGAGATGGCAGCTGAGAATGGCCGCCTTGCCCTGTGGAGCCCACGGCCAGGTAAGGACTCCCTGCAGAAGAGGGGCAGCAAGGTGGGTGTCGGAGCCCCTGCCCGCCAGCAGAGTCAAACAGTTCTTGCGTAGGGAATGAGGATTGAAAGAAAAATTAATAAACCAACACATTACACATGAGATCTGTTCAAGAGCGCAGCCAATAGAACTGACACACCGGTTTATCCCAATAATTGCTTTTTATAGAGCAAAGCACCTTGATACAATGAAGGGATTCATAGAGAAGTCAAACTCGTTTACCTGGACCATCTGTCTGTGTGATCCTCACACAAACAGGAGGAAAAGGACTTGGCAAAAACATCCTGCCTACCCCTGTCTCCTGGTGAAGGGCAGGGTGAAAACATGTTTTTAAGCAGCATGACAAACAAGCAGCTCTCCACAGGTGGAGACACAAACAGAATGACCCTAGGGCCAAGCAGGGCGTGCTAGGGAGGCAAGCGGCATTGGTCATAAACCTCCAGGGACCAAAGGAAGGACTGACCACGTGTGAGCTGGACAGAGGCTGGGGAGGAGGGTGGGAGCACCTGAGAGGTCTGATGATGAGTGAGGAGCGCTGTGAAGTCAGGGCCTCAAGAGTTTTCAGAAACGTGATGGCGTAATGGCTCACGTCTTTAATCCCAACACATGGGAGACAGAAGCGGGGATCTCTGAATCTGAGGACAGCCTGATCTACAGAGTGAGTTCCAGAACAGCCAGGACTACATAAAGAAACCCTGTCTCAGCACACACACACACCAAACATCAAAGGGTCTGGAGACATAGCTCAGCAGCGTGCAGTCCCCAGCAGCTCAGGCACTGGGCGTGGTGTACACACATGTAGTCCCAGTGTGATCCTAAGCCACTGAGCTAGTTCCAATCTCAAAAACAAAAAGGCACCAGATCAGAAAGGCCAACAAGACCATCTGGCAGGCAACCTGGGCTACAAAACCCTGCAGCATTGACTGCAAACCACATCTTCAGAAGATGCTCCTCCAACCAAAGGGCTGGTGGCTGAGGGGGAAGAGGGCGAGGAAGGAGAGGAGAAGAGGAAAAAGAGGAGAGGAGGACAAGAAGGGAGGGAGAGCTGAAAAGAGGGTGGAAGAGGAGGAGGAGGCGGTGAAGGGAGGAGGGCGGAGGGCAGGAAGAAGAGGTAAACTGATGGTTTATTCTCCGTTGTCAGTTTGATAAGATTGAGAATCCCGTGGAAACAGACCTCGGGGCAAGTTTGTGGAGGAGTTTCTAGATTGTGCTAACGAAGGTGAGAACACTAACCCTAAATATGAGGTGCTCCTTTCCATGCAGGCAGGGGAAGCCCTGGACTGAAGAGTCAAGAGGGTGCCAGCTTTCATCCCCTGCTTCCAAACTGTGGGCACAGGAGACCAGCCCCCCAAAGTCCTGCTACCTCAATTTCCCCACCACAGTAAACGGTGCCCACAAACCCAGACTAAACCCTTTGTGTGTGTTTCTCTGTGTAGCCCTGGCTGTCCTGGAGCTCGCTCTGTGACCAGGATGGCCTTGAACTCACAGAGATCCTCCTGCCCGTGCCTCCCAGTTGCTGGGATTAAAGGCATGTACCACCACCCTGGCAACCTTTCCCTCTTGAAGTTGCTTCTGCGTGGCATTTAGTCATGGTAACGTGAAGAGTGACTGGCATGGAGAAGGGGCTGATGGGAAACGAGGAGACTGCAGAGGCCCGGGAGCTGGGGAACAGTGCGGCGGGGGGGGGGGGGGGCTAGCTGAGGAGAGAAAGAGGAAGACAGAGGAAGCAGGGTTGTTCCTGGACCCCGGGCCCTAGCAAGCACTCACTCCCACCTCAGTGCCACGCTCCGTGGCTGGCTGAGCAGGACAGCTGGAAAACTGGGCCTCAGGTGTCTCAGTCCACCACACGGCAGAACAGAGGGGGCTCACGTGGCTAGAATTCTTCCCCAGTAAAGGACGAAGCACAGCACTGTGATCTGGGCCAACCAGTCACACATGCGACTTGGTGACAGTTAATAGTGACATCAGCTTGGCAGCATCCAGAATCACCTAGATGAGCCTGCGGGAGAGCCTGTGAGGACCGGCCACATTAGGCTAGATCAGCGGGCATCAGCCCTGAGGCAGAGGCCCTGGACTGGTCCTGGTCACGACCCTTTGCCTCCTCACTGCAGGTACGATGGGTTAGGGTTAGGTTAGGTTAGGGTTAGGTTAGGGTTAGGTTAG
>CM053756.1:55078708-55098604 GCA_028658305.1 Pachyuromys duprasi | reverse complement strand
TCCTGCTCCTGTGGGTGCCGCAGAGCCTGCAGCTAGTGCGGTAGTGTGCGGTGGGGTGGGGCGGGGCCTGGGAGCAGGGCTTCCAGCCCCAGGGGAAAAGCTGCTCCTCAGTGGCCGAGGAGCAGGCGGCACAGCGCGTGGTGGTTACTGCTCCTCCTCCGAGGACTCCTGGGAGACGCCCTCTTCTTCCTCCTTCTCCTGTGGGAAGCAAAAGGACACTCTGGGCCTGGCCCTCCTTCTCCGCCAACACCCCCCCCCTCCCAGGCTCTCCTCCGCAGAAGGGGGATGAGTCAGGGCTGAGTGTGTGGGTGACTCAGCAACCTCCACGCTGCTTTCATTCATAAAAATGAAGGATTTAAAGGGAGGAAAAAAAAAACCACACACACTTGCTCTCACACACAGGCCAGACCAGGTGCCTGGCCCAGGCCTACACTGAGGGCTGAGGAAGCAGCAGGCTCTCCAGGGAAGAGGCAGAAGGGCGAGAGAGACAAAACCTGGAGGGGAGCTGTAGTGACTGGAGGCAGGTGTGGGGGCTGCTAACCATAAGGCCTGGGGGGGGGGCTAGGGGACCCTGGCAGCCAAGGGTGGGAAGGAAGCGTGTGCCTCGGGGGCTCACTCACTGGACGGGAATGTTGGGACACCACAGGGCCCCACGGCCCCCACAGTGCCAGGCAAACTCCAAAACAACTAGTTTCCTGTTACTCATCCTGGGGCCTGGCCAGAGGGCCCCCTTCCCCTCCAGTAAGGGGTGGCTCAGATCAAGGAATCTTAAGGCAGCTTGGAAACAGGACTTAGAGGAAAGAGAACAGCACCCTTAGAGGTGGGTCTCCTTACAGGGCCCAAATAGGACATGCTTCCCCAGCTAGATCTGCACTTCCCTGTCTTTCCAGGAGGCTCCCAGAAAAGGGATTAATGCGCACAGGACACTTTCTGAGGGCCCAATGCGGTCCCACGGCACCCCTCCCACAGCGGGTACCTGAAATTAGGAATTCTTTTCTGGAGACAAGGGACTTCTGAGGCAGAAGACAACCTTGATCTTCACACACACTGAACACACACCCAGCGTCCCTGGCCCCACTCCGGGGCATTCTTACCCCCCCTAGCAAATAGAAGAGCACCTACCAACTTCTTGGGTCTGCCCCTTGGTTTCCTCCCTGGAGCTGTGGTAACTTTCTAGAAGGTTGGGGAAAAAACAAGCTGGTAAGTGCAGAATTCTCAACAGTACAAGACACCAAAGCCCTGTGTGACCAGGCGAGGGTCTGGCGAGGGTCGCCCAGGACCCCACTAGCAGGTTCACCCAAGTCCAGCTGTTGATGACTGGCCAGCCCCCACCCCCCACCCAAGATACACACCCTCCCACTCCCTCCTCCAGAAGTGACTCAAAAGGATATGAGTCGTGTGTTGGAAAATAAAAAACAAGACAACATTTTTGAAAGGCTGATGCCAACGTGAGTCTGGCCCTCCCTGCACACTCCATGTCCTCAGGATAAACGAGGGTGACACCCTCAGCCTTGAACTGGCACAGGCCTCAGTCTCCATCTATTCCCCACTGTCCTGGGCACCCCAATTTCCACAGCTAGCAAAGACCCATGGACACTCTTGGCCGAATCCCAGGACATCACGCAGAAAGAGCCTTACCCGTGTCTTGGCGGCTCCCTTATTTTTGCTTCCCTTTGGTCGGCCCCGAGGTCTCTTCGGCGTTGGCACTTCGCTGGGCTCCTTCTGCAACAACGGGAGTCAGGGAAACAGTAACAACCAAGCTGTGCCAGCCCCTTGGAGGTCCTGAGTCCCCAGGAGACGCAGAAGGTAAGCCCGTGGGCCCACAGCCAAAGATAAGCAAGCAGAAACCTCTGAGAAAAGTGTCACTAGAGCAGGGAGGGTACGGTCAGGATCCCCATCAACTCTGTCACTGATGCCCTGCAAAATGACCAACACCGTAGCCTGCACCTGTATAAGGTGGAGAGGGCCTGCCAGGGTCAGGTGAGTCAGAACAGCATTGAGGCCAATGCCCAGCACTGGGCCAGGGAGCGCAGCGCACCTGAAGCCAGCCTGGCCCACGAACCCTCAACCACAACCAAAAGCCTGTCCGCAACAGGGACAATGGGCAGCAAGCGCCTGCGGCAACCACACTCCCGTGACCCCAGTCTGGAGACTGGCAGCGCAACCCCATCACCTATCAGGCTTTCTCAGCTAAGACGACCTGGTGGGGATATACTCCCCAGGGCCACCAACAGCTCCCGGCCCACACAACTCCACAGAGCACTGAGAGCCCCAGCAGAGGCAGGTGGCACAGCCAACATCCTGCTGGCCTCCCTTGCAGGGAGCTCGCACAGGGCTTCAGGGCCCACTTACAGGGCCAGCACAAATAAGTAAATAAAAAGGGCCACATGGTGGTCCAAGAACGCTCTCTCACCTGACATGAAGTACAGAAATGGGCAGTGAAGACGTAGAACCCGACAGCAACTTGACAGTATGACACGCTCACAACTGGGAAAAGGTGCCTGGCCTCTAATATCATTCTTTTTTTTAGATTTATTTATGTATATGAGTGTTCTATCTGCATTTACACCTGCCAGAAGCGGGAATCAGTTCACATTATAGATGGTTGTGAGCCACCATGTGGTTGCTGGGAATTGAACTCATGACCCTTGGAAGAGCAGACAGTGCTCTTAACCACTGAGCCATCTCTCCAGCCCCCCTTTGATATCATTCTAGGCAGGGCAAAAAAGTTAGGCTCCGGCCTTCCTGATCCTCCTGCCTGGATCCCACACCTGCCTCCCGCTTTTCTGGGTGAAGTTGAGACATGGGTGGCTTGCCACACTGTGCCCTTGGGCAGTGAGCACACACAGGGACGGGGAGCACGCGTACACACACAAAAGGAGACAGTCCCGTACCCCTCCCTGCCCCAAGAAAGGAAACAGAAGCAACACCCACCTGGCTCCCTACCAGCGCCGTCCCAGGACTCACCGGAGGCTGTTTGCGCGGCCTGCCCCGGCCTCGCTTCTCAGCCCCGTCTTTTTCCTGCTTGGAGGCCAGGGCCTGGCTGGACTTCGAGCCCGACTCACTCATCTTCCTTCTCTATGGGGCAGTTGAGAGACTGGCTGTGATGCAGGGAGACAGAGCGGTGCAGTTACACAGCTGTTTCCAGCACCCCTGGCCAGACAAGGCCCTCCCCAGCACAATGGCAGGGTGGCACCCACGAGGTCCAGCCAGTTCAGACCTGCCTCCAGGGTCCCTCACTCCCGTCCTCCCTGAGCCAGCTGCTGCACTAGGTGCCCACTACCTGCCAGGTTCGACACCCACCAGCTCTAAGGCAGAGACCCAGAACAAACTGCCAGAGCCCACCACACCCTCAAGATGCAGAGATGGGGGCAGTAGGCAGAGGGAGGGGCTGAGGGTGTCTGTGAGTACTGAGTCTTGCTCGGATAGCAGCTTAGGGGAAGGGCAGAGCCCAATTTAAAGACTGGGGTAGCAAAAAGGCCTGGCACTCCATCCAGGATACACTGCGCGTGCAGGGGGGTGGAGACTGGCACAGGAAGAACTGCACCCTGTACTTAGGGATGGCCTCTAGAGTGGTCAAACAAGACAGCCAGCAGGGTGCACCCCCGCCACAGGCCTGGGAGACCCCTTCAGGGACCAAAACAGCCTGTCCTTAAGGGGCAGAAGCCAGAGGCAGCAGCTTCTCAACACAGAGCTACCTCACCGCCACTGTGAGGACCGGGTTCCTTCCTTTTGAGTTGAGGGTCAATCCTAGGGCCTCACGCATGCTGGGCACTGCTCTTACCACACAGGCTGTGACCCCAACCCGCTTTTCCTCTTTTGAGACAACTGGTAATTTTTGACTCCATGACAAGAACACATTTTTGAAAACTTTTGTGATTTTTTTGTAAAACACCTAATGGTCTTCCTAATTCACACATTAAGAGACCCTCCAGATGGTGGGACTCTAGCTAATTATTCTAGTACAATACTTCAACCTCGAGACCCCTTTAAGCAGGGTGGCTGGGCCAGCTCCATCATTAGTGGCTTTGGTCTGTTCTCTAATTACAGGCCGTGATTAGAATCTTACATTACACCACAGGTCTCCTTCAAACCAAACATCAAAATTAATCAGCTAAAGGAGCGCTGACCTCACACTGAGGTCTGCCGGAGGCCCTTCAGAGGGGGGTCATGGAGGAAAGCCAGCCCCAGGCCCAGAGACCTCGCACCCAGCCTGCCAGTCTCCCTGACGCTGTGGTACCACCTGGTGCCTCCCCAGTTCTTGCCGTTAGGAGCTCTTCAAACCACCTGCTCCTCAATGCCCCACTGCACGAGGAGCTTGGAGTCCCTGTCCACTGAGGCCAGGGAAACTCATCCTCACCTGTTTCTAGGCATCAGGCAGGCCTGGCGCGCAGAATCCACATTAAAGTCCAAGCCTCCCCCCCCCCCCTGCCCCATGTGCTTTCTTGGGCCTCCAGGCTGTCTCCTCACAGGGGGCACATCCCAGGTGGCCATTCAGTGTTCAAGGAACTATGCAGTTAGGACCAAAGGATTAACATCCTGGCAGGTCCATTGTTACATTTTTTTTCCTTTAAAAAGCTCAGAACAGACCCCTGAGTGGCCCAAGGTCACACAGCAACTTGGCAAAAATGGAGGTTCCTTCGGAACGCCTTCAGAGCGCCACTTTGTTTACTGAGAAGCAGGTTCCGACCCTGGCGCCCTCTACTTCAGAGTGAGGGTGTCTCCGCCAGTGTCCCAGGCCTGGCGGTTGTAGGCCGGCCCTTCCAGGAGTTAGGGCGGGGGGGAGGGGCGCAGAGCCTGCAGGCGCGGGAAACGACGCACCCCGACCACATGCACCGCCACGCGGGTGCGCCAGGCCCCACTTCCTGCCAGAGGGGGCACCCAAGCCCGCCTTGGGGGCAGGAAACCTGGTGCGAGTCGGAAGAACACCCCCCTTCTCCCTCCCCGCAAACCAAAACCGGGGGGGGGGTAGGGCAAAAAACGGGGAGTCGAAGGGACTAGTTCTAACAGAACCCAGCAAAGCAGAGGAACCAGTTTGTGGGGGCGGAGGGCAGGCCCGGCCCTGGGGGCTGAAGAGGCGCAGGGCAGGGCCAAAGGTGTGTGTGGGTGAAGACCCGAAACCCAGGCCCTCGCGATCCGGCCTCGTCCGCGCAGAGCACCACCCTGGGAAAGGCCGAGCAGAGGCCAGAGAGGAATCTCGGGGCGCCGGGCCCCTCCCCCGCACTTCTAGAACTTCCCCGGTTGAGGGGGGCGCGCGCCCACCTCCCGCCGCTGCGCAGCGCGCGCCCCTCCCGGAGGCCGGGCTCGCGGAGAGCGCGAGGTGCACGGGCGCCGCCGGGTGCACAGCGGCGCTCGTCGCAGCCGCGCACCCCCTCCCCCTCGGCGCGCCGTTTCCCGGGGGATTCTCCGCACCCCCACGGGCGCGCGCGGGGGTCCCTCGGCCCGGAGCCCGGAGGACGCGGCGGCCCCTAGCGGAGCGCCCACCCGGGCCCCGCCGGCCGCTCCGCGCGCGCACCGTGCGGCCTCCCCTTTCCCGCGGCCCGCGCAAGCCCGGGGCCTGGGAATAAAGCGGGCAGCGCGCGCTGCAGGCCCCCCGGGCGCGCCGCGGACACTCACCGCGAGCTCCGCAGGCCGCCGGCGGGGCGCGCTCGGGGCTGCCGGGCGCGGCGGGGCTGGGCGCAGGGCACCGGCCTGGGCTCCGCCGCCGCCGCCGGTCGCAAATGCGGATCTGAAACCGGGAGAGGGCAGAGGCGCTGAGACCGCTGCGTGCGCGCCGCCCGGGCCCCCGCCGGGGATGTGTGTCACATCCGAACCGGGGCGAGGGAACACGGACGGATCCCGCTCCCCCGGAGGATGGCGAGGGGCAGGAAGCTGGGCACGGCCCGTGCGCGGCCTCAATAAATAATAATGTGATTAGATTCTAGACCTAGAGGAAAAAAAGAAGCCACCCGAGCGGCGGCGAACTCACGCCTTCTTGGAGCCGCGCCAACACCAGAAATAGCCCCGACTCGGAGTTCCAATTAGAGGAGCGCAGCCCCGGCTCAGGGGAGCTTAAAAAGAGCGACCCAGGGGCAGGGGGGACGGGCCCGCCCGCGCCAGCCGTGTCACCGGGGGGCGGGGCCATGCAAATGAGCCCGGGGATTTAAAAGGGTGGCCGCCCGCCCGCCCGCAGCCGCCGCGCGCGGGGAGGCTGCCGGGCCCGCGGGGCCGCGCGCGGCGTGCGCGGGGGCGCGCGCCGACGGCCCCGCTCCCTCGCCGTGGCCGGGCCGGCCGGCGGAGGAGGAGCCGGCGGCGGCGGCGCGGTGCCGGGGACACACCAAGAGAGGCCCTCGCGGGCTCTGGCCCCGCGGGACGCGGGCCGACGCTGTCGCCTGCCGAGGTCCGCGGCCTACACGCAGCCTCCCGGGCCCGCGCCGACGGCCGCCCCTTAGCTCCTCCCCGTGGCCGGGCAGGTGACGGCATGTGCGCCGCTGGTGGCCACCCGGCGCGTGGAGACGCCGGTCTTGTGCAACCCAAATGTGAAAGTTGGCAGATGCCAACGCTTTAAATGTAGTAACGGCCGCCACCCAGGTGCGGCACTCCTGGGGAGCCCAGCCATTGGCTCCTCCGCAGGCACCTGGAGGGAGGAGCCAGGAGGGACCTGCTCCGTGATGTGCGGGAAGCACGAACCCCACCGGTGGGGTCCCCTCCACCGTGACTTAAAAGGAGTTAGGGGCACCTGGAAGCGCCTTGAAGGCAGGGGTAGGGGTTCGAGTTTCCCGCCTCTGGGCGCCTCGCTCAACAAAAGACTTGTTGCCGGGCCCCCGGAGAAAGCCGGAGTGGGAAGATGGCGCGCCCTGCAGGCCGGGCGCGGGCCCGGGACGCACCTCCCCACCTCGGTTCCCGAGGCGGCCCTTCCACACCTCTCGTGATGCAGGCAATTGCAATGCGGGCCGAGTGACACACGACTGTGACTCACCGCTCCGCTCCCCCTTCCTCCGCGGGTCAGCCCTCTCCTCGGGGGGCGCGCGGGCGGTGGAAGGGGACGCGGGGCCCAGCGTGCGCCCGGCCGGGGGCGGGGTGGGAGCTGGGGTGGGGGGTAGGCGGGCCTCCCAAGTTTCAGGAATGCCTCAGGAATGTTTCCGGTGGGGGGTGGGGAGCGCGGCGGGCCCAGCCCCCCACGGGCCGTGGGATGGCGCCCTGGGCCCGGGGCAGCACGTGCTCGGTGGGGGTGGGGCGCGGCGGGAAGGCGCGGGAGGCCTAGGGCAGACTGCCGACCCGCGGGGGGTCCCGGGAGCAAGATCCAGGTGACCCCCCAAGCCCTGCGGTGCCACCGGAGAGGGAGGAAGTCCCGGAGGGGCGGGCCATCGGGTGGAGGGGAGCCTAGGGCGCCGGGGCAGTCTGGGGGAGGAGCGGCTGCCCCTTTGTGTGCAGCCGCTGTGGGGGCGGGGCGGGGTGGAAGCGCGCCGCGCCCTCCATCTTTGTGCCCCGCGAGCCGAGTTGGCTGGAGGGGCACGAAGTTGCGGCGAGCTCCGGGGAACCTTCGTTAACGAGGTGTGGTTGAGCAAGCTCTCAACTCGCACCAGCGCCGGCACATCTTCCCATGATACGGGCCATGGCCAGCAGCCTAGGCCTCTAGGCCCTTGCTAATGGCGTTGAAGCGGGAAAGTGTGGGAATGGCCCTGCAGGCCTCCCTTCCCCCTACGCAGTAGTGACCCCCCTCGGATAACGCCTCTGACCTTCGACCATCCTTGGGAGAGGAATGGAGCCCAGAAAGGGATATCCTTCCTGAGTGGGCTTTGGGAAAACTTGGCCAATTGCTTGGTCTACTTTTAGTAAATTGGCTTGATTTTATTTTTCCACTTATTTCTCTTCGTCCTGATTTCCTCACCTGCTTGTTCTGTATCTTGTGTGTGTTTGTGTAAGCTACCTAAGACCCACTCTAGAAGGAGGCAGGTATAAGTACATCTTTAGGCCCGTCTCCTGCCTTATCCACTCCTGAAGTACAAACAACTGCCCACTGGCCCCCATGCAGACAACCTCCATGCTTTCTATCTTGCAAGGCCCTGAATTCCATTCCTTTCCTTTTGTAGTAGTAAGATTTAAGCAGAAGAGTGAATGGTTGGGATGAGGGGCAGGAGATGAGGCGTCTTATGGAACTTCATGTCGGTAGAGAAACAAAGCCACATAACAGACCAGGCAGGAGGCAGCCACGAGGTTTGGAAACCTTGTTTGACTTCCAGGTTCTGTGAGTACTGTGAGTGAAGAAGGCTGTGAACGCATTAGAAGTGTGGACTGGCTGCAGGTCCTTACAGATTTAGCAGGAGCTGCAGTAAGCCAGCTGAGCTAGCCAGGAGCCTGTGCAGGCTGGCCTCAGATCTGGAGAGTGGGTGGAACAGGTTTCTGGGCCTGAATCAGAGCTGTCTTCCATGTTTAGTCAAGCACAGGCGATGACCTTCAGAGATCCCAACTGGAGTGTGCAGAGGGCAAGTGAGCTGTGTCCTTCAGCTCATCTGTTGGGACACGTAGAAGGGCTGGTATAGACAGTGCCATCGACTTGGAGGCCAGTTGTTCCCTGAAGGACATGGTGAGGGACAGTCTGGTGCTCTGTGTTGCCCTACACAGAAAGCAGAAAACGATTTCCAGCACTCAGGGAGGTGGAGGCAGGCAAAACACTGAGTTCGAGGCCAGCCTGGTCTACACAAAGCAAGTCCAGCACAGCCAGGGCTACACAGAGAAACCCTGCCTCGAAAAAACCAAAAAGACAAAAAAGACAGAAAGACGAGGAGTTGAACTTTGACAAAAGGAAGCCTGGAATGAGAGGCCTTAGGTTTGTTCCTCAAACTTCAATAAAAAATGACTGAGGGCCAGCTGTGGAAGTAGGCAGGTTTCATGAGTCCCAGCACATACGTAGAGACTGTGTCTCCAAAGAAAAACAGTGAGCATGGTGGTACTCAAAGGCTGAGGCAGGGTAAGAGCTCTTGGCCAGCCAGGGCTATGTAGAAAGGCCTTGCCTCACAAAACAAATAGAATGATGGAGGCTTGCTTTCCCTCCCAGCACCTAGGAGGCAGAGGCAGGTGTATCTCTGTGAGTCTGAGGCCAGCCTGGTCTACATACTGAGTTGTGGGACAGGCAGGACTACATAATGAGACCCTGTCTGAATTTTTTTTTTTTAAGCTCTAGCAATGGCTCAGCTCAGTAAAGGTGTGGGGGAAATGCCTGATCCCCTGAGCTGCATCATGGGGTCCCAGATGGTGAAGAGGGAGAAGCAACTCCCACAAGGTGTCCTCTGACCTCATGTGCCCCCCCCACATGTACATAAGGTAATTCTGTACTCACTGGAAAAATGAGACAAGAGGTCCCCCCAAAGCTTGTGGCCAGACTGCGCTCTGTGGCAAGTGCTTGTCACTGCAATATTAGATTAAAAAAAAAAAAAAGCTCTCCAAAAATAAGCAAGAAATTGCCCATTTTAAGTGTTTTGCACCATGATTTTACAGAGTGAACACCTTTGAAGCAACTGTGCCAAGATCAAGGAATAGGTCTGCCTCTTCCGTGGCAGAGCCAGCATCTCACCTGCTTGTACCCAGGCACGTACGGTGGCAGTTGGTTGTGGTCCCTCAGACTGACTTCCTCAGCCTTTTGCCAGGCTGCGGAGTTTGCTCTCAAGACTCTGCTTACCAAGTGTGAATGGCCGGCAGTTTGTTGACCCTGTTCTGTTGAGGGGTTTCTGGATAGTTGCTGCTTCTGGCTGTTAAAGGGCATGCTGCCATGGTGGCTGGACGCTCCGCAGTGAGCAGATCTGCACATTTGGGTGCCTGGCTGGGAGAGGAGTGCTGGGCTTCAGCAGGCACACAGGACACCACAAGTGACAGGGCCACTCATAGCCACCATCTGACAGCAGGCATCAACCCGACGCAGCGCAAGCCAGCCAGGACTGACCCATGCCGGCCAGGGTTAGATTGGCACACAGTGCTGGCCCTGGGCCACACCAACAAGGTCTGATCCATGCCAGCTGCTATTGGGGCCGGCCACCCTGCCACAAGGTGCTTGCCCACTCTCATGGAGTCACCCAGCTACCAGTGCATCTGGTCCTCTGGCAGGATCAGGCCTCAACCCTGCTGACCACAAGCTCCACAGCCAGGAAGCCTGGCAGGCTAGGGGGGGAGGAGGCCTCTTCTGGTTCCAACTTTCAAGGGAAAAACTGTCAGAGAGAACAGACCAAGAGGGAACACCTCTCTGCCTGTCTATTTCTCTGCTGTGAAATCCAGGACACACACACAGAGGGAGGGAAAGAGAGAGATAATATATCCCCAGGTAAAACAGCTCTCATCCGATTTCAGAAAAAAAAAACCCGAGAAGAGGTGGGATTGGTGAGTAAGGACAGAGCTACGAAGCTCACTTCACTCCTTCAGTCTCCCCTACCGGGGAGCAGTGTTGCTACCTCAGTCCTAAGGGAATTAAAACTGAGGCTTGGTCCAGCCAAAAGGGCATAAACTTTAAAACCCAATACAGAACAGGCAGAGGCAGGCAGACCTCTCTATGTTCAAGGCCAGCCAGGGACACATAGTGAAACCCTTGTCTCAAAAAAACCAAAACTTTGGCTTAGGCTTGTGCCCCTTTCTGCCCAGTGCTGCTCTTTTTAGCCTAGGCAGAGGCATCTCTCAGGGCACCGTTGTGGGCACCGGCCTTGAACAGGGTAGCTCCTTTTCAAGGCACTCACATTGGGTGGAACGGTAGGGGGACAGAGGAGGACACTGATGTGGTCCATGCTGTCAACGCACAGTGCAGGCTCCCAGGGCCTGGGTCGGGGAAGCAAACAGGTACAGACCAGAGAGATGGCTGGCATGGGGATAGGACAGGCTTGGCAGGCTGGCATTCGGTCTCCTTGCCCCACCCCCAGGCTCTGCTCTAGGTGCTAGGTCTCAGGAACAAAAAATGACAAAAGGAGAAGCAAAGGGCTCTGCGGCACCCCCAGCAGGAGCTCTGCGGGATGCCCGTTGCCAGTGTTTGCCCGGTGAGGATGCAGTTAGGGTGGCAGCCAGGCTTCCTGTCCCTGCCTTCCTGGTTGGCCCTCCTTGCCTCACTGGGGCAGAGGCCAGCAGCTCAGGCCTGTTCTAGGAGGCCCAGCCTGGAGCCTGCTCCTCCAGTTTTCCAACAGTTTTGTAAGCACCTGTACAAAACCTCTTCCTCCCTGGAATGCAAGGCCTGTTCTCCTAATTTAAAACCCTCAGCATGCAGCCGGGCCAGAGCGGTGCACACCTTTGATCCCAGCATTCTGGAGGCAGATCTCCACCAGCTGAAGGCCAGCCTGGTCAACATTGCAAGTTCCAGGTCGGCCATTGCTACATAGTGAGACACTATCTAAAAAAACAAAACAAATAACTTGTCTTCCTGTTCCCTGCTTATCTAGTTAACTGTTGTCAGTGAACAGTTCGCATGCTCCCTGAGTCACACAGTTGTGTCTCCTGGTTTTGTGTGGTAGGCCGGGGATTTGGCCCAGCGTTGAGTGTCTGTTATCCACAGACATCCAGTGCCTCGAGGCAAGCTGAAGGCAGGAGACGGCAACTGCTGTGGGCGGCAGGATGGCCCGGCACCCTCAGGGAGCAGATCTCTCCTACCCATGGCACTTCCCTGTGCTGTCCTTTGTCCCCATGGGAAAGTGCTGTTTCTCATAGTCTTCAGGAGCAGAGGGGCTGGCAAGGCTGCCTGATGGGCACTGAGAGGCCATCCCTAGTATTCAGGGTAAGCTGGGCTGGGAAAGGGGTTTTAGAAAGTGAGGTTTTAAAAAAAAAAAAAAAAAAAAAGAAAGTGAGGTTTTTTCCTTGCTGTTTGCTTGTTTGTTTGTTTGTTTGGATTGGTTTGGTTTGGTTTTTCAAAACAGGGTTTCTTTGTATCAGGCTGGCCTTAAGTTCACAGAGAGCTACCCGCTTCTGACTCCCAAGTGCTGGGGTTAAAGGCATGCGCCACCATGCTTGGCTGTGTGAAGTCTGTGTGGAGAGATGGCTCAGAGGTTAAGAACACAGCTGTTCTTCCAGAGGTTCTGAGTTCAATTCCCAGCAACCACATGGTGGCTCATAACCATCTATAGTGAGATCTGGTGCCCTCTTCTGACATGCAGACAGAATACTGTATAAATGATAAACAAATCTTAAAAAAAAAAAAAAAAAAAGGAAGATGAAATACTTTGCCTTTAGTCCAGTGTGACAGGTAACATACCGAGACCTCTTTCCACCCAGGGCATCTGCAGAGCCCTCGAGAGCCCCTCCCACAGCAGCCGCCACAGCAGCCGCCTGAGCCAGCGGTTTAAGGCCTGGTAGGGCAGTGCCCATTAATTAGCCTGGGGCCTTCTGAGTACTAAGAGGGATCAGGATTCTAATTTGAGGCCCTGGGCTGGGCTTGCCTTCCCGAGCCACACACGGAGCTCCTCAGCCAGCCCTGGAAATGCTGTCTCTCTAGCCGCCTGCTCCCACCCATGTGACTCTAATTTGGGAACAGGCCCTGGGGTCACAGGTAATTTTCACCTTGTTTCTTAAGGTCTGCTCCTTAAGACCTGGGTTGGAGGGCAGGTGTGATGCACAGGCCTTTAATCCCAGCACTTGGTATGCAGAGACAGGCAGATCTCTGAGCGCTTGTTCCAGAGCCAGGAGTACACAGGGAAACCTTGTCTCAGAACTAAAAAAAAAAGCCCACCAGAGGTGGGGCAGGGAGAGGTGGGATTATCCTGGAAAGTAGAGGCAACAGTGGCTGCTGCGAGCCTGACCTCTCAACTGCTGTCCCTGGAGCTGTGGGGAAAGCCCTTTCCCTGCCTCTGGATGAGGCAGCTACCTGTTGAATCAGAGCAGAGGTGCTTCCTAGATGGGGGACCCCAGGACACCTTGACTTTTCACCTGACCTTTCTTGGGGCTGAGAGAGTACTCCTGGTCTCTGTGTAGGGATGCCACGAGGGCTTCTGCTGGTCGGGTCTCAGAAGCGTAAAACGTTATCTAGGCCCGAGTGCTAGTCAGACCAGAAGGAAGTGTTAGGCACTGAGCAGGGTGAGAGTGGAGGGCAGCGCGTCTTTCTGGTCTGGGCAGTGAGCATGCTCCAGGGTGTTTGTCAGAGCTGTTAGGCTTTCTTCTTCTCCTCCTCTTCCTCCTCTTCTTTCTCTTCCTCTTCCTCCTTTTTCTTCTTCCTCCTCTTCTTCCTCTTTCTCTACCGCCTTCTTTTTCCACCTCAGCCACTGGACACCAGGCCCACAGCAACCATGACTGAGTGAAAGTTTGGTGAATAGATGGTTGAATGAAAGGCAGCCTGAGGGCTGGAGGAAGGGCAGAGGAAGTGGGTAGCTGGCGGGGAGGGGGCCGGGGAGGGGAGGTAGAGTAGGAGATGGAGGTGGCGGCTGGAACGGGCAGTCTGTTGGCCTGGAATGTGGCTTGGAGATGGTGGCACAGTGCCTTGCCTTCCCACCATCCTGGTCTCAGTCTCTCCCATGCTTTCCAGGCCTTTCCCCACCGGGTCTCAAGTGGGTCCAGGACCTAGTCTCCCTTGAGGCTCAGGCAGCCTCTTTGCATTCTTCTTTCTAGGAACCTTGTCACAGCACCGTAGGTTAGTGACTTGCCGAGACAGAAAACACCTGGCAGCGGGCAGTTGCTCTGGACGTCAGTTAACCCGCACTGGGGATCCCCTACAGGCCTGAAGCATCTGGGATGGGGTCTCCAGGGACAGATTGGTGAACAGAGAACCCAGAGTTTGCCCCGCTGACAGCAGCCATCCGCTGCAGTTCTTTTGGGCAGTGCTGGCAGGAGCAGCTGACAGCCAGGTTTCTGGGTCACCATCCGGGGTCCCTGCCAGTTCCCAGGCCTGGGCGAGGAGCACGTGCGCTGTGCCTCTGAAGCTCACACCCCTCTGTGGCCTTTGTCCTTGTCCTTTGGGGCGTGTTCCCATTCCCCCACCCCCTTCAGTCTGGCAGCAGCCTCAGTCCTGAGCTCAGGGGCCCCGGGAGGGGCTAGGTGCCAACCATCTGAGAGTCCCCTTGGGCTGGCAGAATCAATATAAAGGGCTCAAAGCCCTTACCAACAACAGTCCCTCTTGGCATGGTTCTGCTCCTTCACCCTGTTCTGGGTCTGCCCACTGTTCAGATGGGCCCCAGTGCCAGAGGCCAAGCTCCTGAAAAACAGGAGAAAAAGCAACTTTTCTAACAGTTTTCACAGAGATGGACTTACGGCTGCCTCCTGATGTCCCCTCTCACACAATGTCTGTCTTAAAGGGGCAGCCTCCCCTGGAAACACCCCTTTCCCAAGAGCTCAGAGCACTCCTTTAGACAGTCAGGCTGAGACCCAGGAGTTAGGTACAGCTAGCAAAGGATGAAGATGTGTAAAAAGGCCCAGGCGCCAAGGTAGGGTGGAGGGTGGCTGTCTTAGGCAGCTGGGTGGGTGGGACACATCTGGCTGCTCCATGATGGCTGCTCTGGAAGTGCAGGATTACAGTCAGCAGTCAATTTCATGTGTTTTTGGTTGTCGTTGTTCTCATTTTAATGTGGCTACTAGAATGTTTAGCTAGATGTGGTGTCACATACAGTCCTAGCACTTAGGAAGCTGAGGCAGGAGGATTGTGGCAAGTTTGAAGCCAGCCAGGAATACATACTGACACCTTGTTTAAAAACAAGAAAAGTAAAAGCAGTAGTCAGGCCTGCCGGTCCTCAGCTTTAATCCTAACACACACGAGCAGAGGCAGGCCAGCCTGGTCTACACAGTGAGCCCCAGCCAGGGCTACAAAGTGAGACCCTGTCTCACAAACAAAACCGCAAACAATTGTGTACTTAGGGACACCCAAACATGCAAAATCCTCATAAGCAAGTCTTAAAAACAAAACAAACTGAACTCAGAACATTCTCCCCTTCCCTGGGTGAGTCTGCATCTCTGCTGTGTAGTAGCTGTCCTAGACGGTTCTCATATTTATTTGGAGCTGTGTCTGAGCCTACCATGCCTGCTCCTTTTGATGTTGGTGTTTGAGACAGGATCTCACTATGTGGCGTAGACCAGGCTGGCCTTGAACTAACAGAGACCTGCTTGCCTCTGCCCTCTGAGTGTGGAAAATGCCCCTCTGTGCCAGAACACTTGCTCTTGGCAAGGCAGGTGTAGACATATTTGTTCACTGTCTTAGCTCAGGTTTTGAAAACCTGATACATAGTAGATGTTCAGAATTTCCATCATTTAAAGGAAAGGTTCGTTTGGGGACAGCCTGGGAGCAGGGAGGAAATTTGCCTGCCTGCCCTGGCACCACACTCAGAAGACTGCCAGGGGTCCTTCCTTACTGCCACCGCTTGGTTAGGTGTGGGCTGGGGCCCTGGCGAGTCGTCAGGAGGCTGGAGTGCCTGACTCCATACTCACACTGCCTGGGGCATTGGAGCCTTAGGCTCCATCCCTAGCTGTGGTCTACAGGGAGCAAGAGGCAGGGTGCCCACGGCTCAAGCTCGCACAAGGTCACTGTGTCAAAGGGGCAAGTCGTACACTTTCTCTCTCCCTGTGATTCCATCCCGCTGTGAAAGCCCCTTCCGTAGGGACTTCCCTCCAGCCTGACTCAGGCTGCCTCATGCTGGTGACTCAGGCAGGCACCTTGCCAGCCCCACCCCCTGTACTGTCCAGGCTGGGCAGCCTGAGCCAGGCCGAGGGGCTGGTAGGAGCCTCCCGGACTCCCTGTGGAAACCCACAGAGGCACACTCAGCCACAGCTAAAGTAAACATAAGCCTAGCGTGGTGGTGGTGCATGCCTGTGATCTGCACTCCAGAGGTTCAAGAATTCAAGGTTGTCTAGGCTCTAGATCAAGTTCAAGGCCAGCCTGCTCCACATGGCTTCCAAGCCAGCCAGGGAACATAAGGAGGAAAGAAAGAAAGGAAAATAAATATAGAGAGATACATAGTCATCAGGGGGAAAAAAAAAAAAAAACCTCCACAGGGACTAAGTGAGCAAAGTGAGAAGTCAGACAGAGAGATGAAGTCCCTAGTTAAAAGCCAGGAGAGGGGCCAGCACGTGAGGAAGGACTCAGGAGAGGGTACCCTTCACAGAGGCCGGGACTGTGTGGATGCAAAAGGTGGGCAAAGTGAGGTAGAAGCTGTTGATAACAGACCCAGGCCAGTCTGTTCCTGTCTCCTGCTGTCTTCTGGGGCCCATCCAGGGAGACTGGCAGGGGACCCCAGCGGAGAGCCTTGCTTTCTCTTTGGGCCTCAGTCTTGCCATCTGCAGAATGGGTGGAGCCCTAGGGAGGAGAGACAGCTGCAGGATGGCACCTGCCTCAGCCTTCCATGAGGGCTGCCCGAGAACCCAGCATCTCCTCATTGTCCTTTTAGCAGGAGGAGGCTTCCAGTGCCTTACCGCCTTCTCTGACCCTGGCCATCCAGCCTGGGAGCAGACCAGAAGGAAGAGGGGCCTCCATTCAATGAGGGGCACTGTGGAGCAGCAGCAGTTCCCTGGGCCTAAAGGTTCAGTCAGGGAGGAGGCCCAGTCAGAGCAGCCTCCCCAGCGCCTGGCGGGGTCCAGATGCGGCACCTACTTTCATTGTCTGGCTTAAGGTTGAGATAGGCATAGAAAGGGGAAATGACTTTCTCAGGATCACACAGGAACATGGGACTCCCACCCACCTACCTACCAAGTCTGTCCCTCTAAACCTTTCCTGGAAGTGGGTGTGGCCCAGGGTGAGAGGCTAGCCAAGCATAAAGCCAGCCTCCATCTCTCGTAGCTCAATAACAAAGCCAGTCTCCTAGGTCTCCAAGCTTCTGGAAGCTGCGTTGACCTCCCAGAAGGCAATGGAGGTGTGTGCAGAGCGAGGAAGAGCAGAAGCCCTTGCAATCCCTAGCCACGTGCCACCATGCTCGGCTGGTTTCTAGGCTCTTTCTCTGGCAGGATTAGGAAAGGGTCAGGGACTGTGCCCTGCCGCCATCATAGTGAAAACAAGAACTGGAAAGGCTGAGATGAGGAGTGAACTGTGACGGAATGCCTCACAAGGCTTGATGTGGCTTTTCACAGTAAATTCTATCAGAAACGAAAAGATGCTTCTGGCGCCTCGAATCACTGTTCACCCCGGGTCGGGCTGCCAAGGACAATGGCATGCTAGGGTGTTAGCAGCAGCAGGTGGAGGCGAGCATGGGAAAGGCTGTTCGCTTAGGACAGGGTTTCCTTTGCAGCCGAGACTGGCAGTGAGTTTATGGCAGTTCCCTGGCCTCAGCGTCCCAGGTGGTAGGATTTCATTCATGAGCCAACGTACTTGGCTTCTTTTGTTATTTATTTTCTTATTTAATAATTTTTGAGAGTCTCATGTAGCCCAGACTGGTTCAAACTTGCCTCCACATCCTGAATGCTGGGGGCACGTGCCATTGTGTCGTCCTGGGGATTGAACCCAGAGCTCTGTGGATGTGACTCAACCACACCCCCAGCCCTTTTACTACTTACAAGGATTCCAAAAGGAAGGGAGAAAGGAGACACTGGGTGTAATGAAATAGACATAGCACACACAAGAAAATGATGAAAACCACAGATGGCTGATGCGAAAAGGCCGAGGCGCCCGCCTCACTGCGAGGAGGCGGGACCGGGACGGGACTGGACCATGTTCTCTGAGGTCTCGTAGGGTGGCCCCTGCTCTTGTTGGCTTGCTTGAGTTGGCTTTAACCCCTGCCTCTGCTGTCATTCACCCTAGGCAGCTCCAAATCTCACCCAGAAGTCAGTGGTGCTCGGTGAAGAGCCCAGCGTGCTCACTCAGCTTCATCTTGTTTTGTTTGTTTTTCAAGACAGGTTTCTCTGTGTAGCCCTGACTGTCCTGGAACTCACTATGTAGACCAGGCTGGCCTTGAACTCAGATCTCTGCCTGCCTCTGCCTCCTGAGCGCCTAATGCTGGAGTCAAAGGTGTGCGCCAAGACACCCAGCTTCAGTTTGTTGTCCTTCCTTCCTTGTTTTGTTTCTTGAGGCAGGATTTCTCTGTGTAGTCTTGGCTATACTGGAACTCATTCTGTAGACCAGGCCTGTAGATGAATTGGAAGCAAGTTAAGATCTGTCTCAAACAAATGAGAGATGAAGAGAGAGAGCAAAAAAGAGAGCCTAACTTTCTGAAAGGGTAATTTAGTATGATGGTATTGAGCTTGGCCAAGGTGGTCTTCAGGGCACGCTCAGAGGCCAGACTGGGAAGAGTCGAAGAGAACTCCCAGAAGGCTGCATTGAGAGGGAAAATTAAAATGCAAAAAGCACAGTCTGTAGTTTCTCTAAATGGAAAATGCACTATGATTGGGAATATGGAAATATCCAAAAATATATGGCTTGCCTGTTATCTGAGCACTGGGCGGAGAGGCAGGCAGGCTCTGTGGGCTCTGGTGCAGCTTCAGTCTGGGCTACACAGTGAAACCTTTTCCTCAGAAAAGGAAAGAGGATAAAACAAAAATCCCACTAATCGGCGCAATTCACTGCGTGTTTGTTTCTCATTGCTGATATTTCTGTGCCATTGATCATCTATCTATCATCTACTTATCTGTATATCCATCTATCACCTACTTACCATCTATAGATCTGTGTATCTATTTATCATCTATCTAATACACCTATTTATCATCCATCCATCCATCATCTGTGTATCTATTATCTATCCATCTATCTATTTATCATCTATCTAACCATCATCCATCCATCATCTATTTATCATCTATCTATATATCTGTGTATCTATTTATCATCTAATCTATCTATCATCTATCCATCATTCATCTATCTGTCATCTATCCATCAATCTATCATTTATCTATCTACTATCTGTCTATCAATCATGTATCCATCTATCTATAATCTAGCTACCATTCATCTGTCATATATCTATCATCTATCATCCATCCATCCATCTATCATCTATCTATCTATCTATCTATCTATCTATCTATCTATCTATCTGTTTATTGGCTTTCCGCATGCCCCACCTCTCAGGTATTTCCCAGAGAGCGCCCTTCTACTGGAGAGAATGGCCTTTGTTCTAGCTGCCCCGAGGCTCAGAACCTGAGGGAAGAGAAAGGACTGGGGGACCTTTTCCCATCCCTGGTTATTTTAAAAAGTGTGATGTCATGATGGCAAGGAGTTCAGGTGGCATGGTGCTCGCAGAGCATGCACAGGGCGCTGGGCTCAGCAGCCAGGCAGACGGTGAACAAAGCTGTGTTCCTCCCAACACTCACACTCACAGGTAGAGATGGAGGGTCAGGAGTTAGTTCAAGGTCATCTTCAGCTAATAGGGAGATTTTGTTCAGCCTGGAACACTAGAGACCCCATCACAAAACAAAACAAAACAGCATCTGGATCTGGTGTTGCCTCCCTTAGTCCCTGCAACTGAAAGTTAGAGGCAAGTAGATCTTGTGAGGTCATTGCTAATCTGTTCTACATAGTTCCAGACCAGCCAGAGCTATGTAGTGAGATCCTCCAAAAGAAGAGGGAAACATGCACACATACACATACATACACAATCACACAGGTACATATACACACACACATATATATACACATTAACAGAACATATACATACACACCCACATGCACTTAGTGTATGCATGCAGTAAGAATAGTCTTTTCAGTTTATGTTGTAATTTAGGCAGAAACTGGCTCTTCTGCTGTGATGTGCTTTTCATTTCTTTTTTTTTTTCTTTTTGTTATCAATCACAGGTTAGGTACTTTGCATCCCAAGCGTAGCCCCCTCCCTCATTCCCTCCCACCCTCCCCAACCCTCCCTCATCTCCCTCCTCCCCGTCCCCTCCAAGTCCACCAACAGGGGAGGACCTCCTCCCCTTCTATCCAACCCCAGCTCATCCTGTCCCCTCAGGGCTGGCTGCAATGTCCTCCCCTGGGATCTAGCCAGTCTGTCACTCCTCGGCATGTATGGGGGAGGGTCAAAGAGTCCGCCATCAAGATCATGACTGAAA
>CM053756.1:55036803-55078208 GCA_028658305.1 Pachyuromys duprasi | reverse complement strand
ACTCCTACCCCACACCAGGGAAGATGGGGCCTGCCTTGTGGATGCTGCAGCAGAGTGAGGAGGGCCCACTTTGATGGGAGAGGGTGTAGGGCCACCGACTCCCCTTGTTCTGTGGGGGAGGGGTGGCCAGTGTTTGTCCCAGCCTGGGGCCTCCCTCTGGTTTCCTATTTGCAGTTACTTGAATAAAAAAATAGCCTTTTCTGGAGTGGGTTTCTGGTGTGAGACCAGGAAGCAGGGCATAAAGGAATCAAGGAGTAAAGCCGCGCTGCCGGAACTCAGATGAAGTCCACCCCAAGGAGGGTAGCTCTTAGCCACACAAGTTTATTTACAAAATATATATGTACACAGGATACTATACAGCTGGGCCTGCCACCACAGGAACGGCTCCAGGGGCCTCTTACGGAAGCAGAGCCACCCACACCATGAAGAAAGGCCCATGAGGGCCTGGCAGGCTTGGCCCCTAGCCCTGTACCTATGGGTGGGTGGCAGGTGAAAGCGCTCATGTCTTGATGTCCAGCAGGGGCATCCTCTTGTGCTGGTAGCTGTTCTGCCAGCCATGTACCACCTGTGGGGTGAGAAGAGCCAGGGCGGTAGCCTCTGGCAGCCCTCAGTTGAGGTAAGGCTGGTGAAGGGAGGCGTGTGGTGCTTGCTCACCTTGGGGTCTCCCACATCAGACAGTAGTTCCTGCTCAGCCTCATGGAGCTCTTCTGCAGGGTCATAACTATACATGGGAAGCAGGTGATGGCGAAGGCGGTCCACCCTGGGGAAGGGGTCAGCAGGCTCAACCCAGGCCCTCCAGCCTGGTGCAAGTCCCCACCCTCAAGCATTCCACTGGGGCCGAGGCATGGCGCCAGGGAGCAAGGACACTCACCGCTTTTTCTTCTGCACATACATTACCTGTAACAGAGACACGTGCTGTGGAAGCTGGGGAGGTCAGCATGGCCCATCGTGAGGGCCCATTTCCACACCCTTAAACAGCTGGGATGCGGAGGGCACCAGGCCAGGCCCACCCAGCAACTGTCTCAGCCACATCTGATGGGGGGGGGGCTCCTTACCACAGCCACCGCCACCCCGACCAGGGTGATGAGGAAGAAGGGCCCCAGCACATAGCCCACCATCGAGTCGCTGTTGGCCTGGGGGGAATTGGGCACTGTCGTGTTGCTCATGGCATCAGTAGCCGGATTGCGGAGTGGTCTGCATGGGCAGTGGTGGTGTCGGGAGGGCGCCTCCCCTGGGCTCCCTGGGGAGGAGGAAGGGAGGTTATCAGTTGCACCAATGGTGACAAGCAGGTCAGTGTCCCTCCCCAAGAGCTGGAGTGGAAGTCCAGGAAAACACTGGGATGATCAGCCAGGTGGCTGAGGCTCTGAGCACCAAGGACAGGTCCAGATCCCGGACAGGCCTGCCCAGCGCCTACGACACGAAGGTGTGGCCCAGCGCAGATGCCTGGTAGACACTTGCAGGGTGTCAACTGCTTAGGGAAGGTTAGATGCAGGTGCAGGGCTAAGTGGAGGGGAGAGATGAACAGGGGTGAGGCAGGGTCAAGTGAAGGGGTCCTGATTTTGCACTACAGGCGAGGAAGCCCAGGCTTGGGTCCTGCGCCCTCCCTGTCCCTGATGTAACCGCAGACAACCGTCCTCGGCATCGGTCTCAGGTACTGAGTGATGCGGACACTGTAGAGACGGAGAGTATCTAATCTAGATGTCACCTGCGGCGAGTACACCCGGGGCTCCGCCTATATCCCTCCCCTCCCGGCCAGGGCTAATAGGCGGAGGTGGAGAGGGTGGCCCCCACCGACAGAAACGAGATCATCTCGGGGCGGCGGCAATGAGATGGCCCAAGTTCCTGCCCGGGACTATCAGACAGAGGAAGAGGAACTGGCCGGTATTGCCAGTTCCCAGTCGCCAGCGTCTCAGGCCGAGGGGCCAAGCCAGAACGGAAAGGCTCTGAGGCCGCACTTGGGATTCTGGCCCACCACGGCGGGTGGGAGGTGGTTCCCGCGGCGCTGGGAGGCTCGGGGGGCGCTGGGGGTGCCGAGGGGCCGCTACCCGCCTGGGTGCCCGAGCTGCCCCGTGCGGGCGCGCTGCAGCCCATCCAACCCGGCCATGCCTTACCTCCCGCCGTGCAGCCCTGACAGCAACACCGTGGGTTGGCTCCGGCCCCGGAAGAGCCCTCCGGCGCGTGATCAAAGAACCCGGAGAGAAGGCGGGGCCTTAGCGCGGCTCTAGCCTAGTGGCCAATCCGGAGGCGGGTGGGCGGGCCAGACAGGGGCCTGCAGCGTCCATGCCGCGACAGCAGGGGGCGGCCGAGGGCCGCGCAGCGGGAAGGTTGCGGGGCGGCGCGCTTTCCCGGCTGCACGCGGGCGGGGCGCTGGTCGCCGCACGGTGTCGGCGAGGAGCCGGCGTGCTGGGCCCTGTCCGCGCGGACAGGCGGTCCCCACGTCAGCAAAGCAGGCTGTGGTGAAGCTGAAATGGTGGCGTGGGGCCGGAGCCCAGCACATCCTGGGGCGGAGTAGGGCGGTGGGGGCGCTCGCTTGGGTCACGGGCAGCTTGTTAAGTTTGAGTTCAAGCTGTCATGGTCTGATCGTTACTCAGACTGGAGAAATCTGAGCATGACTAAGTTTAGCTGGAAGAGGTGGCTCAGCGGTTAAGAGCGCTTACTGGGGACTCAGGTTCCCAGCACCCTGAGGTGGCTCACAACCATTTCCAGAGGATCCAACACCCTCTTCTGACCCCGCGGACACGAGGCAGGCAGGTGCTGCAGGCAAAACACTTACACACATTAAATAGATCTATTCTTTTTAATTGATGGAATTTAAGAATGTTTGGTGTTTGTGACAGGGTCTCACGGTTTAGCATCCCTCGCTGGCTTGGAACTCGCTGGCGACATAGCTCAGGGCAAGCCTGTGCTTTTTGTGAGCCTCCTGGATGCTGGCTGCGCTTGTGTCCCCACGTTCAGGGAGCTCTGTCTAGTCCAGACTAGTAGCCCAGACTAGTCTTGAACTCCTGATCCTCCTGCCTCCAGATCACCTCCTAAATGCTGGGATTACAGGCCTCCAGAATGCTAGCCAAGCATTCTACCAGGTGAGCTAGCTTGTTCTCCCTCTCCCCCCATTCCTCCTCTTCTCTACTCCCTTCCACCGGCCTATGCTGGGAGTAAAGGCCTACAACCATTGCAACAGCAGGACGTGCATTCATGGCATATGGACCTGCACTTACCCTGAGCGGGTGTTATGATTCTTGTGTGTCTGGGCTGCAAGTCATCTAAGAAGGCTGGTGGTGCTGGAGCAGGCTGAAGCCTCCCAGGTCAGTCAGGTGGTAAGCAGGACAAGGGACAGCCCTAGGGGCCCTGTTCTTGCAAAGGAACCCCAGGGGGCAGGTTCCCAGAACTAGGCCTATTCACTACTTCCTGCCTGGCAAGGACATTGTGAGTTACTTTGTCTGGGCCTGGGTTTTCTCTGCCCCAGAACTTCTAGAGACTAGGGCAGGCGGGGTGCAGACGTAGCCAGCACAGAGACGCTCTTTCCTCAAACACTACCCTCTGATTGGGCAGGGTCAGGCAGAGGGAGAGAATCAAAGAAGCCCCTCAGTCTGGAGGTTCCAGGAATAATCACTCTCACCTTCAGTAGAGAGACAGGCCACCTTAGGCTTTAGTCAGCCCTCCAAGGATGTCAGAGTGAGCACAAGATCTTAGAGGCTGGGCCCGTGATTGTCCACACCCAGCTTGAGTTCACCATCGGGATTTTCACAAGTTACCTTTCCTTCCTCCAGACATCTGCGCCCACCTCAGAGTGCTGAGCGACAGCCGTGCGCCACGATGCCCAGCTGCTGTTATACATCCGGATGTCTAGAAAGGATAGTTCATGTGTGCAAAGAGCCAGGGTCGCAGGGCCTGGCCTCATTCCTAGAACAGAAACCCTGACAAGCTAGGCAGGGGAGCAGCCTGAGGCCCTGAGCAGCATGGTGGCCAGACTTCTGTGAAGGGACGTGGTTGGCTACTGGGTCACTTCCTGGACAGCTCTGTGCTGGCAGCTGCTCCAAAACTGCATTTAATATATATAATTTTAAATTGTGTGTGTGTGTGTTAATTTTCATTGCTGTCATGAAACACCACAATCAAAAAGCAAACAGGGGAGGAAGGAGTTATCAAAGGAAGTCAGGATAGGAGCTCAAACGTGGGGCATGCGGACCGTGCCGCCAGGGGAACTGGCATAGAACGAGAGCGAGGTGGAGGGTGTCCAAACCCTGGAGATCTCAACCTTGAGATCGGCAGGAGTTCTGAGCCTGCATGCCCTGCCATACAGGGCCCGACCTCCTATCTCTGCAAGTCTCAAGGTCATCGAGTAACCTGGCACTTGGAATTCCTTTCCATGCAAACAGAGTATCGCCAGCATCCCAACCAATGGTATGCACCCACCCTGGAATCTCATCCCACTCCCTTGAGGTTTGTATATACCCCTTACCAACTCAGAATAAATGGGCACAAGCTATTTCATCAACTATCGTCTGGGAGTTGCTGTGTCTGACTGTACCACTTGAAGAGCTGCTTCGAAGAGGGCTTTCTCTCCCAGCATTCACCGCTGGACGTGGACTCAGCACCGATCGCCGGGCTAGGCTTTGCTCCTCCAGTACCTGGATGCTCAGAAGGGAGGAAGCAGACTGGGCTACTATGGCCAATAAGAGCTCTAACACTGAAAACTTCAGAGAAGGCTTCTTCCCTCCGCACCGGAGAGCTGTAACCCAGAACTTTCGGAGAAAGGACTCCCCTCCACACCAGGATCCTGTGGACCCCAGCCGTTCCTGTTCTGCTTTCTCCTTTCCAGCCCAATGTGCAGCGGCACCTGGAAACCCCCTGAGGGAAGCAGCAGAACGAGGAACCACAAAACAGGGCAGGAGCCCGGAGGCATGAGCCGAGGCAGAGGCCCTGGAGGGTGCTGCTTACTGGCCTACTCCTCACGGCCTTTTCAAGCAGCCTGCTTTCTTATAGAACCCAGGGCTGCCAGCCCAGCACACAGTGGGCTGGGCCTCCCCCATCAATCACTAATTAAGGATGTACCCTACAGGCTTGTGGGCAGCCTGACTTTTGAAGGCATTTTCTTAATTGAGGTTCCCTCCTCTCAAATGACATTAGCTTGTGTCAAGCTGGCACAGAACCAACCAGCAGTGTCACAGTATGTGTGTGCCCTGCCACTGAGGGACATCCAGCCCTGCTCCTTTTGCCTGCCTCCTTACTGGGGCTGCCATCTGAGGTCACTGTTGCGATTTGTGTGATCACATCCAAAGTCCTGGTTGCTCTGTGCCCTTATGCACCGTATTTGCCAAGCAAACCAGGAAACCAAGAAGGCTGAGCTGTTCGCAGGTGGTATAACTGCATTTCACAACAAAGCTCAGCAAGCCGCAGGCCCTGGAAGGCAAAGGTGGGCAGGGCCGGGCATCCCTCACATGTGCCTTAGGGCCGAGGCTGAAGCTCAGGGCAGTACTTGCTCAGGGTGCATGCGGCCACTGCTCCATCCCCAGAAGTCCCTGAAAACCATTCAAACACACCGGTGTGGTGGTATTCCATAATCCCAGCACTTGAAAAGCAGAGAAGGACAGCCTGGTCTACATATAAAGATCTTAATATACAGATCTGACAGCCAGGGCAACACACAGAAATCCTGTAGGTAGGTAGGAAGGATGGACGGAAGGACAAAAGGAAAAGAAGAAACCAACCCACCCGGCAATGATGGCACACCCTTTAATCCCAGCACTCGGGGGATGGGGGTGCGGGGGGGGGCGAGTCAGGTGGATCTCTGTGAGTTCAAGGCCAGCCTGGTCTACAGAGAGTTTCCGGATAGCCAAGGTTACACAGAGAAATCCTATCTCACACAATAAAAAATAAATAAAAAGAAAGAAAAAAGGAAAAATTGGGATAGAGAGACGGTTCAGCTGTTAAGAGCATATAGTACCCACAGCAAGTAGCTCACAACCAACCTTTTCAGCTCCACAGGAAGGTTGACATAATGTGTGTGCGCGCGTGTGTGTGTCTATGTGTGTGTGTGTCTATATGTGTGTGTGTGTAGGCCAGAATCACCTCTAGTGAAGGTCTTGACCTAGCCTGGAGCTCACCAGGAAGGCCAGGCTGGCTTGACAGCACCAGGGATCCATTTTCCTCTCCTCCCCAGCGCTCAGATCGCAAGGATGGATCAGAGGCGCTTTACAGACACGCTAGAGCAGAGGCTCTGGTCTTCACGTTTACGCAGAAGCTCTCTACTGACTGGACCATCCCCTCACCCCCTGTGTAACAGAGCTGTAACCTTCCTGGGTAGCCCAGGCCATCCTTGAACTGATACTTTCCACCTGGCTCCCCGAGTGAATTTTCAGTGTTCGCATCCATGTCTAGCTGGCTGTCCCTTCATCCTAGCATTGTTCTACAGCTAGGGACTCCAATGTCACAAAACGTTGGGCATATGTGGCCCAACAGGGTCTAGACAAAGTGTTGGCTTCAGTTCCTCAACCCCAGTCTGGGGTAGAGGTCAGTGGGCTAAGACTTACGGGCCACATAGTCCCTGGCCCTGGAGCTTGAGGAAGTAGGGCATGGCCTTTGTTTCAGATCTGTGTCTGCTCATCAGGCCATCCCCGTGGCCCATCTGCCCGCCCCTGGCCTTGCAGGCCCCGGGCCCCAGTTCCTCCAACTAAGGAGGCTGCAGGGCTGCTGCGTCCTCACCCTCACCTGCTCTCTCTGCCAGCCTCTTACTCCAGAGGTCTTCCTCCTTCTCCCCGGCCCCAGGGCAGCTTGTTCTGCACATGCGTGCTCGCTCTGTCTCTCTGTGTTAGAATGTGTTGAGTGGATGGGGGCGATTGCTGCTGGGCACACATTCCATTTACTGCATCTTCAAGATGCTTTCTGGCTGTTTTCTCCAGCCGAAAAATGTCTTTATTTCCCAGCAATCTGCTTTGCAACACTGAGCTGTGGGGAGAGACTCTATGCTCTGAAAGTGCCTTGAGAATGGGGCCATGTCCAAGGGGACACGGTCTAGTTTAGAGGCAAAGATCTGAGATCCTTCCCAAAGTGGGGCATGGGACATGTGAGCAGAGAGAGACCATTGCACTGGGTGAGTGGCAGAAGGTTCCAGGACACAGGAAGGCAAGGAGTCAGAGCCCGGCTCGCCAAAGCTACTGGGTAACCGTTAAAGGCTCTGCTGAGGGGTAGCGTGGGGGTGGGGTGGGGGGCAAGGCCACTGCCGGTATAAAGTCCTGGCTGGCCTGGACCTCAGTTTACCTTTCCTGCAGCACTGCCACCAAGCCCGCCGAGGCCAGGGGTTCCTCCACCAGGGACAGCTCACCCTTATAATCCTCAGGTAAAGTTTCCTCCTTTAGGAAGAACCCAGGTCTTTGCCCATCCTAGGCAAGTTTTCTGCCACTAACCTACATGGTCCCTGTTTTTACTTCAATTATTTTTTTGGGGGGGTGGGTGGGTAGACAGGGTCTCACTGTGTGGACCATTCTGAAACTATGTAGGCCAGGCTGGCTTGACTGAACTCAGAGAAGTGCCTGTCCTTCTCTCCTGAGGGCTGGGATTAATGGCATGTGTGTCTCCATACCTGGCTTAAAATCTGTGTTTTCTGTACTTGTGTGTGTGTGTGTGTGTATGACACAGTGCATGTGTGGAGGTCAGAGGACAACTGGTAGTGATCTCTCCCATGTGGGGCCTGGGGATCAAACTCAGGTCATCAGGCTTGGTGGCATATGCTTTACTGGCCATCTTGCCAGCCCTTTGCTATTTGTCTGTCTCCATCTGTCTGTCTATCTACCTATATCTACCTACCTACGTGTTTGGAGACAGTCCACCTGTTCCTGGCTACATTCTTGGAACTCATGAACAGACAAGACTGACCTCAAACTCACATCGACCTACCTCTCCAGTGCTGGGACCTAGATACTGTTAATTTTTGTTGCTGTTTTTTTTTTCTTTTTTTCCCATCAACTGAGTTGTTCAGGCTGGTCTTGAAGTCACTGTGGTCTGGGCTACCCTTGAACCAGATGGCCTCACTGCCTGGGTTATATTTCTCGCACTGACCGCCTGTCATGGTAATGCTTTTGTCTGCTGTATGGTTAGCAAACTGAGCAGCGGCGACAAGAGTGGACAGGAATGGCCGCTTTTCCTTACAGTCTCAGAGGTGCGTGTGTGGCTGATCAGGCCATGGTGGACAAGAAACAGAGAGCAAGTCGGCAAGGAGCCAGAGACAAGAGAGCCCCACGAATACCTCTTTCTTCCGGCTAACCTCCAGGTGTCTAGACCCTCCCAAAGGACGTGGGACTCAGTCTGTGGGGATACATCATAATCTCCACAGTTCCCCGCCAGCTCTGCTGCCGCACGCATTGCGTATGAACACAGTAACTGGGTTGACCATTGGTCCAGGGCACAGAGGCCACCGCTGGCAGGGCTGCACCCTGGCCTGGCTCCTGCGCTCACACATCCCCCACACTGTCAAGCTCCCTTTCCTTCTGTGGTCCTCGCTGACACAGCCCCTCCTACCCTGATCCCGATGGCTTACTCTCTCCAGACTGCCATCCCTCCTGTTTCGTGCCATCTGTCGGCCAAACAGACGACCTCGCGAGGACTGTTCATGCCACAGTTAGCACCAGGCTGGCACCCAGGACGCTAAACACAGAGGCTCGTGTCCGTGTCCTCAGGTGCTCAGGTATTAGCTGGGTGCCCTAAGACCACGGTGAGAAAACAAACCCCTCACAACCCACTGAGTTCAGCCTGAAACCAGAAAGGCCATAGCTTGTAGCAACAGCACAAGAATCACATCTCAAGGTAAGGGAACCAAACTGGACAGGGTGATCCGAGCTGCCATGCCATTGTCAACAACGGGTGGCAGGAAGGCAGAGCCCAGTGTCCTCAGTGTCAGGAGCCTTTGCTCTCTTTGGGGGACGAACCCCCCCAATAACCTTCTGGGGGCCTTTGATGTTTCTCTCTAAGTCCAAAGCCTGGACATTGGAGGTCAGCCTGCAGGAAAGCTTTGATTTGCCCTGAGAATGGCCTCAGCAACTGATGGGAGGAGTCGCAACTGGCCGTGGCAATCACTGCAGGTTAGGGCAGTCTTCTTCCAAATCCCAGTTACAACTACAGGACAGTTGGTTCATCCCTCTTTGACAGGAAGAGGGGCTGGGCCAGGGCTGCACACTGGTGATCCCAGTCAAGGAAGCTTAGGCAAGAGGATCATGAGTTCAAGGCCAGCCCGTGTTACCTAACAAGATCCCATCTCAGCACCAAAGAAAAACAGGCACCGGGAGATGGCTTTGTTCTAAAGTACTGTGCAGGCTAGCCACGTGACCCTGAGCTCGATTCCTGGTATCCACATAGACGCTGGACACAGCGGCACACACCTCCTCCTAGAAGGCAGGAGCATCCCTGGGGCTTGCTGGCCACCCAGTGCAGCCGAATCAGTGAGCTCTGGCGTAGAGAGGCTCTGTCTCAATGGAGCGTGCTGGAGAGACCCAGAGCTGACCTCTGGCCTCCACACATACAGAGGAAAGGGAGGTAGCCAGCATGGGAGAACGGACGCCTGCACAATCTAAGCCAGGCGACCAGCCCACAGTGAAGTTAACCATTCTGCTACAAGGCAGCAGGCATGCCAAGCAGCTGACTCGCCTGACCTTTACTGCCACCCAGACAACTTCAGCACCCACTGGGCACCCACACTAGCCTGGGCCTCCTGACTCCTGTCCTGGAGACCTCCCTTCAACTGGCTAGGACAAGGACGGAGCAGTCTGTGCTGTTTACTACGGCTTTTATTCCCACCCCTGGCCCACAGGCCTCATGTGGTGTGGTTCTACAGGTTCTCAGGACATTCTTCAGGGGCGGCTGCAACATGAGCCCTGTTCTAATGTGCTGCATTTATGGGTCATTATTCTATAGCAGGTTTTTTGTTTGGTGTGTGTGTGCTTTTCTACAAACTGGCCTCATTATATTGTTTTTGAGACAGGGTTTCTCTGTGTAGCCCTGGCTGTCCTGAAACTCTTCTCTGTAGACCAGGCTGGCCTCAAACTTGCAGAAATCCACCTACTTCTGCCTCATGAGTGTTGGGATTAAAAGCGTAATCCGCTAACCCTGGCAGATTAAACTAAAAATGCTCTTCAAGCTCGGTATGGTGAGCTCACCTACAAACCTGGAATTTGGGAGGCTGAGGCAGGAGGACCCACCTCTGAGGCTGAGGCTAGATGGCCTACAGTGAGACCCTCATCTCAAAAGGCAAAAAACAAAGCCCCCTTTTCCATGTTGCGGTCAGGGGGACACAGATTGCCAAATGCTGCCCTCCCCATCCCAACCCCCAGTGCCCACCAACCCCCAGTGCCCACCAACCCCCAGTGCCCACCTGTTCTGTTGCCTCTCCTGTCCTGGCCGGGCAGGTGGGACGGGTCCTCTCTCAGCACAGGGCACTGGGCGCCTAACCCTCGCTCTCCCTGCCTTCAACACAGACGGGAGGAAAACAACACAGACCCTGATGCCTCGGCTCCGGCGCTGCCTATTCCAGTTCCCAGAATGGCAAACCAAGGAGACCAAGACCACCTCTGACCTCCAGAACTATTTCCAAGACCCCAGCAGAGGGCGGGGAGGGCGGAGAAGGATGGCGCGGGAGAGGCAGGCCGAGCCCAGCGAAATCAGTCAAAGGTTGGTACGACAGGTGAGAGGAGGAACGGCAGCTGCCGGTCAAGCCTGAAGGATCGGCATTTGCCCCACTAAGAAAGGAAAAGGCGGAAACTGAAGAGAGGCTCCATACGCTGGCCATACTCTGACAGTGTGTACCGTGATACACGTGTGTGCAGACCCCCTCCCACGACAACAACAGACAAATACAAGAAGAGACTGGGCTCCAACAGATGTTGCGTCAAATGCTGGGTTTTATTGGTTGATCCACAGTTCCAGTGTCGTCCTTGCGAGGCTCAAGTGCAGCAGGGAGGAGGCCGCACAGAGGGGGCTGTGGAGGGTGGAGGCCAGACTAGTGCCCTCTGAACCAGGTGAGGGTTACCTGAGAGCCAGCTGTACAGGCGCAGGGATGGCGCCTGCGGTGCACCTGTCGTGCGGAACTGTTCTTCTCTGCAGCCCCCTACAGCCCAGGGGAGAGGAGTGGAGGAACCCCAGAATACTGCATCAAGAAAAGCCAACACAGGAAAGCTCAGCTTCCTTCTGCTTTCTCAGGACAGGGCTCCATTTCTTGCAGTGCCTGAGAGCACTGCCAAGGCCTCCCTAGCAGAGCTCTGAGGACAGTGGGAAGGAGGCCAGGTTGAGCTGGTGGCAAGAAGTGCCAGGCAAGGCTGTTGGGAAGATGGAAACCATGCCATGCCCCACAGGCTGTGAAGCTCCGAGACCCAGTGCACATTTAGCTAGGAGGAAGGGTATTACCCCTCCCCCCACTGCCAGCCTCATGCCAAGCACCGAGAGCTTTCAGTCAGGCCCTCTGCAACCCTTCCTTCTGTCCAGGGGCCACTCCTCAGAACTCTACCCAGCTCACGTGGCATCACTCATATGCCCCCGCCAGCGACTCTGTGGTGTCAGTCATCTCTGTGTTCTAGAAAGGCCGGGATGCCGAGCCTGGGCCTGTGTCAGTTCTGGAGATGGCACTAAATTTGACCATTTGGCCTTAGCTAAAAGTTCTGAAGGGACATGAAAGAATTAAACCCAACTAGGGCCTCGCTACCCTCAGGTCCCAGCCCCGTCAAGTTCTAGATGAAGGCAAGATCCCTGAGCCTGGCAGGGCAGACACAATCACTCCTGTGGCCTCAACGAGCTTTCCTCACTTCACAGCAGCCGCTGTCGCCGCTTCAAGCGCTCCCGGCTTCCTTTAAGCGCTCACCCAACCAGGAGCCATCTGTGCTAACCGAAGTTTTACTTTTAACCACCAACCTTGTCTGTGATTATAACCAGCTGTAAGTGCTCAGACCATAAAAACAGGAGCGCACAGGCAGCGCGCACAGACCCTCCCACAGGCTGTTCCGTCTATAACAAACCGGGCCTGTTCACTGGGTCCCTCATGGGGCCTCGCTCTGCACAGCATACCCTCGCCTGTCTGCCAAGGCTGGAAAGGCCAGGCCACACAGGCAGAGACACCCTCTCTGCCTCCCAGCCCTGTGCTGTGGTTCTCAGAGGCCCCTTGGACAGTTCTGAGAATGGCGCACACAGCCACAGGTGTAGCTTGTCGTTTCCTAGTCCACCCTCCCTTTCTGAAGAGGACATGGCCTCTTACTGAGAAAGGCCTTCTCAGCCTGCCTGCGCTGGGGCGTTCTCTCAAGCCTCAGCCCAGAGCTGCTCCTGGGTGGTGCTGTCCTGTCGCTGGCTCTCCACACAGCGCTGGCCTTGCCCTGAGAGAGCTGGCTCTCTTAGAAGTAGGCAAAGAGCAACTCACATGTGCTGTCTTTGCATTTCTGAGATGTCTGCCCACCACAGAGGGGCTGGAGACCGAGGCTCGGCTGCTCCCGAGGAGCTTCTTGCTGTATAAAGGATGGGGAGAGGTTACTATTCCGCCACTGGCTTGGAGAGCGCTCAACTCAGGGCTCAAGCCAAGAAATGGCCTGCAGGAGCTTGCAGGCCACCTCCTAGGAAAATGATGTCCTGAGGGGCTACTTTCACCCCACAGACGGGAGTCTGAAGGTCCAACAGCCAGCCTGAGGCCACATCAGACCTTTCCCTATGAGGTTAGAAAGACTGCTCTAAAGCCGGGCATGGTGGTGCACACCTTTATCCCCGTACTTGGGAGGTAGAAGCATGTGGATCCTTGAGTTCCAGGCCAGCCTGGTCTACAGAGTGAGTTCCAGGACAGCCAGGGCTACACAGAGAAGCCCTGTCTTGAAAAATCAAAATAAGTAAAATAAAGATCTTTCCCAGTGTTGTCTAATAAGAAGTCAAATGAGAGTTGGGGCTCAAAACTGGTTCTTTGTAAGTGATGAAAAACCTGGATTGAGCAAACAACTGACCACGAGGGAAGGAAAAGCAATGACTCTGCCTCCTACAGGGGCCCCTAGCCGAGACTTCCTCCTCCCCAGCAGAGGCCCTCTGGCCTGTGAGAGAGCTGTCTTCCCACTGCTCTCCTCCCTAGAGCATATGCCAAGTTCTAAGACAAGTGAACACTCGCTGAACCATTATACAGGGAGCTTTAGGAACAGGAGTGACTTTTTAAAACAACTTCATGTCAGAGAGCCAAACACATACCACCATTGTGCTTGAGGAGTGGACCCAAATGCCACAGATGAAAGGGAAGGCGAATGAGAAGGCAGAAGAGCTCACACAGTGAAGGCGAGAGGCAGCGCTCTCCCGGGTCCCGACCAAGCTCATGTCCTCCTGGCACTCGGCTAACAAGTTTTTGGGCTAGCACAAAGCCACGGCCAAAACACAAAACTGCAGACAGTGGGTTAGGGCATCCAGGGGCTCAGAGCACAGGGACACTCTCAGATGGCAGTGCTATACGATGACAAGGAAAACAGAGCTCTGTGGACACTGGGGTCTGCTCTTGTACACTCCAAATGATAGGGTTCACTAAAGGGCCATCCCCGAGGCAGAAGAAACAGGCCCCACCCAGGCAGCGGGTTACAAGTACCTTTCGAAAGGCTTCCAAATGGCTTCCCTGTTCTCCAAAAACTCTGACTGCACTGTCCTGCCTGCCCCCTTTTTTGTCTGTCAAGAAAAGGACCGTTTTGTGAAATGTAGACAGAAGTACTGTCCATTATAGCCAATTCCCTTTTTCCTGAAGAGGTCATTTCTTCAGGTATTTCCTGTTCAATTCTAAATCTGATCTCAACTAGAACATGCTTAGAGTGTACTCCAAAAATAGCAAAATCAGCCAACTGCAACAAAAGCCAGACTGCTTAGCCATGTATGGTGGTGCAAACCTTTGGTCCCAGCCCTCTGGAGGTCGAGGCAGGTACTCTGTGAGTTCGAGGCCACCCTGGTCTATACTGTGAGTTCCAGGACAAGCAGGACTACACAGTGACACTCTATCTCAAAAAGAAAAAAAAATCACAATGCTTCTTCAGGCTGAGCTGTGACTGAGAAGCAGGCGTGGCTTGGGCTGAGCTGTCTCTAAAATGAAGACAGACTCTAACAAAGGTGTAGGCCAGCACAGAACAGACACGGGAAACAAGGACAGCAGAGGAACAAGGGCCCAGCCCATCTCCGTGCTGCAGAACCAGCCTCCAGTGGGGGCGACACCAGAGAGAAAGCAGAGGACAGAGGGGCAGCGTTTACAAACGCCTGACACACTCCCAGGGGAAATGACTCGGCCTGCTCCCCAGGGCCACAGGAAGCAAGGCCTCCCTATGGCAGGCCCTGTGCAGCAGGGCCTGGGGAGAAGCCCCAGGGCTCGATTCCAGGCTTCCAGCGGCCTCGTGGATGGTGACGACCCCACAGCTCTCATCCCGGAAGAGCAGCGGAAGGAGCTTCCTCTGTGCAGTACCCACAGGGCAGAGCACAACTGCCGGTCCACTGTCCACCCCCAACCTGTGTGAGGAAATCAGGGCTCCTGCTTGACCAGCTGCAGTTTCTGGGACACTACTACAGAAAAATCTAACATGGCTGATCCATATTCTCTCTCATTTTCTTTCCCTCTCTCAGACTATGGAACTCAGGATACCCTTAACTGGCAGCAATCCTCCTGCCTCAGCCTCCCAAATGTTGAGATTGTAAGCTTGCTCTAGGCTTCTTGCTGGTTTGCATATGACACATGCACAGAATTAGTTCCTTCTTCAAGAAGATCACATGACCTCACTGTTGTTTCCCCAATGTCAATAATCATAAATAACCAAAAATGCTCTACATTATATTTTCCTGCCCTGTTAAGAGTATGGTGGATTCTAATGGTATTTCAGTAGCAACAGAATCTAGGACATGCAAATGTACCATGAGCCTGAGCCTGGGCCCAGGAGCCAGTTCCCAGCAAGCCTGGATGAAGCAAGCATGAGAAAGTCAGCAGCGACTCGATGTTGACAGCAGGGTCTGGACTCAGAGAGGTTTGGTTTTCAGTCTCTTGTTCTACTTTCTTTGCCGTGTTAAAGACCACGGGTCTAACCAGTCTATCACAAAAGGACCTCAACGATGCCAGCACGCTGACAGTGCCAGGAAGGAAAAACACCAGTCCCACTGCTCCCGGCAGGGGAAAGCGCTAGATCACTGACCGGGGCTGCTCCTGGCTGCACCTGCTGGCCCGGCCTCCGCTGCCACCTGCTCTACCGGCCATCGAGGCCACTGAAAAGGACTTGGCGCATTTTGCTTTCCTGACCCAGTGACTTCAAACACCAGCAAACCAGCCTTGATGCAGGTGCAGGGAGCACATGTACTGCACGCTTCCTCCACAGAGCAGCTTCCTGCCAGGCAGTCAGGCTGCGTGCTCTCGGGACAGCTGATGCACAAGACTGTAGCTGGGGTTGTTTCCTCTCGGTGGGGACAGAACTTCAGGGTGCTCTAGGCAGTGGGCCGAGGGGCTTTAGTTTACAAGGGGTCACCCTAGAGCAAGCTGGTCTCTGGGCCCCCACCTCGGAAGGCCACTGCTGTCCCGAGGTCTGAGGGCGTCCATGACCCCCCTGCCACGGCACCCACCCACACGTGGCTGAAATCTGTGTTCAGCACTGCAGGGCAAATGCAAATGAGGTAAGCGTACAACTTAGAAGTTTACCAGTTGGCACCCAGAAAGTGTTGACTGCTGATGGCGCAGGTCACCACATAAATCTCTTAAGCGGAGCAAAGAGCAAAAAATTTTTCAAAGTTTGAGTATTTATTAGTTTTTAAATAAAGAGAAGTACTATTTTAACGTCACATCTTGGCTACGTTTCAACATAGGCAATGCCACAAAGAGTACCAAGTTCCCACGCTAAGCCAGGCCTCTGTTTCCCTCTCATCCCCCTTGCTGAAGGCTCTTTCTGAGACCCTTTACTTCCCAACTAAACACCACAACTGGCAGGTGAGTTCAGCACAAAACCTGTATAAGACAGCGACAGGAGGCTGAAGCAAGCTGGGGGTCACAAGCGGGCCCCTCCACAGATGACCTTCCACACCAGGCACACAGTAAGCCATGTTCTGAGCATGCTCGGGGGAACCCCTGGCACATGCTCGGACCTCAGTGGGGCTTCTCAGCACAGGGACAGCACTACGCAGGATGGCTGCAGAGCATGGGGCCATATCCAGGCCAGCGTGGCGTAAGGCATACAAGGGTAAGAGAGGCCATGTCAGCAATAAATAGCATTATGGAAAAATTCCCAGCCAGCAGGGCAGATGCGGTGCCTGATCTCTGGGACATTGAAGGTGTCCAGTTTAAAGCTGACCGTGAGCATATCGGACAGAGTTCAGTTTCTATCACCGCTTCTCCAGGCTTGGTAACAGAAAAGAAAACAGGTTTCCTTCTGTTTTCCTTGGCATGGGAACAGCCTAGAGAAGGCCAAGGTCCCAGGAGCGTGAAGAAGGTGGCTAAGCCTGCCATGGCTGGGAGTGGAGGACAGGGAAGCCTGCCTACTCACTAGCATTGAAACAAACATGTAAAGGTGGGGGAAAGGGGTTAAACCCAGAAATATCTGGAATAAAAAAAATGAAAAAAGAAAAAAACAAAACTTGAAAAACTGAACAGTTAAGACCCTCTTTCTAAGCCACTTATTTACAAACCATATGTCAGAATATAATGCGTAGACAAATGCATCCTGAGGGGAACGTGGCCAACCTACGGGACTCAACAGCACGTTACAGGACAGATTCTTAGAAAGGTTCATCTCACATGGGTTTCTTTTAATGGAAAAAAAAAAAAATCAGAGAAAATATCTGGCCAGGCTGGGATGAGGCAAACGGGCACGCTTCAGAACCCAAGGAGAGAGTGGGTGCCCTCTCTTGGAGGGTGAGCCAGGGGGGAACGGAGCATGCAGGGAAAGTACTCAGAAGTTACACCCCAGTCCCCACCCTCAGGAAAAGGAGAAAAAAGTTCCCACCACGCCACCCCACCCACCTCACTCCACATCCCACAGCGGCACCTCGGTGCACCCTCTCCGCTGCCCACCATGGTGAAGGAGGACGCGTAGGAGGGTGAGGGGGTGAGGAGAGCCACAGCTCAGTCTGCTTTCCACTCTCCTGCTCTTACAGGAAGTCTGCAGTCATCTGATGCCTGACATGGAGCTGGAGTACGTGGCGGTGGCCACAACAGGGGTGCCATTGTTGGCGGAGTAGCCTTGCCTCAACGTCTCAAAATAGGACGCCTGCACAGGCTTGTGACACTGCAGCACCTTTATGGCCTCTTCTATCGTAAACCACTCTCTCTTCCTTCCTGCGGAGGGAAGAGGGAAGAAGTGAGCACAGGCGGGAGCGGGGAGGACCGATCCGAGAGCAGCAGGCTCTGTGGCTGCTGCCGGGCCTGTGACCCCCGCACTCTGGAAGGCAGGAGGATCAGGAACTGAAGGTCATCCTTGGTTACACAGGAACCCAAGGCCAGCCTGGGCTACAAGAGAGCCTACCTCAACCCCATGTCCCAGAGCAGTGCCTCTTAGTGCGCTTTGTTCCTTACGGAAGCAAAGCCAGACTCCACATGGTTCCAATGTTTCGCAGAGCCCACTGCAGGGCCTGGCTGGCCTGGGCCCCCAGACTAAGGGCTGCTCGCAGCAGCCTATCCAGGGCTCTGGGCACGATTGGCCTGCAGCACCAAGGAAGGTCCATCCCCCTCACCTTCGGCAAACATTAACCAGCGTCAACTGCCAGGGTCATGGTGGCTGACTTATAGCCTGCTATCCTTTTATTTTTAAAAAGTGTACATGTGACGGATCCGCTGTGGAAAAGAGAGGGCCAGCGAGCTGCCTCAGAGGTAAGGGGGTGACTGTGCAAGCCTGGCGCAGAGTCCAAGCACTCAACTGACTCCACAGGTGCTCTCTGACTCTGCATGCATGCAGTGGCTCGCTTGTACGACATGTACACCACACACGATCATTTAGAAAAAGAAAATACAAGGCTGGAGAGACGGCTCAGAGGTTAAAAGCACTGGCTGTTCTAGAGGTCCTGAGTTCAATTCCCAGCAACCACATGGTGGCTCACAACCATCTATAATGAGATCTGGTCCCCTCCTCTGGCGTGCAGGTCTGCAAGTAGACAGAACATTGTATACATAATAAATAAATATTAAAAACAAAAACAACAACAAACATGCAACATAAACAAATCACTACTGTGAGTCAACTTGTATTAAAATTCATGTTTTGTTTCATTTTTTGAGACGGGTTTCTCTGTGTTGCCCTGGCTGTCTGGAACTTGTTGTGTAGACCAGGCTGGCCTTGAACTCAAGAGATTGTCCGCCTCTGCCTCCTGAGTGCTGGGACTAAAGGTGCACACTACCATGACTGGCTTGTGTTTCTCGTATAAGCACTCTCTTCTGGCTCTGTGGGCAGCACAATATGACTGCTTTTGACTGGAGAAACAGAGCTGGAGTGAGCTCAGTAATGGACACTGTCCTTTCAACATTACAGAAAAGTAGATAATACAGCCAGCACGGCCAGCAGCAAGGCCATCGAGTCAGGGTGCTAGACTCTAAGCAGATCACTGGCTCCAATGAGCTGGGGAGCCTTGGTCAAGTTACGAACCCTCAGTGCTCCGTGTCCCCATCTGTACAATGGAGAGTGAATAGGCCTGGCTTCCCAATGGGCTTTGAGGATTAAGTACAGGAAGCTCCGCAGTAATGCCTGGCGCCAGTATATGACAGAGTCTTTTTCCTTCTTAGCAGATTTACTCACTTTATGTGTGTAACTGTTTTGTCTGTGTATGGATGCATACCACATGTATACCTGGTGTTCATGAAGTCCAGAAGAGGGGGTCAGACCTCCTGGCACTGAAACCACAGAGGGTCGTGAGCTACTACATGGACTCTAGAATCTGGCCTACGTCCTCTGGAAGAATAGCCATGACTATTAATCTCTAGCCACCAAGGTTCAATTTTTTTAATTATAGTCGGTTCTTTTAAATTTTGTATTGTTTCTTAAGTAAATTTTTGTATTATAAAATGAAACGTGGGGATTAAGAGATGGGTCAGTGGTTCTAGCCATCCCTCCAGAGGACCTGCCTTCAGCTGCTAGCATCCACGGTGGTTCACCACTCTCCTTAACTCTGGTTCGAGGGCATCTCTTCTGGTTCTGTGGGCATTCGGCATGTATGAGGTACACAGACATACATGCGCACATGACATCCATAAACATAAAGAGGGAGAAATATTTAAAGAGAGAGCTTGATTTAAGAGCAAGGCCCCAGCTAGCCGGTGATGCACACCTTTAATCCAGCGCTCGGGAGGCAGAGGCAGGAGGATCTTTGTTGAGTTCGAGGCCAGCCTGGTCTACAGAGCGAGCTCCAGGACAGCCAAGGCTACACAGAGAAACCCTGTCTCAAAACAACAACAACAACAACAACAAAAGAGCTAGGTCCCAAGCCATGGATCAGGCTACACTGCTGGCATTTAAGCACTCCCCCATCAGGGACGCTGACAGCCTGCCATTTCAGCATTTATAAATAATGGCATTTTAAAATTTATATCTATCTTGGCACATACGTCTATATATAGACAGGCTGCATGTGTGTACACAGGACCTGGGCCGTATGTGTAATGGGCAAATGCTCTAGCACCAAGCTAAAACCTCAGCCTCTAAGAAAAGACACTTGATCCTGCTGTTTCCTTTAACCCCCAGGAGGGCTTCCAGAGCTCTGCTACTGCAGCTTCCCACAACACAGCCAGCCCCGCCAAAGCACGGAGAAGAGAACCCAGAACCTCTACATAGGGCCAGAGCTTTACCACAGAAGCACAGCGCTAGCCTTAGCTCCTAGCTCTGTGGAACCCTGCTGTCCTGAACTCACTTTGTAGGCCAGGCTGGTCTCGAACTCACAGAGATCCGCCTGCCTCTGCCTCCCTGAGTGTTTATTCTTACATTTTGATGGCGTACACAGGTGTGAGTCACATCTACTGTCTACTTCCCACTCCAAGGAGCCCTCGGTACACAGACACCCTCTCTCCACCCAAACCCATGGTTCTGGCCACTTTCTCAGAGAACGGTCTACAGCACCATGAAGGCAGTTGGCATCGCCAGAGACGAATGCAGCTCTGATCACTGTGATCTACATTTCAGACCCGCATTTTCACCAGCAGAGCAATGCGGAGCTGGGGGGAATGGGGCTTGCTGCTCCTTCAGCACTCTAGAGGCCAGGCAGGAGCCGAGGGCAGCAAGGCGAGACACAGTGACAAGACTCAGGGCTCAGTTCTTGCACTTCAGATGCTCTCACTGGAGCATTATTCACTGGAGTTAACACTGAATAATGCTGAGAAGCGAGGAAAGGCTTGTCTGGGCACTAACAAGCAACGGAACCCTAGAAACCAGGTGTGTTCCTGCCAGGCTGAGTGACAAGGACAGGTACAAAACATAAGCAAAGTATAGCAGTATAGCCATTTTGGGGAAGATGCAATTTTATATTAGAAATATTTCTACTTTTTGTGTCCCTATTCCCAGCCCCAGCTTCTTTTTAGACCTCCATATACTAGCATCCTAGGTGTCAGGATGTGTGTGCTGGCTTTCCCAGCATACCTCACTGAATCACTCCTAGCCAGCTCCTGGCTGGGCAACGTCTGGGCACAGCTGAGGGAGCTGCCCCATGCCCTGTAGCGACTCACCAATGTTCACCGAGTCTTCCCAGTCTTCCAGCACCTCCGTGACAATAAGCACGTACACGTACGTCCTGTGCTTCCTCTCCTGGTTCTGAAAGGGCAGAGAGAGAACAGCGAGAGGCTCTCCTCAGTGGACTAAGATGCTTCAAGATACATTCCCGTGCACTGCCCAGGGAGCCTGGACATGATGCCCTCTGCTTCTGCCGCTTGCCCAAAGAGGATTCCACCAGAATAGAGAGGGCATGCCCTTTGGACAGATTTCTTCTTCTCTTTTTAAATATGTCTACGTGTGTGTGTATATTTGTGTGTGCATGTGCCCATGAAGCCCAAAGAAAGGCGCCCGATCTTCTAGAGCTGGAATTAGAGGTAGGTATTAGTTACCAGATGTGGGTCCTGAGGACTTAAAAAATTGGGTCCTCTGTGAAAACAGCAAATGCTTTATTTTCTTTTTGAGACAGGGTCTCATGGTGTAGCCTCCACTGTCCTAGAAATTGCTATGTACACCAGGATGTCCTTGAACTCACAGAGATCCTCCTTCCCAGAGGAATCCCAGTGCTGGGAGCACAGGCGTGTGCCAACATGCCCAGCTGGCAAGCACTCGTAAGAGACTCTTCAGGTCCAGGCTTTACACTCTTTTCCTTCTTACCCCTCATCACAATGTCACAAAAATATTGTGCCTTGGAGAAAAGGGAGTGCACAGACTGTGGGTGTGCAACACTATCATGAAAGTGAGCTGAGTAAGGCCTGTATACTCTCTCCCTACGGACCTCTACTTTCCCATTTCTTATTTTCTAACACCTCCTTTTACATCCACTCTACATGTCTACACTCACCTTTGAAGAGGAGGAGGAATGGCAGGAAGGCACAAACAATTATTTCTACACGCCAGAGTTTAACTCCAGAATCCATGTGACAAGAAGCTGGGCACAGAGGTTGAGCCTGTAATCTCAGCACTGGGGCCGGAGAACAGGGGATCTCTGGGACCCTGCCTAGCCTATCTGTTGAGCTCCAGGCCTATATTCTCTGACCCTACTAACCCTGTGCCTCTCTGTTCCCAGTTGTTTTTTGGGGGGGGGGGCGGGGGGATTGGTTTTCCGAGACAGGGTTTCTCTGTGTTGCGTTGGCTGTCCTGTATTCACTTTGTAAACCAGGCTGGTCTTGAACTCACAGCGATCTGCCTGCCTCTGCCTTCTGAGCGCTGGGACTACAGACGTGTACCAGTATGCCTGGCTCTGTTCCCAATCCTTATGTCCTGAAACCTCCTTTTACATGCATTCCTCCTGTCTTTATTCTACTTTCCTCTCACCTTGGAAGAGGAGGGTAGGATGGCAGTGAGAGGCCTTTTCTCAAAAAATGAGGTAGATGGCTTCTAAGGAATGACAAGTAAAGCTGTCCTCGGCTCCAGCCACGTAGACACGTGAATCCAAACAAACATAAAACAAAGAAGCCAAGGCTAGGTGTGACCGTGTATGGTTTTAATCCCAGCACTGAGGAAGCAGAGGCAGGCGGATCTCTGAGTTTGAGGCCAGTGTGGTCTACAGAGGAAGTCCAGGACAGCCAAAGCTATTACACAGAGAAAACCTACCTGGAAAGAAAGAAAAAAGAAGAAAAGAAAAGCAGAGTCTACTGTGCTGCCTGTTCTGACATTCAGGGAGACAACACAGGCCCCTTCCAAGATCAGGACAACATGGCTATTAATGAGTCTTAGAACAAAGGTAAGAGACTTCACAGACTTACCTCAAAAATTCCAACTAATCTTCCCAATGTCCCCTTCACTCCAGCCTGAAAGAAGGAGGAAGGATGAACACAATGAGTTGCTGCGCTGCCCAGAGGAGCTTCCCATAGTCTCATAAATACGGGTGTAAGGGCTGCAGGGATGGCTCAGTGGCTAAGAGCACTGGCTGCTCCTCCAGAAGACCTTTTTGGGGCCCAGCATTCACGTCTGGGGGCTCACAATTGCCTGAAACTCCAGCTCCAGGTGATGTCACAACCAGAGTGGTCGCAGAAAGGAAGAGTCCTTTCTCACTACTGAAGAGTTTGCCCAACTGTTGACTCATGAAGGCCAGTGAAGATACACCAAAAACATTGTTAATTCATTTATTTATCATGCAACAATTACATGGCGGATGCCAGAGGGACAGCAATGCCTGGGTTGGGGTACAAACATGGTCCATGACAGACAGCACAATGTGAACTGACATGTCCTTGGCTGCCTATGTACAAGAGGCTGCAACAGAGTCCAGAAGCCTCAGGACCCAGCAAGTCAATGAAACATCACCACATGCTTCTCCTAGCGACAGGCATCTTGATGGAAGCTAACAGAGCGATGCAGAGAGCATGTACTGTGCTCTTTATTTTTGTTTTCTTTTTTGTTTGTTTTTTGAGACAGGGTTTCTCTGTGTAGCCCTGGCTGTCCTGGACTTACGTTGTAGACCAGGCTGACCTCAAACTCAGAGATCCACCTACCTCTGCCTCAACCACCCAACATTGCCTCCATACTCCTAATGCACACTCTTTCTGCCCAAGGCCCTTCTGACTGCTGCTGTGCCTTTGGGTTCATGAGCGATGAACATTTCACTTCATTCCAACTCACTGGCTTTCCGAAGTCCAGAGCAGTTTTCACATCTAACTGTTCTTCCACTATGTTACATTGGTTTCCACATCTCCCCGCCCCCCTTATACAGTTATTTATTTACTTAAAACTTTTCAATTTATGTCTACCTGTGTGTGGTGTGTGTGTGTGGTGTGTTCTGGGAACCAAACTTGGGTCTTCTGGAAGACCTTGCACCCTTAACTGTTGAGCCAGCTCTCCAGGCTTGTTTTCTAAAATTCCTACGAGAAACAAAAAAGACTGATGTAAAGGACTAGATTCCAGCCTGGCGGTGGCGGCACACCTGTGATCCCAGCACTCAGGAGGCAGAGGCAGGCGGATCTCTGAGAGTTCCAGGCCAGCCTGGTCTACAAGGGTTCCACAACAGCAAGCTCTACATAGAGAGACCCTGTCTCAACAAAAGAAAACAAACAAAAACGACAAGATTCCTGGGTGACTTGTATTTTGAAATTAATCTGTTATCTGTCTCAAGTCTATTCTTTTCTATGCATTCACCGACAGTGGCTTCTGGTCTTCTTGTGTTATGCAAACTGCTTCTATTGCATTTCCAACAAAAATCTTTCTTCCAAGTCAGCTATCTCATTAACCCGCCAGGGAGTAGCCTGAACACATGCCACAGGTCTCTACCGTGGGTAGGGGAGCCACAGAAGCCACCACTTAACGTGCTGCGTGCTCTCCCTGGCAGCCACCATCTGTTAATGTGCACTCTTCTTCAAGTCAAACTTAGTAATGGAATGAGCTCCAAATTAAAAGTACAAACCAACCTGTGATTTAAAAAAAAAAAGACTTGCTTACTATTTATTATGTATATGAATATTTGCCTGCATATCTTTGCACCACGTGCAGTGCCTAGTGCCTGCAGGTCAGAAGAGGGGTCAGCTCTGGTAGTGGAGTTACTGCTGTGAGCTGCCAAGCAGGTGCTGGGAAGCTGAAACTCGGTCCTCTGCAAGCCCAACAGGGCTCTTAACTACCAAGCCACCTCTCTAGCCCCTCAACTTACAATTTTGACAAGGCAAACTATAGTAACTTTTTAAGTCAGGGACTCATTTAGCCCCCTCAGGCTGGCCCTGGATAGCTGAGATAACCTTGAACTCTGACCCTCCTGCCTCCACCTCCCACATGCTGGGGTCATAGGCATGATCCTCTAGCTTGTGTGTCGAGGAGATGGGACCCAGAGTCTCAGAAAAGCGCTCATCAGCAGGGTCAGCTCTGAATGTAACCACAGTAATTTCTGCACTGAGCAACAACAGGAATGGCTCACTTTGTCAGGAGTAGTTGGAAATCACAGAAAAGCATCTTTCGGAATGACACACATGTGTTCTTGTGGAGCCTAGTATAGCTCAAAATGTGCTGTCACCTGCACAGAAAAATCTTCACTTTAATCTTCAACTTATAAAAGTTAACAGTTTATTTCTCCCTTCACTTTACTTTTAAACTAGAAGGGCATATACTGATAGAATCTAAAGTACACCCACCACCAATTCTTCAATTAAAAGCAAAGATATAGCAGGCATGATGGCTCAGGCCATTAATCCCAGCACTTGAAAGGCAGAGGCAGGTAGATCTATCTCTTGAGCTTGAGGCTGGCCAGGTCCTCACAGTGTGTTTCAGGCCAGCCAGGGATATATGGTGAGACCTTGTCTCAAACAAGCAAGCAAAGCCAAACAAATAAAAACATAGACACGTTCTCCTATTTACCAGCTTTAAAAAACTGGAACTTAGTTTCTTAGAGGAAATGCCCTTAAAGAAATGTCAGTGGCCAGGCACAGTGGCCATGCCTGTAATTCCAGCACCTACGAGACTGAGGCAGGAGGATTATCTTGAGTTTGAAGACAACCTGGGTCACCCTCCCAAAACACAGCAACAGCAACAACAACAACAAGAATAAAGAGGGCTGAGGGCTTCTCGGGTACGATGGTGTCTGTGCAGCAAGAGGACCGGGTGTGACTCCAGCACCACACACAGCGGTGCGGACAGACTGCCGTGCAGCAGAAGGCTGGCGGAGGAGGGCTCTTAATGGCAAGATCCTCTGGGACCACTCCCCTCGTTAGCTCATGTTTTCAGTTCCCAGAAGGCAACTGTCAACTGTGCAGTTTCGAGGGCTGCCGCAGTGTGAATGCGGGTATTTTTACCACCCACATGACCGCGATGCAGGTCAGGACAGGTGCCAACGCAGCATCTGACAGCACCTGCCTCAGGCATCTGATTCGGACGTGTGCAAATTCAGTTCCCTCAGTGCACACTTGTTCCATCATCGTTAGGTCAAACTCTAATCCAGAAGGAGTCTCTAGTAAATGACACTCTACACTGGTAGGGATCTACCCTCCATCACCCACGACACAGAGAGCACAGAGAGAGTGCAGAATGCTGGTCCAGCATGTGGCAGGCCTGCAGTTTAATTCTCAATAGTGCAAAAGCAGCCAGGCGTGAGCCTGCCAAACAAGCACATTGTGTCCATTCTAGTATTTTCTACCTAGTTAATTAACAAAAACAACTATTTGTTATTATTATTTCTGTTTGTTTGAGGCAGGTTCTTTCTATTAATCCTGTCTGTCCTGAAACTTGAACTCACAGAGATCATCCTGCCTCTGCCTCAGTGCTGGGATCAAAGGCTTGCACCATCACACCCAACTTGAAAACCCCTTTAAAAAAGACAGAAAACAAAACAAAATTGTGTCTGTTTCTGCTTGAGGATGTCTTGTACCTACACAGAAGAAATGTTCACAGCCATAAGTCTGAAAAGGCCCCGGGGTTACACAGCCCAGGCAAAGCAGAGGCTGCACCGCACACACTAGAACCACAAGCAGCCCTGCTTCAGCACCCAGGTGGACCAGCTCTTTCCGAATGCCTCCTTTCATGGTCGGTGTCTGGTAGGCACAGATGGCACCCTACCTGCTGGCACACCCCTCACTACCAGGGTACCCAGATTCTGTATAGTTGCACAATATGGCTCAACTGGGGAAGGTATGCCTGAGCACAGTATGCAGCAAGCATGGGTTGAGGGGTGCTGCGTGTGACCCATTTCCGGTGAAAAGCTCCTAGGAGGATATCTCTTAGGGACTTGTAAGGAAGATTTCCCACCACGATAGAGACAAAAAGAAACACTATACTTCTGGCATGTCCAGCAGGGACCTGACACCTGGAGCTAATGCAGTTATCTTGTGACCCTTAAGTGAAGGCCAAACCCACCAGTGAGCTGCTGACATAGAGCCGGGACGGAGCTGCTGACGCTCAAGTGGCCAACCTTGGACTTACTGGAGCAGGCAGCCCTGGGTGGAACAGAGCTCTAGAAAGGAGCTCTTTGTCCCTGTTGAAAGCTCCTTCTTCCTTGATTCAAAGGCTGGTAGTCTTCTGTGGAAGATGAAGGACTGTGTGGAAGCTCCCTGTACAACACAGAAAGCTCGGGCCAGGAGCCCCGGGGGCAGCTCTATTGTAAGGGCCGGCAGGAGGACACCCACAAACAGGACAAGGACCACGCTGAGGGCAGAAATGGAAAAAAGCCAGCAGAGGCCAGCAGAAGCAATCCACAAGGTTTTTACTTAAAACTAAGTATTTTAAACAGCAAAAGGGAAAACAGGGGCTAGAGAAAGAGCTCAGATGTTAGAAGCACATCCGCTGTTACAGAGGACCTACGCTTGTTCCTTGCACCCATAGCAGGAACCTCACTACTTCCTCTAAGGGATCATGTCCCAGCCTCCACAGCTACTTAAACTCATATGGCACATACACACACATTCATGTACGAATACACACATTAAAACAACAACAACAAAAAAAAAACTTTTTTTTTTTAAACAGGAAAATCCACCTGGCAAAGCGGCACACACTTTTAATCTAAGCACTCACGGCAGCAGAGGCAGGCAGATCTCTGAGAGTTTGAGGTCAGCCTGGTCTGCAAAGCCTGCTCTGCAAAGGATGCCCAAGGATGCCACAGGAAAACCCCATCTCCAAAAAAAGGGAAATTAGTAAAATGTTTCTATTGCCACTAGCTAGCATTATCAAATATTAACATATAATTTGGCGTCTTAAAAATATATTTCTTTTTTAATTTATTTTATGTACATTTGGTGTTTGGCACGCATATGTCTGTGTAAGGGAGTCAGATCCACTGGAATTTGAGTTACAGACCAGAAAGTTGTGAGCTGCCATGTGGGTGCTGGGAATTGAACTCAGGTCCTCTGGAAGAGCAGCCAGCACTCTTCAACGTTGAGCCTTCTCTCCAGGCCCACATTTATATTTCTTATTTATTTTGTGCATATGCACAAGCCGCAGTACACGTGACGGTCAGAGGACAGCTTTAGAGTAAGTTCTCTTCTCCCACATGCATCAGAGGTTACACACAGCTGTCAGACTTGAGAGCAGCTAAATGCCTTTGTGCCTGCAGCCATCTTGTAGGCCCCAGGAATAATAATAATAATAATAATGTTGTTGTTGTTAAAACTACAATAGCCAGGTGGCAGAGGCAGAGACAGGTGGATCTCTGTGAGTTAGAGGCCAGCCTGGTCTACAAAGTGAGTCCAGGACAGCCAGGGCTACACAGAAAACCTGCCTTAAAAAACAAACAACAAAACCCAGCAACAAGCCTCTGGCCCGCCTGCCCCTCTGCTGTAAGGAGCTCTGACAGGCAGTGCTTCGTTCACTGCCTCTCTACTGCTCAGGCCTATACCTGCTTTTCACAGCATAGGGCATTTTCTACAGGTTTCTCTATAACAACAACAAAACAAAAACAAAACCCAAAAAACAATGACCTCCCCCCCCCCCATTGGAGAGTTTTGGCTATGCTGATGCAGACAGCTCTAGTTAATTTGACTGACCTGTTCAACTTAGCTGTTTTAGGAAATTGCCACTGTTTAGCCCAAGATATTGTAAGGGGCTGGACAGATAGTTCAGTAGTTATGAGCACTGGCTACTCTTGCAAGGACCCATGTTCGATTCCCAGCACCCATCAATAACTCCAGTTTCAAGGGGACCCAAGACCCATTCCTGGCCTCTGCATATAATTCACAGACGTGGTGCATTTACATACATGTGGGGAAAAGAAATAACAAAATCTAAACACAAAAGCCACTGTACCAGGGCCTGTGTCCACATGGTCATGAGATTGCTGCAGCGCTGAAAGGCAGGCCTGTGCGTCATGGGCGTGAGCGTCACCACTCCTGGGTGCTGTCAGCCGTCTTGGCCACAGCAGAGCAGCTGCAGCTCGGCTCCGACCCCGCTCTCCCGGGCCCACGGCCTCTGAGGGAGCTGCCCAGGAGAATCTTCTGCTTCCCTGCACCTGTCCTCCCCTGTGACTTACTCTAGCTGACAGACTATATGTGGAGTGTCACGATGGCCCCACACTGAGGCTGCAAGGACTCTCCAGTTTTCTTCCTGGAACCCTGTGAGGGTATGTGACGATGCCTTTTCTAGCTGCCTGAAGGATAGAGTACCACAGCTTCTCAGGCCTATATAGCTTGCTAGTCTCTAACCTGGAGAGGGAGACCAGATCAAAGCCGCGGGCACGTCAGCTTCAGGAAGTCCTGCCTCTTCAAGGCACTGACTGGGAGTACTGTGTGACAGCACACACACCCTCCCTTGAGCTGCTATCACGTCTGCTCCTCCTCCACCCTCAGTGTTCATTGTTAGCTAATCCCCCTACTCCCTCCCTGCTCAATCAAGAGAATGTGAAGTTATATCACTTTTTATTTACTTTGCTTGGTGGTACTGCAAGATCTTGTGCCCCTTAGGGAAGCCCTTAACCACAGGGCTGGCTAGAGCCCAGCCCTTGACTTTTTTGAGTCAGGAGCTTGCTAAGTAGTTGAGGCCTTCTTTGAGTTCATAATCCTCCAACCTCTACCTCCCTAGTTCTAGGATCACAAGTCAAAATCACACACTTTCTTATAATTCAACAAAAAGTTGGGTTTTGTTAGTGTGGTGCTGGGGACTGAACCAGGGGCTACGTGTATGGTAGAAAGCACTGTGCAAGATTATGCTCTGCCAAGTTGCCCTTGAACTTGTTATGAGAAAAGGATGGCCTTGAGCTCCTGGTCCACTTCACTTCCCAACGGCTGGAGTCGCAGGGGTGCACTACCATGTCTGCTCAGCACTCATGCTCTGGTGTGAGAATCCAGTGCTCTTTCCAGATGCTCCTGGCTTTTAAATTTGTATGTTATCACTAGTGTATGCATTGAGGCACACACATGACACAACACCATGTGAAGGTCACAGGACACTACTGTGGAGTCAGTTCTCTCCTACCAGATTTTATTATCTTGAGACAGGGTTTCTCTGTAACCCTGGACTATCCCTGGAATCCTGATATCCTGGAACTCACTCTGTAGACCAGGCTGGTCTCAAATTCATAGACCCCTCTGCCCCTGTCTCCTCATTGCTGTGGTTAAAGGCGTGCACACACACCTGGCTCTCTCCTTCTATCTTTATGGGAGTTCCTGTGTTTAAACTCAGCTTTGCCCACTGTTTTTGCTTTGAGAGAAGATCTTGTTTGCTCAGAATAGCTTAGAGGTTAGGCTCTTCCTACAAGCCTCAGTGAGGCGCTTTTCAGAACACAAGGCAGAGAGCTGAGGAACCACCAACAGCCCCGCATGCACACACATTTGTGCACACCATGCAGGGTCTCGATGGTATGGGATACAAATGGAGACTCTAAATTTACTTGCTGTGCGGTAAGCTCTGCTAGGTAGCTTGCTCTGTAACTGCAGTGAGCTAAAGCTGCTGACACTACTTTTCAGGCAGACAGAGAGCGTGTCCAAGCCCAGTGTCCTGCCCGTGGAGGCTCTGCTGTTAGCGTCTGCTGAAGTCACTGGGAACCCACGCACACCCTTCCTAATGCCTCAAGGTCCTTCCTGGAATGTGGAGCTGGATGGCAAAGCACACACAAGTGTTCTGGAAGGCTCTCCTGGACTCATTTCACTTAACAGGAGACTGGCTGTTGTCCCAGTAATTCAACTCTACTTGACAGGGTCCAAACGCAGCACAACGCTCCCTACAGCAGATTCTAATCTCTGTACTTAGCTACTGAATTAACTGCTCACCAATGGGTAGCATTCAATTATGTGTGATAACCTGAGTAAAAAGACAGCTTTTCTGTCCTTCTTCTAAATTTAGCTTTTGATACAGAGTTCTGGGATAGCCCAGGATAACTTTGAACTCCTGATCCTCCTGCCTCACCCTCCTGAATGCTAGGAATACAGGGGCGAGTCACCTTTCTAGCTCATATGTCATTTTACTTCTGTTTTGGTTGGTTGGTTGGTTTTGGTGTTTTGTACAAGGTCTATACTGTCTGTTTTGGACCTTGCTGTGTGACCTAGGCTGGCCTCAAACTCACAGAGGTCCACCTATCCTTGCTTCCAGAATGCAAGTATTAAAGGCATGTACCACCATACCTGGCTATTTAGCTGTAAAATGGCTGAAAGATAATTTGGATAGTTATTCACACTGAAAGTGTGCTACCAGTACAATACCTTTAAATTAGGCCAATTCCTTTAGTCACATCCTTGGAATGAAGACCTGCTGGCAATGTAAGGCAACTAACAAAGTGAATGTATTTATGACTTCATCCTCTCCGTAACTGGGAGGCAGGGGAAGAGTTAAGTACTGACAGCCAAAAAGCCCTGATTAGTACCTTAGGTGCTTAGTGTGGAGGAACAAAGGGAAGTGACAGGCTGTGACAGGGCTGGAGAGACAGCTCCAGCTTAGGAGCTCTTGCTGCTCTTGCGGAGACTCCCCTGTTGCCGTTTTGTTTGTCTGGAGACAAAGGGCTTATCTGCTCACAGGTCACAGCCCATCACCAGAGGCCAAGGCAGGAGCCCAGGCAGCTTTTACCTGCTCGGCCACCTCTTCACCCCAACAGTTTCTCACAAACCACACACGCACCCTGAATAAAGGCCGTTGGAGGAACAGGCAGGGGAAGGGAAGAAGATGCCCACTGGCCATGCAAGTGGCAGCCCTGAGTGGGCAGGTGAGAGGAAGGAAAGTTGTGTCATCCAGGAAGGAGGAGAAGCAGGTAAGGAGAACAAAGAGGCCAGGCACTCAAGCTCAGGCCATTCAGGGCAAAGTGGAAAGGAGGAGGAGAAGATGATGATGATGATAATACAATATTTATACAATTATATAATAATAGTAATTAATATTATTTAGGCAAGATCTTATGTAGCCCTAGCTCACCTGCAACTCACTGTGGAGACCAGGGTGGCCTCGAACTCACAGAGATACATTTGCCTCTACTTCTTGTGTATGGCCAACCCCAGGCTTGGCAGCAAGTGGTCTCACGCAACTCAGGCTAACCTGAAACTCACTAAGAGGCTGTAGACACCCTGGAACTCCTGATCTCCCTGTTTCCACTCCCAGGTGCTAGGAAAGGGCACATACCACCACAGCTGGCTTCTGTGGTGCTGGGGGCTAAAACCTAAGGCTTTATGCATGCCAAGCAAGTACTCTACCAACTGAGCCACATCCCAAGTCCTCTAGCTTCTTTTGTTTATTTATATATTTGTTTGTTTATTTATTACATAGACAATATTCTGTCTGCATGTGCACCTGTACGCCAGAAGAGGGAACCAGATCTAGATAGTTGTTAGCCACCATGTGGTTGCTGGGAAATCAGTACCTCTGGAAGAGCAGCAGCCAGTAGAGGTGCTCTTAACCTCTGAGCCAGCTCTCCTGCCCCTTAGTTTCTATTTGTTTGTTTATTTTGACTTGTCGAGACAGGGCTTCTTTGTGTAGCCTGGCTGTCCTGGAGCTCAGAGCCCTGCCCGCCTCTGCCTCCCGAGTGCTGGGCTTAAAGGTGTGCGCCGCTGGCGGTTTTAATTCTTATTTTTGAGACGGGATCTGACTGTGCAGGCCTTGCTGTCCTGGAACTCACTACGTAGACTGTGCTAGTCTCAGACTTGTGGAGTAGCTGCTTCTGCCTATTTTCAGTTAATGTGTTAATCTGTGTGTGTGTATGTTCGTGCACCACGGCATGTGTGTTGGGTCAGGACAACTTGCATGAGTTGTCTTCTCTTTCTACCATTTGACTCCTAGGGCTAGAACTCAGGTTGCCAGTCTTGCAAGCAGGTGCCCCTGCCTGCTGAGCCACCTTGCTGGCCTTCCACCTCCTCTCGTGGGTTTTTAATGAAGTTCCAGTTTGCTTCTGTATCTGCTATTTGAGAAGCCTTCAGAAGGCTACAGTGGAGAAGAAAGACTACAGCAGGCAAAAATTCAGAGAAGAAAACAGACCAAAATGCTACTGGTAGTATAAAAAAAACATGTATTTTCTTTTTACTTTTCTGTTTCCAAATGTCCACATTAAAAACAAATGCTTGGGGGCTGGAGAGATGGCTAAGAAGTTAGGAACAATGGCTATTGTTCCAGAGGTCCTGAGTTTAATTCCCAGCAACCACATGGTGGCTCATAACCATCTATAATGAGATCTGGTATCCTCTGCTGGTATACAGGCACAAACACAGGCAGAATACTGTATGAATAATAACTAAATCTTTAACAGACAAACAAAAACACACACAAATGCTTGGTGGGGCCTAGTGGCACTTGCCTTTAAACCTGAATTTGGGAGGGAGAAGCAGGTGGGTTTCTGTGAAGCCCTATGAAGGGGGGCTATATACAGAGAAAACCTGTCTCAAAGAATAAAACCAACAACAAATTGGCTGGGTGTGGTGGCGCGCACCTTTAGCCCAGGCAAAGACAGGCAGATCTCTGTGAATTCAAGGTCAGCCTGATCTACCATAGATGCTACAGGCTAGCCGGGATGCAAACACTGGGGCTGGAGAGCACTTGCTGCTCTTGCAGAAGACCCAAGGCCAGATCTCAGCACTCATATTAGACAGCTTACAACCTCTAGCTGCAGGGGAGCCAACACCCTCTTCTGCCCTGCACAAGCACCTGCATACATGTGGCATTTAGTCACAAATACAAATAAGTAATAAATCTCTGAACATACAAATGCTATTAAAGGACACATATGTGAAATAGATACAAGGTGCTGTTGGGAAATGTTCACACACTCAGTGGCAAAGTCAGAATCTTCCATAAAATGCAGTCACCAAGCTGCAAAGCCAGGAGTTCCAGACAGCAGGCAGGCAGCAGGAGGAAGCCAGCAGTCATCAGATGTGTGCTAAGCTCAAATGGAAAGCAGATGTGACAATTGCAGAAGACAGGCCAGCACGAACATTGCACAGATGCTGTGTACGGGTACATGCGTGCACATGTATGTGGGGCATGTGGGTGGTGCTCAGGGAGCAACAGGCAGCATTCTCAATCACTCTCACTGTTTTTTGAGACAGGGTCTCTCAGGATTCCAGAACTCGCCTGACTGGCTGGGCTGGCTGGCCGGAATGGCCTGGCTCCTCCGGCCTTCACCTCCGCACTGCTGAGGAGAGGTATACACCAGGCCTAGCATTTTCACGTGGGTGCTGAGGACAGAACTTAGGTCCTCATATGGTGCAGCGAGTACTGTGCTCACTGAGCTCTTTCCAGCGTCTTCAGGCTCTCAATGTGTGCCAGCGTTTCCAACATCAGCAGAATGTGTTTTTTAAATTTTGGCTAATTTCATAAGGGCATGATGCCTACTTGTTTTTTAATTAAAAAAAAATGGTCAGGTGTGGTGTTCCACTCCTTTAATCCCAGAATACAGAAGTCAGAGACACATGGATCTCTGCAAGTCTGAGGCCAACCTGGTCCACACAGTAAGTTCTAGGACAGCCAGAGCTATGTAACAGCTGGGCATGGTTTGGGACACAGAGACAGGCGGAGGCAGGGGCAGGCGTACGACAACCTGGTCTACACAGGGCGTCCTAGGCAACACTGCACACTGAGATCCTGCCTCAAAAACAACAACAAAGTGGATGTGGATGTGGAGGCCAGTAGGAGGCGCCAGAGCCCCCGGCACTGGAGTCACCGCAGCTGTCAGCAGCAAGGGTGCTGGGCTCTGGAAACGCAGCCAGCGCCATCGTGGCAGCCCCCGACACCAGTGAGATATGCCATGCATCTGTCTTTATTCACATCTTCCTCTCCACCTTTAGGAGAGAGCTACCGGCTCTCTCCAGTCCACCCACAGGTCTGTGACACACTAGCACCTCTGTGCAGGATCCCGCTGCACTCACACCGACACTCTCCCTCTGCGCCTGACAGCTAACAGGTGACCACAAGTAACTCAGCAACCGGCATCTACAAGGACGACAAAAGGAACTCCCAATTTGGCAAAACAGCATTCTCCACAAGCGTAGAAAGGTGCGCGGATGTTGGCGGTTCCTGTGACCATGGCGGTCGGGGTGGAGCCTGGCACACAGGAGGAAGGGACCAGACAGCTTGACACGATACAAAGGACAGTCTGGGAGTGAGCACGGCTGTTTCTGAAGCTCTGCCGCATTTTATGTGGGTGGGAAATCTGGTTTTAACTCTCGAAGCCTAAAATACAGCTCTCTTCTAGTTTGTGAAGATTAGCACTGGAGAACGTATGAGTTATGACACATTTACTCTAGAGAGGAGGTAAGTTAGATCAGCACTTAGCACACGGAGGGCGGTGAACACCGCAGCGACACCAGGGCACCTGCTGTGTGAGTCAGCGATGCACACGTGGGGTTGTAGCATGGGAGGCTCACATCGGGCGTCTCAATCCATCCTTCTTAGTGTGAGTTTCTGTTGCTGTTAGTTTTAAAGTCTCCCTGTTGCTCTGGCTGGCCTGTCTCTGTCTCCGAGGGCTGGGTTTAAAGGGAACGCCGCCATGCCTAGCTCATGGGCTACTTTTCTGAGGGTCCCGGGACCCACACACAGGCCCTCATGCGCACACAGCACGCACTTCACCCACTGAGCCGTCTCACCAGCCCCTCTCCTCTTCCTTGCTTTTGTTTGTTGGAGGCAGGTGTCCTGGAGCTGAGGATGAATTGGACCACTGTTCCCAAATGCCAGGGTTCAGGTGTGCTCCGCCATGCCCAGCTTAGTACCTTACTGACAGGTAAGGTCTCTACAGGCGTCACGTCTACACTGAGGCGATAGACCAAGCGGCTTCAGAGTTGGGAGGTTCTTTCCTACCTTCTTTCTCTTGTCTGCTGAAGGGGCCGTGGAGCTGATGTAAGTCACTAAGTGATACCCTCCTGCTGCTGCTACCTAAGTCCCCTCTAATGCTCTCCATCTGTCACCAACCCACATAGCCTAGTCAACCATGAACAGCCCACATCACCACCAAGCAGCATTCCTTTCTCGTGACAGTCAGTGCTGACTGTCATCAGGCTAACACTAACCACACTAACAAACAAGCCTCTGGCATGCCTGTGAGCGATGGCCTACATTAGGGTAACAGAGGTCGGAAGGCCCACTGCAACTCTGCATGGCAACATCTATGAGCTGGGGTCCTGGGCTGAGTGACAGGAGAGAGGGAGCTGCCTCCTGACTGGGTACGATGTGACCAGATGCCCCACGCTCCTGCCCACACGTCCTCACTCTATGCCACAATAAACCCATCCTCCCTCCAGCTACTCCCATCAGGCATTTTATCAAAACAAGACAAGCCACTGGCACCACCCTTCCCCAAGCTCCTTCTGAGATCAACAGGCACAGTGGCAGGAAAAGCCACCGTGGGCTCCACGACACTGTCCTGGCCACATGGCAGCTCTGCTCACTCTAATTCAGCCTCGTGTTTCAGCAGGGACAGATGTACAAGCCAGTTAAAAATCTTACAGTGTTAGCTGGGCGCAGTGGCCTGTAATCCCAGCACTCAGGGAGGCAGAAGCAGGCAGATCTCTATCAATCCAAGGCCAGCCTGCTCTACAAAGTGAGTCCAGGACAGCCAAGGCTACACAGAGAAACCCTATCTCAAAAAAACAAAAAACAAAACCAAAAAGAAAAAAAAAATTTACAGTGCAATATAAGTGGCTGTGAAGCAGAAAAGGTCTGGGTTCAAGACCAACTTGGGCTATACAATAGGGCATCTCCAAACTCTACCAATCTGTTAATAAGTCAAGCTAATCAAATTTTTAAAAGTCCCCAAATGAGTGACTTGTTCAGACTGTAATGTGGGGGGAGGGATGATGCTGGGCTAGAAAGCTGGCTCCAGCTCCCTGTCAGCCAGCATTCTACCGTGAGCTCCACTCCTGCCCCAGAAAGAGTGCGCTATGGTCCTTTCTTGTTCTTACCTAAGGTACAATCAGGATCAAGGAGAACCCCATCAACCCCGGGCAGGTACCACGGGGCAGACCAGGAAGGCTGCAACAACTGAGAAGCAGCTGTGAACTCGGCTGTGCCGGGAGGCAGGCAGGCCTGGAGGGCACCGCGGCAAGCAGCCATTCTAAACTTTCACTGACTGTGGGGAAAATCTTCTTCAATGAGGGTAACAGTCCAGCTTGTGGTGGGATCTATTTTTGCACAGAACAGTGCTAAAAATGTAAGGGAAGGCAGTAGGTCAAAGGGCAGCCCACTAACCTGGGCAGTGAGCCCAAACAGCAAAAGGCAGGAGGAGCCAAGGAATGGCAGGAAGGATAATACGGGTAGGTGGGGGGTAGGGGAAGCTGCAGAGAGGTGGCTGCACCCTGCTCTGCACATGTCCTACTCTATGTCCAGTTCTCTATCTCCATGAGAACACTTGTGGCTCACCAAGACATGTGAAAGGCATGGCTCTTAAAAACAGGAGGTAGCAGTTTCAGATCCAGGACCTCCATGCCCCCTTTTGGCCAAAGTTTTACATTTCCTGCATTATTACAAGAAAGACTAAACCAGCTAGGCTTGGTGGCACACGCCTTTAATCCTAGCACTCAGGAGGCAGAGAGAGGTGGATCTCTGTGAGTTCAAGGCCAGCCTGGTCTATAGAGCGAGTTCCAGGATAGCCAAGGCTATTACATAGAGAAATCGTGTTAAAAAGAAAAGAAAGGGGGCTGGAGAGATGGCTGAGCGCTTAAGAGCACTGGCTGTTCTTCCAGAGGGCCTGAGCTCAGTTCCCAGCAACCACATGGTGACTCACAACCATCTATAATGAGATCTGGTGCCCTCTTCTGGTGTGTATGCATACATGCAGGTAGAGTACTATATAACTACACACACATACACACTGTGGTGGGGTGGGGGTTTGAGAACAGCCATAGAACAAAAAGATGAACTTTCAAGCTAGACATCAAACCAAAATGTGCTCTATAAGACAGAAATATCAACTCACTCATGAGTGCTAACCTCAAGCAGGGGGACGTGTGCGCACATAGCTCTGAGCAGTGTCCCTTCTCTCTAGTCTCCACAGCCATCACTCTTACACCCCTGGTCGTGAGCCTTAATGCTGAGCCATCTCTCCAGCCCCAACCATCATTCTTATTTCAGGTCTTCACCAATCTGTCTGAATCCACAACTCATGGTAACAACTCAGACATGACTTTGCCTTAGGCACTGTGAAAATGGCAGAAGCCAGCTAGATTTAGACCAGACTTCACAGTACTGGTCCTCTTAACTAGGCCACAGCCTCATCCTCTTGAAAGAACGGCACGGAAGTCCTGAGAGGCCCAGATCTAGGCAAACAAAATAAAAAGCCACAGTGCCCTCAGGAGCTACCCTGAGCCCTCTAAGACCTCGGACCCTATGAGATGGGAGACCTCATCTTGCTCCAGAGAAAAATAGGAGCTGCCATCCATGTTCCTACCCCTCCTAATACTTCCCTCAGGGGGAATGTCAGACAAACCCCTCTGATATGGCACAATCACAAATGAACAGTTAAGTCTAAAGCCATCCAGACCTTTCCCTAGAGGAAGGCCCATAGCATGTCATACTTGCTGTTCTTTCAAATATTAATTTTCAGATTGCAGTTTTTGTTTATTTATACTTCCCATAAGGTGTTAATCTCACTGAGGGCAAAACTCAAACCTGTTGCCTTATTTCTGTATTTCTTTCAGGGGGCACAGGCTAATTGCTCAATAGCCACACAACGTTCAGTTGGTGAGAAGCTTAAAAAGGTGCAGATCTACAGGGAATTCTGTCCTACTTTCACGGCCATGGACTCTCAGGAGCTGACGGATCCCTCAGCTAAAAGAAGATGCTCAGCCACTATGTCTCCCTTCCCTCGGTTAGCAGGGACCAGAAGGGAAGGGTGGCAGAGATAAGCAAAGCAGTCATTACTACGTGGGTCTGGGCCTGCTCAGAGCCGAGCCCACGAGCAACCAGTAGACTCCAATCTGACGAGGTTCAGAAGGATTTGCTAAGGGATAAGAACAGCTCACAGAATCACACTGACAGGTAAAGAGACAAACCTGCAGGCCAAGGAGGCTGCTGCCTCTAGGAGGGTCCAGGAAGCAGTCAAATAAAAGCAAAAGAAACCAGCCAAAGCAGGAAGCGGACACTACTGCTGCCAACTGTAGAATCGTACCTCCTTCCTGGGACAGGCCAGCTCCTCTCTGCGGCCATGGCCTCCGTCCAGCGACTAGGGCCCATGCAGGGGTTTACACTGGAGCCTGCGCCCTCACGGGCACTTGGCTGCATCCACGTCCAGCAGTCTGGAAAAGCACCAGGTGACTGGCATGGATGTGGAGTTGGCCCATCCAGAGCAGAGCCCTCCAAGGGCACCTCCAGCTCCGTCGGGAAGCTGAGAACACCACTTCATAAAGGTCAGCCGCAGTCACCTGGGATCGTATGGGCGGTGGATCTGCAGCTCTGGGTGGGGCCAGAGCTCCGTTTCTAACGTGCTACTGTCCAGTGCTGAGAGCGCCAGTCTCTAAGCACACGCTTGAGGGAGGCCATCTTGGTCCCGTTTTCACAGGTGCTGTCTTTGTTGACACAGCTGGGCCCACATGCTTACGCACTGTCCCCTCTGGCTATCTTGTGACAGAGACTGATCATATGACATCTGTGTGGTGCTTTTGTCTACCTGCCTAAATTTACAGATTATCAGTGTTTTGTTTGTCGGTTGGTTTCAGAGGGTCTGAGGTAGTCCAGGCAGGAGTCTACTGATCTCCCTGCCTCCACCTCCCAAATGCTAAGATCCTGGGTGTGCATCACCACACTCAGCCTCCCATTCATACTTACACTGTAGAAAAAGCATGTTAAGTTATAATAGAAATAAATTTCTAACCAAATAAAGATTTTACAGCCATGTAGTGGTGCACACACCTTTAATCCTAGCAGTTGGGAGACAGAAACAAGTGGATCTCTGTGAGTTCAAAGCTAGCCTAGTGTACAGAGTGAGTTCTAGGACAGTCAGGGCTACACAGAGAAACACTGTCTTGTTAAAAAAAAAAAAATCTTCTACTCTTTTTTATTATTTACTTTGAGGCAGAGACCCTCCTGCTTTGTCTCCTGGGTGATAGAATTAAAGGTGTTTGTTTATTTTGAGACAAGGTTTTGATCTGTAACCTACTTGTCTTGAACTCAATTCAGTATGTAAACCAGGCCCACCTCTAATTTACAGTGATCCTCCTGCCTCTGGCTGCAGTGCTGAACTTTGGGCATGAAACACTACAGCAGGATGCTCACTCTGAAAGGCTCTCAAAGCTGAGCAGCAGCACGAGCAGCTCCATAGGCTGGAACACAGTCGGCCTCTGGCAGAAGCTAGTGAGAGCATGCTCATGGGAAATGACTCTGAAACACCAGCCAGTCTGCTGGGGGATTGAGGGAGAAAGATCCTTTTCCTCCAAATGTGAGCAAACATGCAGAGCCAAAGTAGCAAGGACAGTGGAGAAGACGGGAAGACTTAGAGGGGCATGGCCACTGCCTGCAGGGGTCCCAGTCCAGGTGCGGCTGGCAGACAGAGGAGAGACAGCCAGAGCAAGAGTGGCAGAGCCTGAAGAATGCTCTGGGGAAGAAAGCTCTCTGCAACTTGAATAAGAGTCAACCAACAGACACACCAGGCAGGGTTGTGCTGCTGTCGGCAGGGGTCACGTAGCTCAGGCTGCCTCCAATTCACTCTGCTGCTGAGGACCTTCAACCTGTGGTCCACCTTCCTAGTGAGGGGTTACAGGTGTATACACGATCCTAGCTGATACAGTGCTGCGATCAGCCTCAGGACGTGAGGCATGCTAGGTAGCCACTGTACAAACTGAGCCATAGTCACAGCCTGGGAATCTTTGTTTGGTCTTGGTAGTGCTGGAGTTGACCCTTGCACACGCTAGGCGAGCACTTTACCACTGCACTGTCTTCTTGGGGCACTAGGAGTGTCCTAAGTGGCTCTGTGTGTACACAGAACCAGCCTGATGCACTCTATAACAAGCAAACGGATTTCTGAAAATACTGTGTATGCCAAGGAAGACCACAAGGCAAGAAAGGCACACTGCTGTGTCCGCCACCCATCCTGAGTGAGGCCGCACTCAGAGCTGAGCATGGTAGCGCCAGCACAGGCTGTGGGCAAACACAGTTTCTTCCTCTTTGCTTCCCCTCTTGGGAGTTTCTCCCCTGGACTGTGAACAATTTTCGAGTGGAGAGAATCTCTGAGGACTGAACACTGAGCCATTCCCCCAGCCCTCCTAGGCTGAAGTTCCTACGAGGTGACTTGATTCTTCTGTCACATTTAAAAAGGCGCGGGTGTGGTCAAGGACATCAGCCCATGCACGCGCACAATGTGCCTGAGTCCTGTCATCTCTCAAACTGCCCCAGCACTAACCAGCTCACTAGCTCGCTAGGATGTGACAGGCACAGGGCCTCAACCCCCTTCAGGTAACTGAGAATGAGCTACACTGAGCAGCTGGCTCTTCTTAGCACTGATATTTGATCTCTGACAAGGAGCAGAGGTGATGCTGGGAGAGAGCCACAAGAGGTCAGGAAGGCCTGACAGGCGTCACTAGATACTGCCTCTACTGACACCAGCTTCCTCCTGCAGAGAATTCTCAGACACTGCAGCAGTGAGAGTGTGGTCCCCATCACTCGATGCCTCTCTGTGGTCGCAAGCACATTGCTCTGTGGGCTGACAGGGTACAGTGGGACCCACAGGACAGGCATACCTCCTCACAGACTTCCCGGACTGCTGCCACACTTGGCTCCTCCTCGGGCTCCATGCCTCCGCCGGGGACAATCCATCGGTCTGGATGGCGGCTACTGCTCACGAGCAGCACCTGAAGTCAGAGGGCACAGGAAGGTTACACTCAAGAAGATACTCAGATCAGTCCAAACAGAACAAACGGCACAGTAACTAAGAACTGGCTCTTGTTTATACCTCCAAATAACATTTTACGAGGTAGTGCCTCGTGTTGGGAACAGCAGGCACTC
>CM053756.1:54982341-55036703 GCA_028658305.1 Pachyuromys duprasi | reverse complement strand
GCTGCGCTGCGCTGGCTCTGGAGCTGTGGTCCAAACACTGCTCAGCTGCAATCACAGTTGACGAGCAGAATTCTTTCTTTTTTTTTTTTTAACACACCTTTTGTGCATGGAGCACCCTGTGCACAAAGGCCAGAACTGGACACTGTATCTCTAGAACTGGAGTTACAGACTGATATGAACTGCCATGTCAGTGCTAGGAATCTAACCTGGGTCCTCTGGAAGACTAGCCAGTCTCTTAATTCCTGAGCCATCTCTGCAGCCCTGGGGTTCTTTTTAACACACACTGTCCTCACAAGTTCTGCTTTAGTCTCCTCTTAAAGACAGGGTCTCATGTAGTTAGTCTGGGCTGGCCTGAACTCTTGATCCTCTGCCTCCACTTCCCAAGTGCTGAGTTACACGTGTGCCATCATGCCCTGGCTGGTATTTAACTTAGAATGTTTATTAAGAAATGGAGAGCAGCAGGGTGCTGTGAACGTGCCTGTCCTCCCAGCACTCAGGGAGGCAGAGGCAGACGAATCTCTGTGAGTTCAAGATCAGCCAGTCTACAAAGAGAGTCCAAGACAGCCAAGGTGACCCAGAAACCCTGTCTCAAAAAACAAAACAAAACAAAACAAAAACCAAAAAAACAAACAAACAACCTAAAAAGATATAATTTTACTAATTCAGATTCAGCCACCATTCTGATGATGGCTGAAATAAAAACATATAATTCCTTTATTCTGAAAATGCAAGTTCTGCTTTGAGTAATATAATGTACTGCTCTGGTAAGATCCCTTAGCTGGTGTGTACAGGTTGCTTTCCTTACTGCCATGGCCCAATACCCAACAAGAAGCAACTTCAGAAAAGTGGGGCATTTTTCTTCTTGGCAGGAAAGCCATGACTGCTGGGTGGTCCTACGCCAGTGGAAGCAAAAGGCACCCAGTTCCCATTTCTGTGGGTCAGGAAACAGAGACAAACTGAGCCCAGTGACTGCCAGTTAGGCCCATGTCCAAAAGCTTCCACAACCTTCCAAAACAGTGCCAGCAGCTGGGGCCAAATGTCAAACACACAGCCTGTGAGGAACATCTACATTCACACCATATCCTTCATGTGTAATGATAGGACACTGAAATGTAATATGGACAGGACATAAAACTCACCACTGAAAACAAAGGTTCGCATTGGATGGCCCAGTTAAAATACAAAAATTAAGTAAAAATGGACTAGTAACCTAAATACAATTGTAAAAACTATGATGCACTGGGAAGAAAACAGGAAACTTCTGTAATTACAGGTTAGCAAGCTATACCAAATTTGTAAGACAGGACCTCAAAAGTAGAGTAGCAAAGTAAAAATAAGGCAAGCTAGCTTCCAAAACTCAAAGGCTCTGTACCCACGGACCTTCTCAGGAACGTGGCAGCTTGGGGGCAGGAGAGACGGTGCAGGCTCAGAGCACTGGCTGCTCTTCCAGGACCTGGGCAAGTCTCCACCTGCACTGCCAAGGTGTAGTGTGCATGACAGGGAGAGGTTGTGGGTGCTCTCCAAAGGTTTTCCACAGTGATTACCTGCAGCCCACGAAATCTCCATGAGCAACACAGCTAATCTGCAGAGAATGGCATGCAGCACTACACTTACCTGACTCCAATTCCAACAGTGGCACTCTGCAGACTCAGCAAGGCTAATTTCTTTTAGTGTGTGTCTGTGTACATATATATGTCAGTGGGCAACTTGCAGGAGTCGATTCTCTCCTTCCACCATGGGGGTTTCAGGAGCACACGCAAGTTGTCAGGCCTGGCCTGGCAGCAGGTGCCTTTACACAAGGGGGCATCTCTCTAGCTGAGGCCCACCACTGTTGTCAGCGAGCTATGCTGATGCCTAGGTGTTACAAGGGCTACATGACTATCTCATCACTATGCTCTGTGAACTGCCTCAACACACAAGTGTTTTGTCATCATTTAACATAGGTCTCCTCATAAAATATGACCAATATAAAGGTAAACAATTCTGTGCCCTGTTTGAATTCAAAACAGGTGTTTTCAGATGGAATTTTTTAAATTTTCTATGTATAAGTGTTTATATATATATCTGTGCACCATGTGTGTGCCTGGTGCCCATGGAAGCACCACTTTGGAACGCCTAAGACTAGAGACAGAGCTGTGAGCCGGTCTTCTGGAAGAGCAGGCATCGCTCTAACACGCTGAACCACCTCTCCAGCCCCAGAGAACGCTTCAGAGGAGAGCTACCACACTTCCATATAACGGCCCATGAAATGTTGATAAGATGGGGGAGGGGGCTACGCCTGGGATTCAAAGTACCCAACCTGTGATTGAGATAAAAATAAATAAATTAAAAAAAAAAAAAAAAGAAATGTTGATAAGATGCTTTGGGCTAAAATGAAGTACAATATAAACTGTTGATAAAGGATCACAAGCTCAAGTATCAGGAACCTCAATTCCTAGGATTTTTAAACATTTGACCTTCAAAAGTATCTACTTTAAAATGTTAACACTATTATTTAGTCTACAGAGGAACTAAAAACAGAAACAAAATTCAGCTAAGTGGAGGGGCTGCTGGGGGCCGCCTCCGCCAGGCCATCTATTTCCAGCAGAGCAGTTCCCTGCCTCGGTAACAGGAGCACCCATTGTAGTCGCCAGATTAACTGCCATGCTTCTATGTTGATAATATGGCGACGTGGGCGTGGTCACACCATCATGTACACAATCTTTCTTCAGCATGAGCCCTATGAGGGTAAATGACACAAGTGAGTAACTCCGTTATTTGGGAAAGAGGCAGCATGTCCCTTTAAGACCTTGTGTGCAAGCCGGACATGGTGGCACATGCCTTTAATTACAGCACAGGGGAGGCAGGGGCGGGCAGACTGCTGTGAATCAAAGCCAAACTGGTCTACAGAGCCAGGCCAGGACAGCCAGGGCTACCGAGAAAACCTGTCCAAAAACATAGACAGACAGATTGATAGACAGACGGACAGGTAGGCAGGTAGATAGAGATTGATAGACTAGATAGATAGATAGATAGATAGATAGATAGATAGATAGATAGATAGATAGATAAAGATAAGATAAGATAAGATAAGATAAGATAGATAGGAGACAGATACCCTATGTGCAGCTTTGGGAGCCGGGGAGAAGTATTAGGGACTCCCTCGCAGGCACAGAAGAGTCTAGGCAATGCCTGCCAGAAGAATACAATATATTCAATACTCTGATACTCAACTTCACTGAAACAGACAAGCACCTCCATTCCTGACCTCCACAACTGGGTATTTCCTCCTCGGGGCTGACTACAGGATCGCACTGGCAAACCCCAGCTTGTGCACAGCCACATTCTCTATTTTCTCTGAAAGACAAGCTCACGGAAAACAAGGGCATCAATCACCTGCCCCTGTGCAGCCTATCTTAAGGTGTGACAGAGAAAGCACAGGTGTGTGCTGTCAGCTGGTGGTACCAGACTGATGCTAACACCCAGCAGCCCATGTCACAAAGGAAAATCCAGCTCTCCGGCCTTCTCAGCTTTACAATGAGGGGCCCCAAGTCTCTAGGTCCTCCTTAGGAATAACATTTCTATCATACTAAACTTATACAAGCGTCTAGATTGTGGTTCCTAATTCTACTTGCAAAGTTTTTATTTTTTCAATAATAAGATATACAAGAGGACAAATTGAAAAGCAGGTCTTGTAGCTAGGCACAGTGGCATACGCCTGTCATTTCAGTAGGGGCTGAGGCAAGAGGATCAGGAGTTCAAGGCTAGCCTGGGCTACATGAGACTGTCTGCACAAACCTTCGAAGAAAAAAAGCACAGCAAGCTGTGCTCTTACTTCTACCCCCAGACCACCCTACGACAGCTTCGGGCTACTATAGCACAGTGCAGCACTTCCCTATAAACGAGCACACGCAATGCCTCTCCTTTTGTTACCCGAGGGTAAGTAGCAGTGGACCATCCACACCAGTCCACATCACTGTCCCACGTAAACAGAGATCAGCACACCACACCGAAAGGCTTGCTTACTTGTTCACTATGAGTATTGTGAGAAAGGGCCTTTACCTGAAATCCCTGGGCTTAACTCTCCTGCTAAAACTACATCTTGGCAGTGCCTAGCTCTTGTCTAAACCTCTTGTGATTTTTTGTTGTTGTTTTGTTTTTCAAAATAGGTTTCTCTGTGAAGCTCTGGCTGTCCTGGAACTCTTGGTAGACCAGCTTGGCCTCCAATATGAAGACCCACCTGCCTCTGCCTCCCAAATGCTGGGATTAAAGGCCACCACCGTCCGGCACCTCTTGTGATTTTTATTTAAAGCTCCTTTAATTACAGAAAAGTTTCAAATATACTTAAAAGTATGGAGAAAATACAATGAATTCTCAAGTAATTGCGAGCCAGCTTCAATAAAGGCTTTGCCAATCTCATTTGACTTGCCTGTAGCCCACACTAGTCAGTATTTCACTTGCCTATAGCCCACACTAGTCAGTATTTCAAAGCAAACTTCAGACATCAGGTTTTTATTGCTGAATACTTGAGTTTTCTATCTTTACCTGACAAGTCAGCACAAAACCCATAATGTCATTTCTGCACTTAGCAAGACAGACAGTTCCTTATGCTGATGTAGGAGCAGAAGCACACTCAGATCTCTCAGGTGGTAACACGGGCTTCCATGCCTGCTTACAGCCCTGGCAGCAGATCCCACTGGTGTGCTCATCAGTCACCTGACCATAACAACTGAGCTCACATGCTGCCTCCAGGCTTCCCCCACAGAAACTGCATCCTCAAGCCCTCACCCCTCACAAACCCTCCTTCCGTCAGTTGTTCTTGTCAGGGACTTCGCCCCAGCAACAGACAAGAGGAACTAAAATAGCTCCCTCCCCACAAGCCATCTCTGCTGGGATCCACACCACCAAGGACAGCCTGTGCTTGGCCTAGACCTACCCTAATTACCATGTGTGAGTGCTCTGCCTGCATGCATGTGTGTGTGGCACAGGGGTATCAGGCTGGCAGGAGAGATGGTTCAACAATTAAGGGCACTGCTCTTCCTGAGCACCTCTTCCAGAGGACTCCAGGTTCAATTCCCAGTACCCATATGGCCACTCACAACACCCAGTTTCAGGGGATCCAAAATCCTCTTCTGGTTTCTGTGGGCACTGCATGCACATACATACAGGCAAAATGGCTACTCACATGAAACAAAAAATAACTTTTTAAAAGGGGGAGGCATCAGAGCCCCTGGAACTGAAGTAACAAACATTTGTGAATTGCCATGTGGGTTCTAGAAACTGAACCCAGGACCTCCAGAAAGACAGCAAGTGCTCTTAACTGCTGACTATCTTACCAGTCCCTCTGAAGACTTCATGAATATGATTACACCACAGTTTGGTTAACCAGCCTCTTTGTTTTTTAGTGTTGGCAATCCAAAATGGAATCTTAAGTGTACGGGGTGAGCGCTCCACCGCTGAGCCACACCCAGCCTTCTCCATGGAGACCTTGGACACTTCCAGTTGCTGCTGTTAAAATCAAGTCACAGTGTAGAATCCTCTTACACCAACCATTCCCACGTGTGAATACACTAGCAGATTACATAATTCACCTGGCTAATTTTCACTGGCAATGAAAAGCTTACTGGGTATTAGGGTGTCTTAATTACTTTTCTGTGAAGAGATACATGATCAAGGCAACTTATAAAAGAAAGCATCCAATTTGGGGCTCACAGCTCTGGGTGGAAGGAGTTAGTGAGTATACTAACTGGGAATGGAGTGAGCTTTTTAAGCCTCAAAGCTCACCTCAGTGACATACCTCTTCCAACAAGGCCACCCCTCCCAATCCTTCCCAAACAGTCCCACCAACTGCAAAAGGCAAACACTGGAATGTAAGTCGACAGTGGCCACTCTCTACATATGGCTTGATTCTGGGCTGTCCCCAGGGTCTCAGGTCTCCACAGCACTTGGTCCCTCGCTTGTGGCCCTATTTTCACTCGGGTGGAACCTTCTGATGAGTCCTGGCTGGCAGAACTGAGACTTGGGGCACGCCTATGAAAGCTATGCCTGCCCATGTGCTCAGCCTCCTGCCTGCCACACTGCAAGCATTCTACCGTCTTCCCTGCATCATGGTCTGAACCCACTTGTGAGTAACTTCCGCCAAGTACAATCAGAGTAATACAAAGGAGACTGACACAGAAAGCTGGTGCCAGGAGACAGGTCACTGCAGCAACTAACCCTGAGCATGGAACTGGTTTGTGGGAGGAGGAAGAAGAGGCTGGAAGTGCGGGCTGGGAATCCTGGGCCACTGTAAGCCTTGCTCAGTGTAATTCTTCTGGGAGTTAAAAAGACCAGTACAGGGCAGGAGAGATGGCGCAGAGGTTAAGAGCTCACTGTCTGCTCTTCCAGAGGTCCTGAGTTCAATTCCCAGCAACGACACGGAGGCTCACAATCATCTATAATGGGATCTGATGCCCTCTTCTGGTGTGGGGGTGTACATGCGGATACAACATTGTCTACATAAGTAAGTAAACATATATATATATATGTTTATTTATATATATATATATATAAATAAAAGACTAGTGTAATGAAGTTTTGGTTTCTTCGTAAACCAGTTATGTTATGTAAATATGCTTTTGTTTTAATCTCAAGTGTGGGATTTTAGTTAGGCTATAGTTTGTTCACGCCTCTTAATTGTCTCCTGCGTAGCTTTTGCCAGCTGGTATCGGACGAGACCAGAGATGATGTGATAGTTTGGAGCAGACAGATGGAGAGAAACCTTCACGGTGCAGCAGTGTGAAGGAGCCCGCTGGCTGCGTCCACAGTTGTTGGAAATTGGTACATGGCCCTAAAAGAACCCTTGACCATAAACAGCCGGGAGAAGTAAAAGGGTCTGTACCTCTCTCCCCACTAACTTTCTGTCTCTACTTAAGGTTGGAGGGGTTGGTGGAAGGGAGGTAGAGGCCTAAACACCCCAAATAAAGTAGAGTTTTAAACAGACCACTACAGATGACTCTCTGCTACAGACTAGCATGTCAGAGACACACGGACAGTGAAAACTGTTCTCTCAGGTCTCAGTGCGGAACTCAGTTCCACAAATCTCATGCTACCTTTTGACAAGTAATCTAAGATTTGTTCAAATCCTAAAAATACGAAATTGAGCTTAGAGTGATGCGGCTGGTGACAGTTATCATTCTGCCTACCATGCATGCTCATTTAGTTCCCAGCACCTCCTCAAATGTTACAGCACATGTTCATCTCAGCACTTGGGAGTGGAGGCAGGAGGATCAGAAGGCCAAGATCATCCTAGGAAGATGGCAGCCAGCCTGGCCTGGAGTACATGAGATGCTTCAATGCCACTCCCACCCCTATCAAAAAAAAAAAAAACAAGAGAGAGAGACTAACTTATTTAGCAGATGAAATTCCAGAGAGTAGACATCAGCCTATAGCTTTGTCAGTGTTTGCTGCTTTCAGCCTTATAATTTGGATGTGAAACAAAAAGACTATGAGGAGGCTGAGAAATAGAGCTTGGGGGCTCTAGATGAAGCAAGCACCGGGACAACAATGTTATTCAAAAGGTGGGACCTCTGGGAAGGCCCAAGGTCTAAATCTACAAACCAATTTCAAGGAGCCAAAGGGGCTGCGCAGGAAAATGCTGTCCCATGGGCCCTCAGAGGACATGCAGTCACAGTCTACAAGGCCCACCGCGCTGTCGGGGGCAGGCTGCCTGCCTACCCACACGGTGCTAGTCTGCAGGTCTGCAGCATTTGAGTGACAGGACGGTAAAGGCTTAAAGCAAGGAAGGCCAGGCACCACGCTGCAGGGTGAGGTTTCCTTCAGGCTGTGTGAAGCTGTGACAATGGAGGTCTCAGGATGGCTGCTGAGGGAAGCTGCAGGGTGGACTGCCATCCCACTCCACTTCCCAGATGCTGGACATGGAGCTCTATGTTCTCGATGGCTCTGCCAGGTCCATTCCTTCCCTGACATTCCTGCTGCCGGGTCACACCGGGAACTGTCACTGTACACTGGAACTTTCTAGCATTCTTTTTCATTTTGCCTGTAGCCTCAGAAGACATCCCAGACTTCGCCATTTTGCTTTGTTTTCAGCCCTCTGGAGTTGAATTTACGGCCTTGTAGGGAGCAGGCAACAGCTCTACCACTCACTGAGCAGCATCTTCCAGCTAAGAGTGGATTCAGAACAGTGTTTGCAACTGTAAGAGCTGAGATTCTTCAGGAGGAACAGAATTCATTTGCATTCTAAGATGGCTATGAAGAGATCCCGGAGGACATGGGTAGAATATAGCTTGAGTCTGAAATGCCCCCCATAGGCTCAGCTGTGGCCCCGGCTTTGGGTTACTAGATCAAACAAAGGCTGTGAGAGCCTTAGGTCCCAGCTGGGGCCTGGCCTTCAGCAGAGGTCATGAAGGGCAAGCCCTTCCAGCTTTAACCTGGCCCTAGTTCTGTATTCTCTGCTTCCTGGGTCATGGCATGAGGGCCAAACACTCCTGTCACCACAGATGGCCCCTGCCCTCCCTGTGGTGAGCCAATGAAACCATGAACCAAAGTGAGCCTCCCCTCCTACAAGTTCTCTGTCAGGTCTGTGAGGTGAGCGGTGACATTCGCCAAGGTCCGTGGTCCTAGGACAGAAAGCTGTGACTCCTCCAGCACATGTCACTACTTGAAAGACACACTGCTAGCAGGAATGGCGGCTCTTGCCTTTAATCCCAGCAATGGGAGGTGGACTTAGAAGTTCGAGGCCAGCCAGGGCTACCTGGGTCCTTTCCTGAGTTAATTCTGCTTAGTGACTTTCCATCATCTACTGGCATTTAATAACTTCCACCAAAGGAAGGAAGCTATACAAGAGATCCCCTGAGTGTCAAACAGCTAACGGGAAGCAAAGTGGCAGATTTAGCTCATGCACCTGCAGTACCACAACACTATGCAGTGTGCCAGTGCGATGAGGCTGAAGGAAGCTGGCTTGTCACTTAAGGGGAAGAGGCACACTCAGCATTTGTGGGGGATTAGGATGTCTTGGCAGTGGGAAAAGGCCCCAAAATAGAAATAAGCACAGCTAAGGGAGAGTTCTAAGCGGCATGTATCTTTAGAAATGGCACACTTACAACTTTTACATGTCCAGGGGAGAACTAATCCAGCCAACAGCCTCCAGAAATGGCAGGCACTGCCCGCCCCCCTCAGAGCCCAGTGACTCCACTCCGGACAGTAGCCTGTAACCTACTTCACCTGGACATCAGGAGTTAAGGAGGCCTCCTGTAATGCCTTATCTGGTAAAGATAAAGCAGCGCTTGCTGAGCAAGCTTGCCCATCTGAGTCAGATCCCAGGAAGCCACGTAAAAAGCAGCATACAGCAGCGCGTATCTGCAACCCCAGCTCTCCTACAGCAAGATGAAAGATAAAGATAGTAGAACTGCCTGCAACACAGCTTCACCAGACACACAGCCTGGAGTTCAGCATTAGCAGAAAGAACCAGAGAATGTGTGTACTGTGGCACATACACAAACAGTCAATAATAATATTTTTGGAGACATGTTCCCTGGCTGGCCTGGAATTTGATCTGTCAACAGACTATATCCAAATTCACAAAGCTCTGCCTCCCAAGTCCTGGGATTTAAGGTGTGCACCACCATGCCTAGTCCAATAAATAAAAATACTGAAGAAAAAAAAAAGGAAACTGGATAAGGAACATGTTTCAGATTATTGTGCTATTGGAGTTTTGGTTTTTTAAGACAGGGCTTCTGTGTGGAGCCCTGGCACTGTAGAGCAGGCTGCCTCTGCCTCCCAAGCGCTGGAACTAGAGGCGTGCCACTGATGACGGACACAGGGTACTGTAGCTATAACTAAAGTTGAACTAACTCACCAAGGTGTTGCTCTCTTCTAGAAACGACACTTGTTTGTTCCTTAGCACTACAAAAACTCCCAAACCCCTTCCAATATTTCCTACAGAAGTTTACCGGTTGATTCCCTTCTGTACGTTTTCATTTCTTATGTTTAAATTACACATATGAATGTGTTTCTGTGTAGGGAACGGGTTTGTGCAGGTGTACTCAGAGGCCAGGGAGGGCATCAAATTCCCTGGAGCTGAGCTCAAGGGTGGAGGGTGGTAAGCGCCCCTCCCCCAGCCATGGGCGCTGAGAATAAACTCCTGGCTCTGGAAGAACATGGAGTCTTAACTCCTTGGTCATCTCTGATTTTTACCTTTGTGTGATTGTGCACTGTGTGTGTACTTGAGACCTGAGGAGGTCAAAGAAGGGCATCAGATCCCTGGAACTATAGTCATGGGTGACTGTGAACTACCAGGTTGCTGCTGGGAGTTGAGCTCAGGTCCTCTGCAAGAGCAGCATACGCTCTTAACCACTGAGCCATGTCTCCAGACTCTCCCCCACAGCCTGTGCAGGTGAGGCCTGAGTCCTGGTCACTCTATGGCCAACTGTAATCTTCAAAGTGCACGCAAAGCACACACTCTTCTTCCTATCTGACCTATTTCCTACTTCGGGAAATCTTTTCCTTTGAATCTCTGACATCTGCTGCCATTACTCACTCACTTGACTGAGGAATGATGAACTAACTAATCTCACTCCCTGAACATGGCCTGTCTCCTCTCCCATGTCCTCTGTAGCCTGAATCTACTTTCAGAGAGGTCTGTGTTGATCCTCACCCTCTCCGGCCTCCATCAGAACCGTTCAAACATCTCCTTTACCTTTTTTCTAAAGTGTTCTTAGTACATGTACTTATTTCTTGTATGCAGGAACATCCACGGCACACGGCGAAGCAGTGATCAGCCTAAAGAGTCAGCGCCCTCCTATCACATGGGTCCCTCAGGCAGAGCTCATGTTGTCAGCTTGGCAGCAAGTGACTAACCAACTGAGCCACTGAATCGGCCCCTTTCTGTTTTTCTCAACAGGGTATTTCTGTGCAGCCCTGGCCGCGCTGGCGCTTACAAAGACCCACCTGCCTCTGCCCCCCAAACGCTGAGATAAAAACACATGCACCCTGCCATCGGGCACCCCCTCTCTAGGACTAGTAGCCCTGACTGGCCTGGAACCTCCAATGACTGGTCCTTGGCCGCTGCCCTTCCGCTGTTTTCACTATCAGGACCGGATGGTCGAGGAAACAGGCACAGTGCTCACTGCAGCAGCACATGCTCTAGACGCGGGACACACACGAGATCAGTGAGGCTGCGCAGGGACGATGTGCTACTCTGTGAAGTATCCCCTAGTTTGCCATCAGAATATACTGTGAGAACATTTTTTTCTTTCTTTTTTTCTTCAAAAATTTTTGGTTTTCTCTTTTTTTTAAAGCACATTTATTTATTTTATTATATACACATTGCTCTGTGTGCACCAGATCTCATTATAGACGGTTGTGAGCCACCATGCGGTTGCTGGAAATTGAACTCAGGACCTCTGGAAGAGCAACCAGTGCTCTTAAACCCTGAGCCATCTCTCCAGCCCCCAAATTTTTGTTTTTCAAGACACGGTCTCTCTGTGTAGCTCTGGTTGTCCTAAAATTTACTCTGGACCAGGCTGGCCTGGAAATCAAAGATGCCTTTGCCTCCCATGTGTCACCACTGGCAGGACAATTTTTTTATTTTTATTTTTTAAATTTCAGTTAAAAGAAGAAAATCCTACCTGGGCAGTGTACTGTACCTTTAATCCCAGCACTCAGGAGGAGAGGCAGGCCGGCTTCCCGGCCACAGAGCAAGGTCCAAGGCAGCCAGGGCCACACAGAGAAGAAACCCACCCTCAAAAATAATTGGGGGAGAGAGAATACAGAGATAGTATGACTGGCTGGTGATGATTAAGAACATGACTGGGGACTGGAGAGACGGCTCAGTGGCCAAGAGCACTGACTGTTCTTCCAGAGGTCCTGAGCTCAATTCCTGGCAACCACTTGGTGACTCACAACCATCTATAATGTGATCTGGTGCCTTCTTCTGACATTAGGTGTACAAGCAGATAGAGTACTCACACATAAAATAAATGAATAAATCTTTTAAAATGTTAAGAAAAAGAGAGTATGACTCGGGGTGGGAGGGGAGATGACATGGAGGCCCCTGGTTGATCAACTCAGCTATCACATGAGCAGGCCAGAACTTAGAGTTGGCCTACCCCAACATCTACTTCATCTATGATCTGCTGGAGGGTATGAAGGGGCTGGTCCTGGCTGCAGGACCTCCATGACACAGGGCAATGACAGAGGAGTCTTGGCAAGGGTCCTGTACTGATAGTGTGGAAGAAGCCAGAGACCTTGAACCAGACCAGCAACTCACTGCAACCAACATTTGCATGTAAAGCTGCTTGGGCAAGAGGGTACACTGTTTGACACACTGCAGCATATTGTGCCACTGTGACGAATGAATATGGGCTGGAGAGGCAGGAAAGATGGGAGAGCAGGGCAGTGCAGGGAGGCGGAACTGGAGATGCAGCAGCTGTGATGGGTAAGAGAAGGCTAGGTTGACAGAGGAGCAGGTCATTGTCCAGTAGGGTCAGCAGGATGGTGGGTAACAGCCTGGGCTTGAGTGGATTCACCCCTCAAACAAGACGCCCAGCCACACAATCATTCAGGCTTTAGACAGCACAGGATGTTTGCGATAAACAATGGTCCATTTACTGGACTGGATGGACCTCCCTGAAAGACCTCCAAAGACCAGCGAAGGCCATGCTGGTCAGTGGCCTGCACTTAGGCAGAGAACCATGTTGCTATCAGCCGTTCTGGGAGCAGGTAGAGGTCCTTGGGGAGTGCTTGATGCTGGGGAGCAAGTGGATGTCCATCGTCCGTGCTGTTGCCTGAAACCACGTGGAAGCCTAGGATCTGTGCTCCTGCTGACTGTGAAGAGCAAGGAAGCTACTCCTGCAGTGTTATTGATGACTGCAAACACACAGTGGACAAAGAGGACCATAAAAGGCTTCTGTGACAACTCCAACCTCCGCCCCACTCCACTTCCCAAAAAAAGTGACAGCCTAGAGAGGAAGCCCTCAGTGGTATCTCGTGAAGTCACTGTGATGGGGATGCTGAAGTAGAGCTCTCCACACATGATGGCTTCCGGCAGGAGCGCAGGGTGAGGGCTCAGCCTCCCTCATGGGCAGGGAAGCACATAACACCGAGAGGTTGACTGTGCTCTAGTGAGTATACAGACAACATAAAATGGGCTTTTTTTCTTTCTTTTCCCTTTTTTTTTGGGGGGGGGCGAGAGGGTGGGGTCTGGGGGCCTCAGGCAAGGGAGGCAAATATAGGAAGACTAGGAGATGGGCGCAATCAGGGTACATGGTGTGAGTTTCCCAAATAATCAATACAAATATTATGTTAAAAAAAAAAAAAGAGTATGACCAGAGAACCCTTGTTTCCACCCTGCCTGCAATGCACTGCTCACTTCACTCCTCCCAAAACGAGTCACTGGGAATCCAGCTGGTGCTTTCCTGCCCAGACCACAGAAACAAGGGCAGCTCACCAAATTACCATACCCTGCAGGCGGCCTGTAACCACATCTGTTAGAGCTCATGGACTGGCCTTTTTCTAGACACTGTCACCTCAGTCTGTGAAAATGTTTCTGAGTTTCGTTATCTGCAAGCAGAGGCCTTGGTTTTGCTCATGTGGGCCCAACAAGAAGCCAATGCTTTAAACACAGTTGTTGCCAGGTGTGTTGTGGTGCATACCTTTAATCCCAGTACTTTGGAGGCAGAAGTGACTGGATCTCTATGAGTCCAAGGCTAGCATGGTCTACAGAGAGGTCCAGGACAGCCAGGGCTATAAAAAGAGACCCTATCTCAAAACAACACAAAAAGTTGTTGAATAATCTATTACTGTCTAAGACTTCCAAAAGGAGTTGGAGGGACGGCTTAGCGGTTAAGAGCTTTGTCAGCTCTTCCAGAGGTCCTGAGTTCAATTCCCAGAAACCACATGGTGGCTCTCAGCCATCTATAATGGGGTCTGATGCCCTCTTCTGGCATGTAAGCGTACATGCAGATAAAGCACTCATAAATAAATCTTGGGCTGGAGAGATGGCTCAGCGGTTAAGAGCACTGTCTGCTCTTCCAAAGATCCTAAGTTCAATTCCCAGCAACCACATGGTGGCTCACAGCCATCTATCATGAGATCTAGGGCCCTCTTCTGGTGAGAATGCATATATGCAGGCAGAGCACTGTATAAATAATAAAGAAATAAATCTTTAAAAAATAAATAAATCTTAAAAGAAAAAAAATTCCAAAAGAAATCTTAATATAAAAATATATTAGGCTGGGAAAATGGCTCAGCTGGTATAAGTTTAAGCTCTAAGCTCCATTTAAAAAAAGGAAGAAATGAAGGGAAGGAGGGAAAGAGGGAAATGAAATGAACAGAACAGAACAGAACATGGCTGAGCTGGAGAGATGGCTTACTGGTTAGGAGCACTGGCTGCTCTTCCAGAGGACCCAGGTTCTATTCCCAGCGCCCACATAGCAGCTCACAAACATCTGTAACTCCAGTTCCAGGGGATCCAATGTTCTCTTCTGGCCTCCATGGCACTAGGCAAGCAAGTGGGACACAGATATATTGCAGACAAAACAGTAAGTCTTACAAAACGAAAACTTAAAACTGCACAGTGGCCAGTGTTTGTAAGCTCGGAGCTAAGAGGGCAGAGCCAGATGGCTGGGGCCTCACTGGTGAGCTCCAGGCCAGTGAGAGAGCTGTCTAAATTAAGCAAAGAGCTAGGCTAGAGAGATGGCTCAGTGAATAAAATACCTGCCTCACCAGTGTGAGGAACAGAATTTGGAACCCTGGAAGCTACATCAACAAGTTAGGAAAAGTAGCTGCAGGCTTATTGTGAGATGAGGCAGAAGCAGGCAAATCCCTGGAAGCCCGGGGTCCAGGAAGCCTGGAGTATGCAGTGCTGAACCCAAGACCCTGACTCAAAACGAAGTGGAAGGCGAAGGAGGAGAGCAAGGTTGAGTCTGAGTGGCCATGCTCCACAGGTGGGTATTTCACAACTGGAACATCAAACCTGCAGTAAGTTACCACAGGTCAAAGTTGTGCTGGGGGCGTTACAAGGCCTGTCAGGGAAGCCCAAGCAGGGAAGCTGCTGCGGTTCCACTAAAGGAGCCAGATGTGCTTATCATCCCCTTTCTAGAGAACTGCTTAGGCCCATAGACTGGGGCTGCTGTCCACTCTGGCCAGAGAAGTGACGACTGCAGAGATCACGGGTGCTCCAAGGATTGACAACACAGGGCTGCTGTATCAGCCCTCCTGGGCTCAGGAGACAGTAGACAGGCTGCTGAACTCTAGGCATTGCTTCAACACTGAAGACAGGATAGGTGAGAACAATGTTTTCCTGGTTGCCTTTCTCAACTTCAAAGAAACTCGGGAGGGACTTTGTGGAAAGTAGGGAGGATGAAGACGTATTTATCAGCCAAGGAACAGTGTAGTGACAATTCTGGAATTTTGGTTTCTTCAGAAAACACAGAAATATTGTAAGAAATATTATAAGAAATGTGATTTTGTTTTAATCCCAGGTGTAGGATGTGGGGCTGCTTTGGACTCTCCACACCAGCTGACTGATTTGCCTCGTGCTCTAGCAGAGGCGTGGTTTTGCCAATTGCAGACAGTTTCTGCGACTGTGTGACATTTGGAATTCTGGGAACTTTTCAGAGGTGGGATTGGTGGTTATTGGTCATTCATGGAGGGGTGACTTGTTAATAGCCATGCTCAAAGAAGAAACAAGAAGAAAGAAATTAAATTATAGGATCTCTCTCTCTTCTCCCTCCTCCATCCTTCTTACTCCCCTATATAGTGATGGGGCAAAAACAGAGGGATAAAGGGTGGGGGAAAGAAGAACCCACAAAATAGTAAAGACCAGTTACAGAGCAGTGTCTGCTATTTCAGGGACCCCAGTTCTGTTCTCAGCACCCATACAGAACAGTTCATAACTCGAGGATCCTACACCTCTGGCCTCCACAGACACTTAAAAATTATAAAAACAGCCACTCAGGAGGCAGAGGTGTGTGGATCTCTATGAGTTCAAGTCTCCATAGTGAGTTCCAGGATAGCCGGGGATACACACTGAGACCCTGTCTTGAAAAGAAGAAACAAACAAAACTTTTTTAACAAACAAACAAAATATTTTTAAAATGTCTACTAATGAGCTGAGGCTACATATAGCTCAGTGGTAGAAAGCATGAGCCCCTAGTTCAATTCCCCATGCAGACGAAACAGTCCACAGTTCTCTGTGTCTTCAAAGAACATTTATGACTGCTGCAAAATTCTACAGCACAAGTCTTGCCATACCCATCAGGGAGGATGCAACACGGGGGCAATCTCTACAAGATAGTTACTAATTTCCTACTGGGAAAAACAAACAAAAACTCTCCAGCAGGTCCTTTCTGAAATCCTTGATGGCAGCTCAGTAAACCCTACTTATAGGTACTAATGACGTTTGACACTCTTTCTCCACCAGCTCACAAAGGAAACCAGACTTCTTACCAGCACGGAGGGGCTATGGTCGAAATGAACAACAGTTTTGTTTATTTGTTTCATTTTTCTGCAACAGGGTATTTTAGTTAGGGCTCTATTGCTGTGAAAAGACACCATGAACACTGCAACTCTTACAAAAGAAAACAATTAGGGCAGCTTACAGTTTCAGAGCTTTAGTCCATTATCATCACGGCAGGAAGCATGGCAGTGTGCATACGACATGGTGCTGGAGAGACGACAGTTCCGCACGTTGATCAGAAGGCAGCAGAAGGAGACACTGGGCATGGCTTAAGCACAGGAGAGCTCAAAGCCGCCTACACACAGATGCACTTCCTCCAACAAGGCCACACCTCCTAATAGTTTCACTCCCTATGTGCCAAGTACTCACACGGGGCATTCCTACTCAAATCACCACACAGTCTGACTACATACCGAAGCGGCCTTAAACTCAATATTCTACTGCCTCAGAATCCCAGGTCTTAAGATTACAGGTATATATCCATCATACCTATCATGGTAAGTGGAATGGTAAGTTGATGGTTTTTGCCAAGCTAACTTCAAATTCACTATGTAGGCACGAACCTGAACCCCCTGCCCCTAGCGCCCAAGTGCTGGATCACAGGTGTGTACTAGGCCCAACATTTCATATGGTGCTGGGATCCAACCCAGGGTTTTGTGCATGATGAGAAAGCATTTACTGACTGAGCTCCTCCAGCCCAGAAAACAGTAACTTGCAAAGATAATCTGTTAAATGTCAGATAAATTTCTCCAGTGTGCACTTAGTGAGATGGGAACAACAGTAGTTATTGTGATTAGCAGCACTACCGTAATCAACGATGTTACCCACAGCAGGGAGAAATGCTGAGTTACTCATTTAACTTTGTCCTCTACCCCTTCATTTCATAATTAACTAGCTGGCTGGTTGTTTGGTTAGTTCAGAGGCAGCATCTCACTCTGCAGCTCAGAGCTGCTCACAGTCCAGCAGCGCTTCTGATACTCAGGCTCTTGGGCTCTGGGATTACAGACCTAAATCACTACATCAAACTCCACAGAAGAAAAGGGAAATCAGATTGTATTTTCTAACATTTTGCTTTATGTATACCGTGTTTTGCTTACATGTATGTTTGTGCATTGCACGTGTGTCTGGTCCTCCTGGAGGCCAGAAGAGGGCAAGAATTACAGACAGTTGTGAGCCTCTATGTGGGTGCTGGGAATCGAGCCCAGATCCTCCAGAAAAGCAGCAGTGCTCTTAACTGCTGAGCCACCTCTATAGCCCTGGAAATCCAACTTACTGCACACAAAGCCATTAAAACCATATATAGAATTTAGGCTAAAGAAATGCTTACGGTATGTACTGAGACATCATACAAACACATATAAGCCATATATACATATAACAGTGAAAAAACCAACTGTAAGAGTGTGGAGACAAATGTCCTGCACATGGAGCACACTGCCTGGGGACCAAATGGTAATGACGGAAGAGGGGACATGTGACGCCACAAAGGACAGACCACACACAAGAGACATTTTAGAACTCTCTGGTCTGCATAATGCTCACTAGGCCAGTGAGAACCACAGTTAGAGCCTGTCTCAAAAATAGCAAGGGGCTAGAGAGACAGCTCAGCAGGTGAGAGTACTTGCTGCCCTTGCAGCCCTCGGTTTGGTTCCCAGCACCCACACTGCGGCTCACAACTGTTTGCAACTCTGGTTGCAGGGGATCTGTCACCCTCTTCTCGCCTTCAAGGCACCAGACACAAATACGGTGCACAGACATGCATGCAGGCAAAGTAGCCATACACATAAAATAAAATTAAAATGTCAGTAAAAAATAATTTGCCCTGAGCATGGTAGCGCATGCCTTTAATCCCTATAAAGTGAGTCCAGGACAGCCAAGGCTATGCAAAGAAACCCTGTCTCAGAAAATAAAAACAACAACAATTTGCTGGAGCAAATGTGAAACATCTTTATAATGGAAAAAAAAATAGTAAAGTGGATTTCAAACCTGTTTTGAGACTTGCCCAAAATAGCAAGTCCAACAACCGCCTAAGCCTCTGCCCACAGCCTGCATACACTGGAGACAGGCCTCATGGTCAGCGGAGCTGTGCAAGCCACACTTGGGTAGCTGCGTTGCTGCTTCTCATGACATTTGTGTATCGTTAACACTGATGTAGAGTCCATTTTAGAAATATTTTTGTTCAGACTTTTTCCATTTTACTTGTTCAGCTCCTTTTGTGGATTTGCCAAAAGAAAATGCATGCCCTTTCTTCTGTGCATTATTTCACCAGAAATAGCGCCACAGACAGAGCTGAGCTGCCTTCTTGGTTTCAGTTCCCGCATCTCACTGAGGTAGAGGGATAGGTCACGGCTAAAGTTACTTCCAGGCCGACAGATTTAAGACTGCCTAATCTCAGTCTTCCCTCTTCCAGAAAGAAAGTAGAAGATACAGCACCAATATATCTTTCCTCTCTTCACATAAAGCACAGTGAGAGCTATCTGTGTAGTTAGAACAAGGATGTTTCCTCCAGCGGCAGAGCTGAAAATGAAGACATCTAGACACGCGCCCCAGCTTTAACGCCTGCAGAATCTACAGTGTGTGACGGCAAACCTCCACTGACCTGCGCAGCCACACCCGCTTCCTGACATCCCACACTTCTCAGGCAATGTTTGTCCCTGTGCACTGGACAGTTGTGTCCTGGCACGAAGCAAGCTGAGCCGTGTGCCTCTGTGTCACAGCAACAAGAGTTAGTGTTCCTCTCATCAGGTCTCCAGAGGGCACCTCTCTCTTTCTCTTTCAGGAAGGAGGCACTGTGCCTCCATTTCACAGACAAAACAAACCAGATGTTCTTTACATGCCCTAATTCCAGCACTTGGGAGGCACTGGCAGGTAGGTCTCTGAGTTCAAGGCCAGCCAGGACTACATAAAGACCTTATCTTAGGGAAGGAAGGAAAGAGGAAGAGAGGGAAGGAAGAAATAAAATTCTTAATCAACTTCTACCTCCTGATCTCATACCATGCTCTACAATCAGTTCCCAACTTGGACACACCTCCCTCTCCAGCCTCCACACACAAGCCACAACTAAAGGTGTACGCCACCACTCCTGGCTTAACACAGCTTCCTGCAAGGACTCAGCATCACCTAGAGAGACACGGCCCGGGGGGAGGAGGTGGGGGTCAGCATCCAGACATGATTAACTGAAGCTTAAAGCCTCAGAAGGACAGCACAGACACAAAGAGGTCCCAGGAAGAGCTACAGAAGCGCCTCTGCCATCCCCTCCTGGGCCGCTGAACTGTGCCAGCTCCGCCTCCTCAGCCCTCCCGTGTGCACTCAACCCCAGCCACTGTCTGCGGGGCCTCCAGGCCTTCAGCTTGGGAATAAGGCGTCGAATGTCACAGAGTAAGGCGATGTCGCATCCTAGCTTCCCCAATGCAGAGACAGGTACTGTGGACTCCCGCAATCAAACAGCACACACACACTCACATACGTGCACACACACACACTCACACGCGTGCACACACACACACTCACACACGTGCACACACGTGCACACACACACACACACTCACACACATGCACACACACACACTCACACGCGTGCACACACACACACTCACACGCGTGCACACACACACACTCACACGCGTGCACACACACACACACTCACACGCGTGCACACACACACACTCACACACGTGCACACACACACGCACTCTCCGCTCTAACTCCCCCTGTGTACTGCCAGCTCCGCCTTTTCCCCACATCAAATTCCGTCACAACTAACATCACTATTCAACCTGGCACAACAAAATGCCAAGTTCCAGCTTTTCTCCAAAAGTAAGCACTCTTCTTAATTTCCACTGTCTTGTCCCTGGGACATCACTGAGTACTGCGTATGGAGGACAGGCTTTGCGGGTAAGCCTCAGTCTGGGCCTTTGCATAAATACCTGCTCAGCTTCTCCTGAATGCAGGCTCCACCTCCCCAGCCGCCCCTTCCACATGGGCTCCCAGAAGGAAAACTAGCGACTGGCCAGCCCACTCTACATCCAGACCAAGAGATGGACCCTGCTTCCTCCCTAAATGGACTCTCTCCACAAAGAGGAGGAGGACACTCTGAGGAAAGGGTTTGCCAGACCCTACACTCCTCTCCCCACAGCCACTTCTACAATTCCCCACAGAACGACCTTCAGGAAACAAGTCTATCCTTCCACTTTATGCCCACACTCAATCATTCAACACACACTGCCACCAGAACAGGCCAGGCTTTTCTCAAGCGTCCACGTGTATATTTGGGGTAAGGGGAGATGTGAGAGTGTCAGGTCCCCTGGAGCTGGAGTCACAGACAGCTGGGAGCACCCTGCTGGAGTGCTGGGAACCAAACTCAGTCCTCTGCAAAATCAACCACTTGGCCATCTCTCCCGCACCAACAGGAATCGTCTAAATAATAAAAAACTTAAAAACATTTGCTATTTAGAAGGTATATATGTAATTTTTAAAAATAAATTTTTAAAACAAATCTCCTGGATTCTTAAAAAAAAAAAAAAAGAAAGCTTTATTTATGCATATGCATGTCGTGTGTGTGCGTGTGTGTAGGTGCCCTCAGAGGCCAGAAGAGTGCGGTGAGCACCATGGAACTGTAGTGAGAAGGCAGAGTGAACCACCCAATGCGGCTGCTGAGAAGCAAGCTCAGGCTCCTAGAAGAGCAGCAGCGCTTTAACAGCTCAGTCACCTCTGCAGCCCCCCTCCCTGCCCAGGTTACTTTTCTATTGAAAAGAATAAAGTGAAAAGCTAGAAATAGAGCGCTTAAAATTAGAAAGAGGGGAAGATACCTTCTGTCCTGGTTAAGGTTTCTATGGCTGTGATGAAACACCATGACCAAAAGCAAGTTGGGGCTGAAAGGGTTTAATTGGCTTATACTTCTACATCACTGTCCATCACTGAAGGACGTCAGGGCAGGAACTTAGCAGGGCAGGAACCCGGAGGCAGGAGCTGATGCAGAAGACATAGAGGATGCTGTTTAATGGCTTGCTCCTCATTCATTGCTCAGCCTGCTTCTCTCTCTTTTGTGTGTGTGTGTGTGTGTGTGTGTGTGTGTGTGTGCGCGCGCGCGCGCGCGCTTTTCCCAGATAGGGTTTCTTTGTATAACCCTGGCTATCCTGGACTCACTTTGTAGACAAGCCTGGCCTCGAACTAACAGAGATCCAGCTGCTGCTGAAATTAAAGGCGAGCAACACCATGCCTGGCAAGCCTGCTTTCTTATAGAATCCAGGGCCACCTGCCCAGGATGGCACCATTCATAGTGGGCTGCCCCCACCCCAATCAATCAGTAAGAAAGTGTCCTACAGGCTTGTGGGCAGCCTGTCTTATGGGGCATTTTCTCAATTGAGGTTCCCTCCTTTCAGCCTGCATGACCAGACTGGGCACAAAAGGCCACAGGTGGAAGAGGTAACACTTCACAGATACCTCTTGAGAAACCTGGGTAGTTCTGGTGGCAGCATATACTGAATGATTGAGTTTGGGGCATGAAGTCAAAGCATAGAATGCTGTTTCTTGAGGGTTGTTCTGTAATTTCAGATGTGTCTGTGGCTGTGGGGAGAGGGGTGTTTATTATGTCATGTCTCTAGCCAACCCTTTCCTCATAACACCCTTCCCTTCTTTTAGAGAAAGTCCACTCCCCCTCCAGCCTAGACCTTCTTTTTTTTCTCTCAGCACAGATGGGTCTGCAGGGCAGGATGGAGACAGGAGGCTTCTTTACCATCAATACTCTGAAACAAGCAAAAGAACAAGGTATCCAGACCTGTGAATTTCCATGGCCTGGCTCGCCTAAAATTTTCTGACTATAATATTTTATTATAGATTAATTTTCTTTGTCACATTTTTATTTATTTCATGTGTGCTGACACAAGCATGCATACAAGTGTGCCCACAGGGAGAGACAGCCTGTATGTGGAGGTCAGGGGCCAACTTACTAAGTTGGTTCTATTCCAGCATCCAACTCAGACACTCAGGCTTGCAGCAGACCGCAGACTCTACCCACTGAGCCATGTCACCACACCAGGTCTATCCCTCTTTAGGCTAACCCAATACAACCAAGCTGTCCACACCCAGCACCACGTACTCCCAACCTCACCCTTGGCATTCCCACTCACCTTCACATTCTTCTAAATATCTGTGAGCACACTGCCCACCACATCTCTAATTCACAGTGACCTGTACCTTGCAAATAGACAGAAGCTCACACACTATATTCTATGTGTCTAAAACGCCTCTAGTAACGTATCTTTCTAGATACGATACACTTTTCCATAATAAAAAATTGTTCCTTTTTTGAAAAACATATACTTGTAGTGCCTCACAGAAAGATAATGTCAGACAATATCTTATCAATAGTTGAGGACCCTGCAACTCAGATGCCCCTGCCTCTGCCTCCCAAGCACTAGAATTAAAGGTCTGTGCTACCATGACTGGCTGAGAAAACTGTTACATCTGGAATCTTTCTGGATTATTTTTTTAACTCACTTTATTAAAAAAAAAATCTAAATGCTTCACCAGGCATGGTGACACACACCTTTAATCCCAGCACTTCGGAGGCAGAGGCAGGTGGATCTCTGTGAGTTCAAGGCCAGTGTAGTCTACAAAGCAAGTCCAGTACAGCCAAGGCTACACAGAGAAATCCTGTCTCAAAAAACCACAAAACTAACATCTAAATATTTCTTCCCTCTTCTTGGGTTTTACCTGTGTCTATGTTTGAGACAGGCTCCACTCCTGCGTCCACCTCCCAAGTGACTACAGCCTCCCTCACCCCTTCCCCCTGTTGCTCAAGGGAAGACACCAACACCCCCGGAGCACGCATACAGCGCCTGAGTCATCTCAGCAGAGCCCCAAAAGAAAGCACTTCACAGCCACGTCAACTTCCAAGGGCGGGCACACGGCCAGAGTGCACTTAAGACACACACAAAAGCACTTCATGAGAGCTGCCTGCTTCTGGGGGCTGAAGACATAGCTCAGCAGATAAGGGGACTTGCTGCCAACAAGGTTGACACTGAGTTCAATACCTAGGACCCACATTTTGGATGGAGGGCCGACTCCTGAAAGCTGTCCTAACAAGCATGCACATAATACTCACCCCACAAAGTAAGAAATTAAAAACAAATATTTTTAAAAAGATTTTCTTGGGCGAGAGATGGTTCAGCAGTTAAAAGCACTGACTTGACTGCTCTTCCAGAGGACCTGGGTTCAATTCCCAGCACCCACATGACAGCTCATAACTGTCTGTAACTCTAAGATCTGACACCCTCACACAGACATACATGCAGACAGAACACCAAGGAACACAAAATATAGATAAATACGTAAATAAGTAAATACATAAATAAAAATATTTTCTTTTCCTGGGCATGGTAGCTCACACTTTTAATCTAGCACTTATGAGGCAAAACAGGTAGATCTCTGAGTTTGAGGGCAGCCTGGTCTACAAAACGGGTTCTAGAACAGTCAGGGCTACACAGAGAAACCCTGCCTCAAAAAAGCAAAAGAAGAAGAAAGAAAGCTTTTTCTTTTCTTTTACGTGTATGCCTGTGTACATGCACCCTTGGAGCTAGAAGAGGTGTTCAAGTCCCAGAGACTGAATGTCACATAAAGGCCTTGTGAGCCCCTGTCTGGGTGCTGGGAACCAAGCTTGGGGCCTTTGCAAGAACAGAGGCTCTTAATCATCTCTCTAGCTTAAGAAAAAATATTTTTAATTATTATTTTAAAGATGTATTTATTATGTATACAGTGTTCTGCCTGCATGTACACCTGCACGCCAGAAGAGGGCACGAGATCTCATTATAGATGGTTGTGAGCCACCATGTGGTTGCTGGGAATTGAACTCAGGACCTTTGGAAGAACACCCAGTGCTCTTAACCTCTAAGCCACCTCTCCAGCCGGAAAATAAATTTTAATTTATTTATCTTTATTTCACATGCATTGGTGTTTTGCCTACATGTATATCTGTGTGAGGGAGTTGGGTCCCCTGGAAAACAAAAGATGAGTAAGGAGTGACGCCATCAGAGCCATGGCAGGGTCCCCGGCAGTCTAAGACTGGACTTACTCTGCACGAGACGTGATCCCACGTCTGGGTCAGAACCATTCTAGCAGCTGGGGTGGAGAATGAGAAGGCGGAAGCAGGGAGGCCAGTTAAGCCATGGCCACAGTCCAGGAAAAAAGCAAAAATGGGCTAGGCTAGAATAGCACAGTGAAGGTTGCAGAGGTATGGCTGCAGTTAAATTCCAGCCAGATTAGACATAAGTATGAAATAAAAGTCAAGGATGAATCTGAGGTTTCCAACATGAACTATACATGCACAGGAGATTTCTTTTCCTGGATCTGATTTGCTATAGGAGAGAGGTTTGTGTAGCAGTCTGTTGGGGATTTTGAGAATGGAATCACAATTTCAGTTTGAGGGCTGAGGGTGGGTATATTATAGCTCAGTGGGAAAATTAGCATGTATGAGTCCCTAAGATCAATTTCTAACCCACCCACTTCCACTAAAAAAATTAAAAACTGGGTTCATTAGGCATGTCTGTAATCCAGAACTTGGGAGGCTGAGGCAGGAGGATCATAAGATCCAAAATAGCTTGGACTAAACAGTGAAGCCTTTATCAAAAAAACTAAAACAAAATCATTCCAGCATCTGAAACCTGAGATGTCTATCAGGTTCCCAAATAGAAACATGGAACAGACTGCTGGCCATTGGTCCCATTTCAGGAGAGTTCAGAGCTAAAAACAGACTTCTGAAAGTAAGTGTAAAGCCCCAAATACCTAGGAAATGGGGAGAAGAGCTCAAGATTGTGCCGGACACACTGCAACCAAGTCAGAAAACTGTGAAGGAATCCGTAAGCAGGACCAGAGGTAGAAAGATGCCACAGAAGCATGAAGAAAAGCTTCCCAGCAGAAGGGAGAGGAGTTGGGTGTGGTAGTCTGCGTAGCACTTGGGAGGGAAGAGGTAAGAGGGTCAAGATTCAAGATCATGTTCAGCTACAAAGTCAGAGTTCCAGATTAGCCTGAGCTACATAAAACTGTCTCAGAAAGGACAGAAAGGCCAGGTGTGCTAGCTCATGCCTTTAATCCCAGTACTCAGAAGGCAGAGGCAGGCGGATCTCTTTGAGTTCAAGACTCAAAGCCTACAAAGTGAGTCCAGGACAGCCAAGGCTACCCAGAGAAACCCTGTCTCAAAAAAAAAAAAAAAAAAAAAAGACAGAAGAAAAGAAAAAAGATCAAAAGAGAAGAAGCAACAGATAAGTAACATGAACACTTGAAACTGGTTCCCAGACTTTGAAAGCTTGCAGAGAGTGTCTGCAAGAGTGGCTTCAGGAAGTGCTAGAGAAAAGCACACGACTGGAACGACTTCAGCAGATGATAAGAGGGGAGACATGATCACAGAACCAGTCTGCCACAAACGGGAGGTGGGCACCACCTCAGGGGAACAAGGGGCTTCTCTTCTATTTTTATGTGGGAGTCAGATGACCTGGAGCTGGAAGATTATGAGCTATGAGTGCTGGGACCCAAACTCAGATCTTCCCCAAGAGCAGCAAACAATGTTAACCCAGGGGTGTCTCTCCAGTTCCTTTTCTTGTCTTTTCTTTTCAAGATTCTGCCTGCATGTACATTTGCACACCAGAAGAGGGCAGCAGATCTCATTACAGATGGCTGTGAGCCACCGTATTGTGGGAATTGAACTCAGATTCTTTGGAAGTACCTCTGAGTCATCCCTCCATCCCATCTTTACTTAGCATGAATATAAGATTCCTCAGTTTGGAGCCAGCCTGGCCTAACAGGGACTTTCAGGCCATCCAGAGTCACACAGTGAGACCCTGTCTCAATTTGTACCCCCAAAACAGAAAAGTGATGGTGTAGGAGAGAGCATCACTGTAGGAGAGAGAAAGAGAGAGAGCATCACTGTAGGAGAGAGAAAGAGAGAGAGCATCACTGTAGGAGAGAGAGAGAGAACATCATGGTAGGAGAGAGAGAGCATCACTGTAGGAGAGAGAGAGCATCACTGTAGGAGAGAGAGAGCATCACTGTAGGGCAGAGTCATTGTAGGAGAGAGAGAGCATCAGTGTAGGAGAGAGAGAGCATACTGCAAGAGAGAGTTGCTGTAGGACTGAGCTCACTGGGTGTGCAGGAAAGGATAGACACAGGTAGAGGGGTTAGTTTTATGAATGTCCACAGACACTAATGCATTGTAGAGTTCTCAAAAAATATTTTAAGCTGTCCATGGTGATGTACTCCTGTAATGTTAGCCTAAAGAAGATGAGGCAGGAGGATCACCCAGGCTGAGGCTAAAATTCAGTGATCTAAACAACACAGCAACACCCTTTCTTAAACACATACATACCTACATGTATACACTATACATGTGTGTATACATGTCTATACATATAGATACATACAAGTATACATGAATGTGTGTGTGTGTATATATATATATATAGAGAGAGAGAGAGAGAGAGAGAGAAATACACATGTGCGCACGCACACATGCGTACCTGGGGAGATGGCCTCACTGGTAAAACGATCGCTGAGCAGCCATAAGAACCTGAGCTCAGGCCCAGCGCCCACGCTGCTGTTGTTTTTAAGAGAACACACGGTGTATACGCTATAACCCTAGCACTGGAGAAGTGGAAGCAAATGGATCTCTGAGGCTCACTGACAGGCCAGCTTACCTAATCAATGCGCTCCAGGCCAATGAGAGGCCCTGTCTCAAAAACAAGCAAACAAAATAGAAGGTGGACAACAATGGGAAAAAGTTTGACCTCTGGCCTCTACATGTGTAGTTACACACGTGCTAGCTCTCTCTCTCTCTCTCTCTGAAAAAATAAAAACGAGAAAACAAATGTATTCCTAGGTGGACATGATGACACACACCTTTAGTCCCAGTACTCAGGAAACAGAGGCAGGCAGATAGATCTCCGTGAGTTCAAGGCCAGCCTAGCATATAAAGCAAGTTCCAGGACAGCCAGGGCTACACAGAGAAACCCTGCCTCAAAAAAAGTTTATTCCTAAAGAAAGATCCTGCTCACTTGTACCAGGTGATGAAGAAAGACCCAGGTTGCACACAGTAATATGTAACCTGTGATTGAGAAACAAGAATCATCTAGAAGACGGGTGGTGCAATCCCCGCACTTGGAAGACAGAGGCATTTCTGGGAGTTGGAGCTCAGTTCTACAGAGCTTAGTTCCAGGCCAGGGCTACACAAAGAAATCCTGTCTCAAAACAACAAACTAAGAGTCCTCTAGAAACAACAAGCAGGCTAGGGTAAGGAGTCTTCCTAGAAGTGGAAGAGAATGGCAGCTGGTTGTGGTGGTGAATGTCTGCATTCCCAGTACTTGGGAGGCCGAGTAAGGCAGGAGGAATGGGAGTTCAAGACCATCCTGGCCACCCTAGACAATATGGTGGAGACTTTGTAAAGAAGGGGGCGGGAGGTGGGGGAGAGGAACCTTCAAAAGAAGTATGACCTCAGAGCAAAGCCACACTCTGGGAAGGAGGGGATTAGTAAAAGCCAGCAGGACTGACTTAGAGACATGAGGAGCAGAGACCCCACTGTTTCCTTCGAGCGACGTAGCGCTGGACAACAGCTAAGGCGCCCAGCACAGGAGTCCTCCCCTGAGAGCCCCGGGCGCCCTCTGTCTCGGCTCTCCCATGCAGGGACTGCCACCAGGGCTCTACTGTCTAGAAGGTGTGGTCTGCAGTGGCGTCCTTCCACTTGTCACTCTGAGGGACTTTAGATACAAACACTCAGGCCACCAGAGTCTCTACCCATTGGCTCCAGAGTCAGCCTACTCCCAATCAAGGTGGTGAGCTCGAGGGTCTGAGGAACCTGCCAGTTGAATCCAACCTCACCATAGAAGCCATCAGGTGCTCACCTCTCTGAAGCAACACACAGAGCTGGGGAGATAGGTGGATAAGGAGCTTGAGCTAACCGTGACCTTCGACCTCACATACAGCCAGATGGGGGAGCCTGCACCTGCAGTCCTAGCATTCCTACAGTCGTGGGAGGTGGAGACAGGAGGATCCCTGAGTGTGCGGCCAGCTAGCCTGGCTTGCTTGGCAACAAGGAAACTCTGCCTCAAAAAGGTGGAAGCAAGTGTTGATACTCATCCTGTGACCTCTACACAGAGCCATGGCAGACACAGGTCCCCATACTCACACACACTCACATCACATACAAACACATTAAACACACAGAGGAAACCTAACTGCCATGCTATTAAGGCTCACTGGGCTAACACAGACCTTCAGGTGCTGGCTGTCCTGCTCACAGGCACTGGCCGGAACGTCCCTGGTTCTCGCCCAGCATCTGACCTTTCTCAGGTCAGAATCCCTCACCACCCATTCCTAGAGACACTCCTCAGCCTTCCTATCAGGAGGGTACAGAGCACAAACATGTCCTCTCTTTCAACAAAGGTTCAAAAAAAAAAAAAAAAAAGGACAGAGGAAGAACAATCTCACTGGGATGGCTAGGAGGGTCAGAGGTGAGTGATAAAGATGGTCTGTGTCACCCAATTCCTGAAGGATATGGACAATTCAGAAAACATGGAAGCATACTTATTTGCTAATCTTCATACAGTCAAGATTTCAGGATAGAAACAGAACTGCAGGTTGTGGATGTGGCTTAGTGGTAGAGCACTTGCACAGCATGCAAGAGGCTCTGTGTTCGGCTGAAGGAAAAGGAAAAGGTTAAAAAAGTATCTTAAGCATGTGTCAGCTATGCATGTGTTCCCAGCACTTAAGAAGTAGAGGCAGGAAGATCGGGAGTTCAAGGCTAGCCAGGGCTCCAGTGTGTCTCAATAACAAAACAAAACAAACAGAAAGAAGTACTGAATACAAGCTGACTTTCTTTTCTGTGCCACCCACATAATGAATGACCTGTTCCTAGGCCTCGCCTCTAAATGGGATAAAAAAAATCCAAACACTAGAAGCATCTATGTGTGCCAAGTCCTACAGTAGCTGCTCAACCCTTCCAGTTCCACAGTGCATGTGACTAAGCAGTGATTTCTTCCATGACCCACATTTGCAGTCTTTCTGAAGCATTTCAAAGGCCTTCCCCCGCCCCATCCTCTTTGAGCTGGAGTTTTATAGTGAATTGAGCTCCGCAACCGAGTGTTCATGAGCACACAGTTCAGCTTCAGGGACAGCTGGGAAACAGCTGCTGAGTACAGCAATAACTAAGGGCACCAAGTCAGAGCACCATGGCCACCGTGTCCGCTATCCGGAACGCCCACTTACGGAAATGTCAGGCGCGACTGGTAGTAGTCCCCATAAGCAGGGGACTTTTTTCCTATTAATTACAATTTGCCAACAGGAAACCCAGCCAGAAGTCTGGAAGGAAGAACTCGTGTGTACCACGTGGTTGGGTAGGCCCTTCTGCGTCTACACTGAGCTCTCAGCTTGCTCCTGTCTATTTTCCCGTCACTGCACAGAGCCTTCAGTGAGCGCTCAGCACTGGTCGTCCTGACCTGGATGTTTCTGCTGCTCTCACTGCTTGGCCCGTAACGGCTAGCTCCCTGGGGCTGAGTGATTTTCGGTAAATTTGTTTTGTTTTGTTTTATTGAGATAGGGTTTCTCTGTCTTGAACTTGCTGTCCTGTCTTGGCTGTCCTGAACTTGCTTTGTAGACCAGGCTAGCCTCAAACTCACAGCAATCTACCTGCCCCTGCCTCCCTCTGTGCTGGCATTAAAGGTGTGAGCCACCACGACCAGCTTATTTTTTAATGTTCCGATGTATGCATGTTTCTTGACAATTGCTAATTGAATTTTAAAAATTAAGGTTCCGTTTACACTTACATTACTGCTGTATTGTGCTAATACGTTCTACAAAAATTCTCTTTTGATTAAAGCCATTAGTGCCCATTAAAAAAAATAAAATTGAACTGAATGCCCTCGCAAGTGTGAATTTCAGCTTCCTACAATGGTGGCAAGCTAACACTTCCAGTCTCTGGCACATCTACTGAGAACATAAAAGTTCCCCCTGAAACTAACAAATCCCTTCCCTTCCAGCACAATTATATAATCTGAATGTTAAACAGTTCCCTAGAGATTATTTTATGGTCCAAAATCCCTCTGGACTAAGAGACTATCAAAAGCCCCTGTGAGCAGACAGGCGTGGCTCTGTCCATGCCACCAAACAGAGGCTGCAGCCTTATTTAGAGCGGCTTGTTTCACTCACGGAGCAAGCCTCACACACAGGCCGTGTCCACTTGACTTTTTCTTAGCAATCTTTGACTGTAACACCCATGAATCTATAATTCAAGATTGACATGCCTGTTCTGCTCATTAACCAATGTGCAAAAAGAAATTTTAAAAAGGAAACTCCACTTTAATCCTCTTTTAACAGTTTAAAATTTTAAGCTGCTAAAAAATAAGTCCCATGCCCTCTGACCTGCACCAGGCTGTAGGTGGCCAAAACACCCAAAACAGTCCGTTATAAAACCTTTCACCAAAATCAGAAACTCAGTTGTTCCTTTGCTTTAGGATCTAAGGTTCTAGAATTTATCCAAAATGCTCACGTTTTCACCTCTAGGATGATCTTTTTAAAACATAAAGTCTTGCTGTGTTCCTGTGGCTAAATCACACCACCTTCTAGTTACAACCGGGGTACAGACCTAAGCATGTCATTACATTCCCTCTGGTTAACAGCCCCGGATCCCATATGATAATGAAGAGAACAAAGCCTCTAGAACAGGCCTCACCAGGGACAGTTTTACGTAAGTATCTGTTCTAAAGGCCGCTCATCACTTACAACTACAAAGCATCTCTTTCAGGGACCCTCGCAATAAAGGCAAAGTAACAAAGTACACGTTTCCGAAACTCCTGTTTTGCAGGGAGCATACAGCACACAATCCCTCAACAGCACGATGAACGCTTTCACTCATTTTCTCCAGGCCATGATTTAAATTCCCTCCTCCTCCTCCTAAATATCTCCGGACAGGGATTCCCGGCCGTCCATCCGTCTCTTTCATCACAGCTTTCCATAACTAGCGGGTCAAGTTCCTTTCCCCCGTTTCGACACGATGCACTGTACTGAGGGCTTGCCACCACAGCCCACCGCTGCCGGCCGGAATAAAACCTGCTCTGTTCCGCTGCCTTTCATTGTTTTCAAGCTAACTGCCATTTTACCACCATGCACACGACAGAAATGTGTTCCCACGGGCATTTTATGAATTTCCAAAGCGGCTATTCTTTGTGGATTTACAAAACATGCGCCTTTTCTGAATTCCCTTCATCACCACAGAAACGGCTTTGTGAAGCTGAGATTTTTTTTTTCATATAAGTTCCTTAAGCAAAAGGAAGCCAGACTGTAAACATGTGTGTTTTCCTAGCATATCCTGCGAGCCATCCATCTATCCTATAGGGCACAGCAGAAAACTGTCAGGGTAGAGATCTTATTTAATTAATACAGCGTCTGCTGTTTGTGACATTGTTCGGTCCACACACACAATCGTACCCAATGTCCTCTGTTCTCGGGCTCCACCACACGCAACCCATCAGCTCAACGTTAGAATCGAACGGCTGGCTCTCCGTCCCCGTCCCCGCCGGGGCTCACCCGCAGCCACCAGCCCCCGGCCAGCCCCTAACCCGCCGGAGCGGCCCTCGGCTCCGCCACAAAGGCCGGCCTGCGCCCCGCGCACGTGTGCCGAGCTGACAAGCGCCGAGCCGCCCTCCCGGGGGCAGAGCCGCGGCCCGGGCGAGCGGCGGCAGCCCCCTGCCTCGGGCGGGCTCCCGGTCCCCGTCGTCCTCAGGGCACCCCGTGGGGAGTCCGCGGGGCCGCGGCCCGCACGGCCGCCGACCCCCGGCCCGGAGCCTCACCTCCTCCTCGCTCTCGCTGCGGAAGCACAGGCACGCGGCCCGCTTCTTGTAGCCGTCGCCGTCGTAGGTGCGGGTCTGGTTCGACTTGAGCTTCATCATCCTCCGGGCCCTGGTGGGGGTGCCGTGCGGGGCCTCGGAGTCGAGGGACGAGGCGGAGGCTGCTGCGGACGGCCGCGCGCGCGCGCCCCCGGCTCGGCCGAGGAGGCGGGAGGGGGGGAGGAGGGTGTGTGTGTCCGCTACGCGGCTCCGCGGCGGGACAGCCTCATTGCCCCCGGCCCAGGCCCCGCGCCTCCGTCACGGCCGCCGTCGCCGCCGCCGCCGCCCCCTCTGCCGCCGCCGCCCCCGACGACGACCGCGCCGCCATTTTGGGCGCGCTGCGTCAGCGGCGTAAGGGCGCGCGGGCCCGCGGGACGGGCGCGCGTGCGCAGCGCAGGCGGCGTTCGGGAATCGCGCCTGCCCCGCGCGCCCGGCGCAGGGGAGCCTCTGCGCCGAGGGGGCGGCCGGGTTGCTGGCGCGGCCGCTACGTAGACAGCGTTCGGACCCGCGGACGGCGGAAGCCGGGCGTGTCGCGGCGCGTGGGCGCCACCCGAGAACCCCGCGACGTGCACACACGCGGTCCGCGGCGCCTCCGGGGCAGAGAGCCCGCCCAAGGTCACCGGGTGAGCGGCCCGGCCCGATCCAAGGTCGTGCCGCCCCGCTGACGGGGGCAGGGAGACAGTGGCGGTCCGCTGAAAGACGGGGTGCTGTGCCTCGCCGCAGACCGTCAGCCCTGGCCGCCGGGGGCGGGGGCGGGGCGCGGCGTGTGCCTGCCCTCCGCAGCCATCCGTGGCTATCAGGACGCGTGTGCAGTCCGCTTATGTGTGCAAAAAAAAAAAAAAAAAAGCCAAAAGCCGCTCAGCGGTGAAGCTCAGGGGCGGGCCACTTGCCGGGCATGCTTGAGGACTGGGTTCGAACCCCAGCACTGGAAAAGGAAAAAAAAAAGAAAAAGAAGCAAACGCGTCCTCTTAAACTGGAGAAGCAGGACAGACTGTGTGTGTGTGCGCGCGCGTGTGTAAATCATGAAACATCTCTTCTGGCAATGAGTATATCTTGGAGGCCCTTTGGAGGACGTGAAGGTGGGGTACCGCGTTCCTGCGCCAAACCTAGCACCCGTTAGTTACCATGCACTATGCTTAACGTGAGATCGAGGGCAACTTGTGAGGATACTTTTCTCTCCCACCATAGAGGAGTCCAAGAGATGGCTCAGGAAATAAAGGCATTTGCCCCGAATCCAGACAACCTGGGCTAGGCCCCTGGGACCACACGCTGAAAGGGGAGGACCACCACCCGCAAACTGTCTTCAGCTCCATATGTGCTCCCTGACATATGTAGCCACATACATAGGAACTCTTTTTAGGAGTTTGAAATTAAAGGGACTAGAGAGATAGCTCAGTGGTTAAGAGCACCGGCTGCTTTTCCAGAGGACCAGGGTTCAATCCCAGCCCACATGGCAGCTCACAGCTCCAGTTCCTTCACACAGACATATAGGTAGGCAAAACACCAATATAAATAAATAAAAATAAACCAATGCGGTCTGGCTGGAGGGGTGACTTGGGAGCACTCTTGGCTTTTACAGAGGATCTGGGTTCTATTTCTAGCACCCATAGGGTGTTCTGCCGTCTGAATTCCAGTCTCAAGAGACCCCATGCCCTCTTCTGACTTCTTCAAGGACCAAGCACGTACATGGTGGACATATAAGCAGTCAAAACATCCGAAAATAAGATGAAAAAAATCTTAGAAGAAAAAAAGATCAGGAGGTTCAGGGATTTATCTACCACGTACTCAGTCCCCAGCACTACATAAAAAGTCTACCCAGTGAGGTGACACATTCCTTTATCCTAGCAGTGGAGAAGCAGAGGAAGGCGGGTCTCTGTGAGATTGAGGACAACCTGGCTGGTCTTCACAGCAAGGAAAGCCAGGGTTGTACAACACGGGTACAAAGTAGTTAAGCAGATATCTTACAAGAAAATATGCAAGTAAGGACAAAGCACTGGACATTATCATTAACAGCAAAACACAAATTTAAACTGTAATGAGGGCTGGGAATGTAGCTGATTTGGTAACTGTTGGCCTAGTGTGTATGAAACTCTGGGTTCCATCCTAAACACCAAGTGCACTGGGGAACAGCACAATTCTTTAACCAGAGTGCTCAGGAGGTAGAGGCAGGTAAACCAGGAACTCCAGGCCATCCTTGGCTATACAGCAAGTTTGAGGCTAGCCTAGGCTTCACAAAGTCCTGCTCCAAAGGGGAAAAGGGTACCCGAGGAGCAGTGGGAAAACGGCTCAGCAGTTAAGAACACTTACTGGTCTTGTAGAAGACCCCGTCTGGTCCCCAGAACCCGTATACCCTATGAGGTGGCTCACTACCACCTATAACTCCAGGACCAGGGGACCTATCCAACACCTTCTGGATCCTGCAGGCACTGCACACACACACACACACACACACACACAGAGAGAGAGAGAGACAGAGACAGAAACAGAGAGACAGACAGACAGACAGAGAGACAGACAGAGACACAGAGACAGAGAATAAAAACAAGGCAGGTGTGGTGGTACACGCCTTTAATCCCAGCACGCAGGGAAGCAGAGGCAGGGGATCTCTGTGAGTTTGAGACCAGCCTGGTCTACAAATTGACTCCGGGACAGCCAAGACTACACAGAGAAACCCTATTTTCAGGGAAGAAAATTAAAAAATGAAAGAAAAAAGCAAATCCTTAAAAAGAAACTTTATGTGTGCTAAGGCTTCCTGCCCTTCACAATTCTGGAGCCCCATTTCACTTACAGCTTCCATCAGTTTTGCTTCACTGTTCGGCCTTTAGTCCCTTGGCTTGGTACCCTCTCCCAGTTCATACTTTGTCCTCTTTAAAGATGCCCTTTTCTCACAATGGCCTCTTTGATGTGTCAGTCAAGCAGGCAAGGCTTATTTCTCAAGCGGCTGCCTCTGGACCTGAGCCATGCATTTATCACAGGATTCCAATAAAGCAGTTCTGAACAGCACTGGCCTCTGGGCTTCCATGGGCTGGAACTTCCTTCTCCCCACCAATGCCCTCATTCTGTCCTCACTTCCTTTTCTAAACCAGAGAAAATGATGGATTTCCCTCCCTTTCTTGCTAACAGTTTCCCTGTTCTGCAGTCACTCTTGACCCAGCACTGCCTGGTGACCACCCAGCAGCCAGTGGCAAGCCTGAGTCGATTCTGAGTGAGGGCTTCAATGAGACCCCATGCTTCTGCCAGTTTCCACTTCCACTGGCCTTGTTTCTCACCTCCGCATTACTGGAGTTTATGGGTTTTTTGTTTTTGTTTAATCTATTGGCCACAACATACAATCCCAGTCCTAGGGAGGCCAGCCTGGTCGGCATGGTGAGCTGTCTCAGAATACACACCTAAAGCCCAAACAAGATTTACTTTGTGTGTGCACTAGTGTCTGTCAGAGTGAATGCAGAGACCAGTGAATGCCCAGAGGCCAGAACAGGACACCAGGTCCCTTTTAGTTGTAGTTACTGCTTTTCTAAGCCACCCAACATGGGTACTGGGATCCGAACTCTGGTCCTGCCTTCCAGCCATACCAGTTCTTTTTAATTGGTAAAAGATGATGTACAGCCGTGAAAACAAGGTTTTTGATAAATAGGTATATATTAAATGAGCAAGCCGAGTAATCAACATATCCATTGCCTCTTTTGCTGACCCTTTACGGTGCTAAGAGTATTAATTTTTTAAAATTTTGTATGTATTTACCATTTTGTCTGCATGTATGTCCATGTCAAAGTGTGCAGAGCAAGTCAGTGCTCTTAACTGCTGAGCCATCCCTCTGGCCCATGTTTTGGAATTTTTTGGACTTTTTCCAAGACAGGATTTCTGTGTGTAGCCTTGGCTGTCCGAGACCAGGCTTGAAATCAGATCCATCTGCCGCTGCTGTAATTAACAGGCATGTACCACCAATTTTGACTATAAATCTATGCAGCAAAGCTTGTCCTTCAACTTCTAATCCTGCCCTATCCCCCAAGTGCTATCACAGGCACAGGCTAGCACTGCCAACCTGAGCCTGCTTATCCTGAACACCTAAGTCCCTAAGAAATGACTAGAAAAGAGCAAGAACAGTTGCCTTAAGGAGTCCTTGAAGTGTCTCCCAGGCTGTGGGCGATCTTAAGAGTTTTAGTTGGGTCTTAGGACCCAACTAAGGCTTAGAACCGCAGAACAGGGAGGTTGAGATGTGAGAACAGTTTGAGGTGATCTAAGATACAGAGGAAGAGCCTGGCTTTGTTTTGGGGTCTTTTGAAGCAGGGTCTCACTAAGTAGACTAAAACTTGCAGACCCACTTGTCGCTGCCTCCCTAGTGCTAGGATTCAAGGTGTGTATGCCAAGCTGAGATCCTGGTGTATCTTGGGGATTATGGGGGAAGTGAGGCATGACACACTTACGTCCACACAAGTTAAAGCAGAACCTGTTTACCATCTCAAAACCACCTTAGGTCATGACACTTGCAGAGCCCCAACTCTGGCATTTTAGGAACAGAAAAGTCAAGGCTGCAGAGGAAACCCTTCTACTGGTCAGGAGCTGGCAACTTGAGAATCCATCAACGATCCCAAGGTGTGTGAACTCCACCTAAGCTGTAGTGTCTAAAGGCAGCCAAGGCTGCACAGGAACTCTAACCACCACTGCTCTTCACCAACAGATAGATCCTATGGCCAGCTGCCCAGGACCTGATGTCCAACTGTGCACTTAGACCCAGCAACTGCCACCTAGTGGCCCAAGTCACCAAGGGGCACAACTCTGCCAGTTAACTAAATGCTGGCCCTACCTCCAACCCCTAGATATACTTATTAGGGATAGTTTTATGCTGGCTGTGCTCTACCAATCTCCCACACACAGCCCCAACCTGGAATTATGGGTGGCCAGTGACTGGCCTGCAGACCAAGAATGCCCTAAACCACACCTAAGTTCCCTTCTGGCACCATAATGGGCTGTGAGCAGCCTATGAAGGCTCAAACCAAAACATTATTTCGTCTCCCCCCCAGAAAACTGAACACATCCTTGCAACCTACTCGTCACCACTAAAGGACCCCCCCCAAAAAAACCTATTGTTCCCTCCCAGGTTGCCCTGAACAGCACCAGCAGCTTACTTTTCAATTCTAAAACAATCCAGCCTTTACAAGCCTCGGCAGGTACTTTCAAGTTGTCAGGCCAGGATTAGAGTGCCAGGCCTCTCCTTCCAGACAGGGTAGCTCACTCTCTACAACTAAGCTACACAGCCCAGTATTAAAATAAGTAGCCCAGCAGTTCCTACTGTAGCACAAGCCAGGTGTGACATTCAGGGAGGTGTGACCATCAGTTCAATGTCACCTTTAAACTCCAACTGCACTGCAACAGAGCCCCACACTGAACCAACTCTGCAGGGAGATGCTATCTATACCTGGTAAGGCCGAGAACAGCAGTTGAGGCTAGGCAGGATCACCACGACACTCCCAAAAGCAATGGAGTCTCATTCCATTCACACTGACCGCAGTCCCTGTTAGGCTACACAAGATAAAATGGACACATTTTTCTTAAAGTTTATTCAATACAACACAATCTCCATCTTCACTGAGGTGGCTGACCACGGCCACGACCAAAGCCGCCTCTCTGAAAGACAAAGCACAAAACATGAGTGTTAGCTGCAGGCCCGGCTCTGCCTCTAGAGATTCCTAGGCTCTCAGTCCTCCTCACTGAAGACAACAACGAGATGAGCAAAGACCACCACATCCCAGTCCCACCCGTTACTGGCTGTGGGGTGAGTTTTGAGCCTGTTCCCCACTGCTGGAAGAGGGACAGAACTGCAAGCACAGTGCCGAGAGAAATAGCTCACCCAGCATACAGGGTCCATGCCCTCACTACCTCTCCTCAGAGGAGAACCGAGAGCCACAGGGCTCCATAGGAACTGGCAAGCACACAACGTGGATTAGCGGATCTACACGCACCTTTATAGTGGAGACCATCTCTACTCCATAGAGAAACCAAGGCAGAAGGGAACTAAGATTGTATCTGAAGGTTATCTGAAGGTAATCTGAACCCAACTATTCTGAACCCACAGCATTTCAGCTGAATTTCAAATACCAAGTAAATTCAGAAGCTGGGCCTTAATACCAGCACGCCTCGGGCACTCACATAAGATCAGCAAGCACAGTTTGCAAAGTGTCCCACTGCAAGACTGATCTTAACACGGAGGAGAAAAGAGATACCACACCCCCAGGATGCAACTAGACTAGGCCGCACCCCGGTGACTCCAGGAATCAAAGAGGAGACACTCACAAACTGGAACTCCGTCGCTGAGCCAGCCCCAGCCTCGGCTTTCTTGTCAGCCCCAGCTGGAAAGAGATTAAGTTAGAGTCTAAGAGCCAGTCTCTGAGCGATAAAGGCAAACCAGAGACCCTCCCCCCGTAAGCACACTGGTCCCTCCTGTCTCAGAGCTCCTTCAGTCGCCTTCCAAACTCACTAAATGTACAGCCTGGCCGCACAGAAACCAACTTGCTAGCCATCCCCTCCAGGAGACCTGCTTGTGAAACAGCTCAGCCGGAGGGGGGAGGGGGAAGATAAGGGAGCAAGGAGCCGCTGGAGGACAGCACCCGACACGGGGCAGCAGGGTGCGAGCCGGGCGCCCAGGACTCAGAAGCCAAAGCAGGATGGCAAGACCCGTTCAAAACTCAGCCCAGTTCAAGCTGAAATGTGAAAAGCATGACAGGCCCAATTCCAAAGAGTGAAGGGAAAAGTAATGTAAAACATCTCAGCATTTAAAACGACACCTTAGGGCTAAATATAATGTATTAACGGCCAAATAACATGTTCCCACTAAACAAAGGCTTTACACTCAAATTCAGTTCATCTGGGTTGGATGAGCTGGAGCCAACAGAACTGAACCCAGCTTCAGTACTACAGATGAAGACTCTCCTCTTGCTGGCTTACTTCCTGCCCTTTAACCTATGTTCACCCCCACAGGTCCCACCCTCCGAATGAGGCTCTCCTCAACCAGGAGCTGAGATGTGTGCTCACAGAATGCAGAAAGGTGGTACAGAAGAGAGCCTGGCCCTCCCCACCCCAGGCTCCCCTGTATTTCCCTAAGGGTGTGGGCCTGCAATGCTCTTCCCTGAGAGCCCAGCTCTTTCAGGTGCTCAATCCTCACTTCTATACTTTACACACCCAAAACCTCAAGCGCCCTCCCCTCTTCCATTTCCCCAATGACTACATAAATGTGAGCTCTGTGACACTGGCAATTGAGGCCTGTGCCCAGCCCCTCCCACAGCAGGCACCCAACACACAGCCACTGGTGAACAGACACCTGCTACTCTGCCTCAAAAACTGCGTTTGCTCTCCTGAGGTGGCAGCTCAGCTCTAACGACAGACAGGTCTTCTGTGCTCCATCACACAGGCCGTCCCCCAATTCCCACACCAAGGACCGGACTGCATCCAGGGCTGGTGAGAAGCGGGTTCCACCCAGGCAGAGAAGACATGATACTCACGAGGCACAGCACTCCGTCTGTAGGTGTCTCTGTCTGCCTCCCCTCTTGTGAATCGTGCAGGTCTCTCACCCTCTGGACCTAGAGAAACCAGATCACACAGTGAGCGCAGGGCAGCAAATGAACAAAGAGGAGAAACGAAATGGCAGGGCAGCACGCTTCCAGCTCTCGCTGCAGCCAGACTGTAAGGGAACATCAACTCCTCAGACCCAGAACTGTGGCCATGAGCTTAGATGGCCCCATGGGAATGTGTCACTATCTGTATTTTGGTTCCTCATCCTGATTTAATCCCAGCACTATAGAGGCGGAGAAGGCTGGATCTGAGTTCAAGGCCAGCCTAGAGAAACTTTATAATGAAAACACAAAACCTGTCGCCAGTGATAGTTCAGTCCATGAAAGCTGCTTCCTGTAAAATCCTAGAGACCTGGCCTTGATTCCAGATTCAAAGGCGGAAAGACCCAACTTTCTAAATTATTCCCCCAACTACAAGGTTCAAGCTTCCTGTTGCCTCCTACACATACCTCAAAGGAACCTAGCACATATTCACTCTATTCAAAACTTAACACATATTTAAAAAAATTTTTTGAGACAGTGCCTGGCTATGTTGTCCTAACTATCCTGCTTGGCTCTGCTTCCAGAGTGCTGGGATTAAGTTGTGGCCACAAAACACAACAAACTTTTTTCGAAAGTTTCTTTATGCAGTCTCGGACTTTTTGTAGACCAGGCTCACCTCAAACTCAGAGATACAGATGCCTCTGCCTCCATGAGAGTTGGGATTAAAGGTGTGCGCCAGCACTCCGGGCTACAACTAAAGACTTTTTAAAGAATTATTTACATAGTAATCTGCCTGCATGCCATAAAGGGGCACCAGATCTCATTGTTGATGGTTGTGAGCCACTATGTGGTTGCTGGGAATTGACCTATGGAAAAACAGCCAGTGCTCTTAACCTCTGAGCCATCTCTCCAGCCCTGTTCCTTGTAACCTAGCTGTCCTGGAACTCAACAGTGTCCTGCCTCTGCCTCCCAAGTGCTGGGGTCAAAGGCATTAAAAGAAACACCCCCGATCCTGTAGCAAGCAGCCACCCCAGACTAACTCCCCCCAGGTGGTTCCAAAGGTTCAGCAGAGCATTTTTTGGCTCTGAGGACACAATCCCACCTAACCACTAGAATCCCTTAGGTGTTTCTGTACCAAGTTTGTATGCTAAGCACTCTCCAGGCAAGCCCAACCATGTTCAGGAATCTCTTCACCCTACTGCCTACTGCCACAAAGTTCAAGCAACTGTGTGAGCCAGTGATGGTCTCAGGAGTCAGAGGAAAGTTCCAGACTCGACACAGAGGCCATGTGCTAAGTAAATACACAAAACACTACTTCATTTCTTTCACATGGTGAACAGCTCTGCTTTGGGCTAAACACAACCTCATTCTGCTTGACAAGTCAGTTCCTGCTCTGCCACAGCATCTGGTCACATGCAGACGCTGGGGGTGGGGGAGCTGCACTGAAAACTTGTCAAACTTAATGCATTCTTACGGAGTCTCTGAAAGCAACACCAGAGTGCCGTGAGGACATTCCTGAGCTGGAGTGGTGGCACACACCTGTAACCTCCAGCACTTAGGAGGCTGAGCTGGCGGCCAGTCTGGGTTTCATGAGACCTCCAACCTCAGAAACAAACACCACTCCCTCTAACAATCGGTACTTCCCTGGAAGTGGCTTCTGGGGAGGCCCTGGGGCTATTCAGAATGCGTACCTTTGGGCCTCGGCCTGCCAGTCTCAGGACGGCTGCGGCGCAGAGTAGCAGGCACGATCTCAGGGGGAAGGTGTAGGTAATCTCGGAGATATTGGATGCCCTCGTTCGTCAGGTACCAGTAGAAATGTCTCCAGGCAAACTGCTCCTTCACGTAGCCCCGGGACTTGAGAGACTGTGGCACAGGGAAGCGGAGTTAGCATGTAACTACAAGGCTGGTGCGGAGCATGAGCAGCTATGCAGCCCAAGAAATTCTTTGGGGTCAGGGCTTTCCGGGCCTAAAGGGTCATTTTTGGGCAAGTAGATCTGAAAGAGGCTCAACGAGGCTGGCCTCTGCCCTTGGAAGAGGCTTCCAGCACCAACCTACCTCACCTCCCTCCACAGAACCCCACCAGAAGAAAATGCCTCTGTGTCCCTGGTTCCATACCTGCATGGCCTTCATTACATGAAGGTTGGGCACATTCTTGTCTGCCAGCTCCGGGTGTTTGGGCATATGGACATCTTTCTTGGCAACCATCACTCCCTCCTTGAAAAGGAGTTCGTAGATGGCAATCCGGTTCTTCTTAGGCATCAACATCTGCAAGAAAGAAGAACTTCCTCAGCGCTGTGTCCAGGAGCCAGTCTCCAAGTTCACCATCACCACTGCCACGGGGAGGAAGGATTCAAGAGACAGCACAGCAGACCCGAAGATGGCCAATACCACAAACTACAAAGCAAACAGTCCAGGGTCCAGATCAACGCTCCACCTCCAAGTCTCAGCGGAGACTGCCAGGACGCGGAGCAACCCGGATGCAGGGGCACAAGCCTGCCTCACTGTCACAACTCTCACAACAAGCGTTTAGGGGTGGAGGGAGGTGACAGACCCGGAGTGTCAGCAACACCCGGGGGATTTCAGAACCGGAGATCGTATCCAGGGTGAAACCGGGGATGAGGGATCTTCCTTACGGAGCACAGGGAGGACCCGAAGAAAGGGCTTAAGGCTCCCTGTAACTCCTCCCCAGAGGTGAGGCTGGAGAGGGGCAAGCAAGGGCTAAGGGGCCTTGCCGCGAGGGAACGCACGCAAGCGGACGCCGTGGCCCCGGCCCGGGCGCTTCCCGCCACACGTGGCCTTCCAGCTCCGCTCCTCCGTCCCCCGCCACCACCACCGGGACGCCAGTCCTCGCCGGTCAGCGACGTCCCTCATATTCCCAGTACTGCGGCCCCGACCCTCCGGCTACGGTGCGACGAGCCTTGGGGAGGACGAGAGAGGCCTCCGCCTCTCCCCGCGAGGACGCAGGCCTGCCACGGCAGCGCCTCGGCCCCGATGGCGGCCGATGGAACCCGAACGCCAGAGGAACTCACCGCGGCGGCTGCAAGGACCGAGGCGGAGGCTGGAAAGGAAGGGGCATGCGCGGCGCACGGTCTCTTCCGGTCTGCGTGGCCCCGCCTCTCCGCAGGCCCCGCGCGCCGGCTTGGGTGGCCTCGCCAGTGCCTGAGGAGCGCGGGCGGCGCTAGGACGCATGCGCGACCTTAACCCCGCCCCGTCCCGCCTCCCCCCGACTTTGACGGTCGGAGCCTGCGCGTTGTGTCCGGAACCGGTGTGCGCGCGTGTTTTCACGTCGCGCGGTGGGAGATAGACCCAGCTACATAGTGAGCCTGGGCCAGCCTTGGCCCGCAGAGGACAGAAGAAAGCTAGGTGGTTGCTTTTTTCACATACCGGATTTACTCGTAGGAAGACACTGCCGTAACCTGCCCGCCGTATTTAAGACGCACTCCCCGTTAACCCGTCTTTTTTCTTGTTTTCTTTTTTTTTTTTTTTGGTATGTGTACGGTGCTCAGCCTGCATGTATGCATACACACCAGCAGAGGGCACCAGATCTCATTCTAGACGGTTGTGAACCACCCTGTGGTTGCTGGGAATTGAACTCAGGACCCCTGGGAGAGCAGCCAGTGCTCTTAACCTCTGAGCAGTCTCTGCGGCTCCCATTAACCCTTCTTATACTGAGGAAAGTTTTACTTAAGCTTCTTAGTCCGTCAGATAAGAAATGTTAATCATCAGGCAGGGCAACATTCAGGCCAGCCACATCCAAGAGCGTCCCTAAAACTACATAATAAATTTAAAAGTCAGAACGTGGCACGCCCTGCGGAGATAGAGGCAAGCAGATCTCTGAGTTCAAGCCCAGCCCCGTGTAAATAGTGAGTACCGGGCTAGCTGGAGCTACACAGCGAGATCCTGTCCCAAGGCCAATAGCCCGGCATCTTGGCACACGCCCTTAATTCCAGCACTCTGGAGACAGGCAGGCGGATCTTTGAGCTCAAAGCCAGCCTGGTCTACAAAGTGAGTCCAAGACAGCCAGGGCTACACGGAGAAACCCTGTCTCAAAAAAACAAAAAACAAAAAAATGCACAACCCCTGAAGAGACGGTACTCACATTGCTCTTTTTTAATTTCCTTTCTCCTTTACTAATCTGACTAAACATTTATTTATCTTGACACAGGTTTTATTCTGTAGCCCACATCAGCCTTGAATCTGCAGCAATCCTGCCTCAGCCTCACAAATGCTGGGATTACAGACACGCACCTCCAGGCCTAGTTGATAAGCTGGCATCTCAACACGATTTCCTCAGTAAAATTAGCCACTCCTGGTAGAGTGCTTTGCCTAGGATGCGCACAGACTTGGGTTTGGTCCCCAGCACCAAACAAACCGGGCACGGTGGCAGCCCTGGAGGAAAGGAGACAGGAGGATCAGGAGTTGAATGAAGGTCATCTTTCCACACAGACCCTCTGTGGAGGGAAGAGAGGCTCTCAGGTGCGTTGAAGTTTCCTGTCAGTCAGCAGCGGGAAAGACAAACTGGACGCCAAGAGGAGTGTTTCCCCTCCCCGACCTTGCTTTAATTCTCTGTCTTTCCGCCCACCACGGGTCTACAGATGGGTGGCCGGGATGGGATGCCAGGTCTCACTCAGGGTCTCAATCTTGAGATCTCTGGCCAGCCTCAAGCACTGAGAAACCAGGCAGCTGTAGCTGTTAAACATCTAAAATTAAGTGGCCTCCACACACCGTTTCTGTTTGTTTGTTTGTTTGTTTTAGACAGAGTCTCTGGCTGACCTGGAACTCCCCATGCAGGCAAGGGTGGCCTGGAATCCATAGATACCCGCTGCCTTCTGTCTCCCAAGTTTGTTGTTTTTATTTGTTTGTTTGTTTTGTTTTTCGAGACAGGGTTTCTCCATGTAGCCTTGGCTGTCCTGGACTCGCTTTGTAGACCAGGCTGGCCTTGAACTCACAGAGATCCACCTGCCTCTGCCTCCCTGAATGCTGGGATTATAGGCTTGCGTCACAGTGCCCGGCCCATTTTTTATTTTTTACTTTTGTCCTTTAAGTTTGTAAAGTTCTGCGCAGCCAGCCTTTCACCCTGTACCTCAACATCTCAGGTCTATCAGGCAGGCTGACGACTGCGCTCCTATTAGCCCACCCCGGGAAACCCAAAAAAGCCTTTCGTTCATAGAGTATCCTGGTCTCCTCTATGATCCTCACAGGCTCCGCCTGAATCTTTCCCAGAAAAGCTGCCTGCGCCCCCTGTCCGCCATGTTTGTCTCCATCTCAGTTGTATTGTTTTTGTGCCAAGAACCCCCAAATTTCTGCTGACGTACGATAAGCATCCTGGAGTTCACTGGCTTCCTTGCAGCCACCAGGTGCTGAGGCCCCAAAACTGGGCCTAAATGGGGTTTGGACAAAAAGCGACGGGAGGAACATGCACTCCACGTCATGCAATACATATGCCTGTGTGTATGTGGCCGTGCACATGCCTATTGAGAGCCTGTGATGAGGATGGCCGGCAGTAGCACATAGCAGAGAGGGCAAGCCTTGGCTCATCAGAGTTTGTCGACACGGGATGAGGGCTGGAGCCTCTGGCTCCGTTGGCACCATCTGGGCTGGTGGGTTCAGTCCCCAGCACTGTGGAAAGTACAAACCTGCTGGTGTGGTCAACCAGGCAGGGAAGCCACAAGCGCAGGTCATCCTCAGCCACAAAGAGAGTTGGAGGCCAGCCTGGGCTACGTGAGACTCACAAAGGACAAGGAAAAGCCACAGGAAGATTTCAAGCAACTGTGTTTAAACGTGTTTGAAAGACGGCGCCTTGTAAGGCTGACACCTGGACAGACTGAGGCAGAATCCCCTACAATCGACCCAGGACGGAACATAGCAAAGCACCCCCGCAGTTTGGAGAAACGCCAGAGTCTGTGCTCAGCCCGGACACCCCTGGTTCTCGCTCCAGGTGCAGTAAGGAGGCCTGAGCCAGGCTCTGACCACAGAGCCTGAAGGCCTGGCCCCCGCCTCCCACGGCCCTTCAGTGAGATTCTCCCTGTGGGGCCAAGGCAGGGCCAGGTAGACAGGGCCCCATGGAGAGGAAAACTCTTTCCTTCTGCCCACCAGAATCCTCGGGAAGGCTTTCAGGAGTCCTGAAATCCAGACCACAGTGGAAGCGGATGAAGTCAGAGTGGCTGGGGTGGACCTAGGAGGTAGAAAGTACCTCCCGGTTCACATATTCCCAACTGGCCTGGAAGTCACTGTGTTGCTAATGACCTTGAACTCGCGCGCACACGAGCGTGTGCACGTGCTTTGTGTGTGTGTGTGTGTGTGTGTGTGTGTGTAAGCTGGCTCTTTCCCTCCACCGTGGCGGCAGAGGGATCAAATGGTCAGTGCCTTTAGCCACACAGCCATCTCAGAGGCCCAACCACATCCAGTTTTACGCTGGAGACTGACCCCAGGCCTTCATGCCTGCTGCAGTTGCCCTGGCGCTTGTATTTTCCTTTCTTGGTGTGCAATCTACCCATACCCCAGGGCATTCTTGGGTGGGCCCGTCCAGGCCAGCAGTTCTCAATGTCTCAACACCTCTGGGGCACATATCAGGTATCCTGCATTTCAAATACTTACATTTCAATTCGTAACTAGCAAAGTTGCAGTTATGAAGTAGCAACAAAAATAATTTTATGGTTGGGGGGTCGCCGCAACATGAGGAACTGTATTAAAGGGTCGCAGCATGAGGAAGGTTGAGAACAGAATAGGCCAATAGTTCAGGTATCCCCTGGCTAGCCTGCACTCACCCCACATACACTCCACCCTGACTGTCCCAGCAGTGAGCGTTTTGAGGGGCGTTCCCTGCTCCACCTCCGTCACTAGACCAGGCCTCTAGAATCGCCCCTATCCTGTGTTTCCTGTTTCTGCGGTCACCGATGTCTGGCTTCTCTAGGTATTGCTGTTAGGAATGTATTTAAGCCGACCTGATGGCCCGGATGTGGCAGAGCAGCTGAAGCCGGGTACACAGAGCAGAAGCCAGGGTCTGGGTTCTGGGGTCCCCTGGGGGTCTCCCCAGGTTGGAGATAAGTAAATAAGGCTGGTATTGGCTTTCAAGCCCCTTCCCTTGGTTCTTAGGCCTTTAAATCCAATCGATCTGGTCAGGAAGTGAAGCAGGCCTGGGGAGCAGCGCCCCCTAATGGGCAGCACCTTGGTGATGCCGCTGACCCCGGGGGCTTTGGAGATACAGATTCTTCCCCGCAAACAATAACCCAGATAAAGCTCGGCCGACACCCTGGGCTTCACCTCTTTGCACACCTAGAATAGCTCCGCAAGCCTGGAGCGCGGCGCCTCTTCCCACCCACATGGAGGCGCCTAGGAAGAGCCATCTGTGCCGCAAGGCCCCAGTAGAGCCTACCACGGAGAGCGTGGTAGTGGGCGGACAGCGCCCGGTCCGCGGCCGACACCGGCGTGCACCCACGCAGGCCCGCGTCGCCCGCATCTGGAGCGTGGGGCGAGGCTCCGACGTCTGTGTGTGGAGTCCGCACAGGCAAACCATGCAGGGCTTGACCCGGTAGGTGAGCACATCTTCACCTGTTTGGGGGTAGCGCCTCTGCCCTCCCCTGCCTGTGTGACTCTCCCCAGCAGGTTGAACCGGTGCCAAGGTGAGAAAAGGAGAGTCCAGGGAATGGCACCGATTTATAGCCTGTTGGGTCTTTTGTCTCGTGCCCTGGATTCGTTGAACGCGTGAGGGTTTTGCCTGCAGTCCCTGGCCTGGGACTGTCTATGTAGACCACAGCTGGCTTTCAATTGGGGCCATCCCCTCTCCTGCTTCCGTTTCCCAGCTGTGCCACCACGCCCTGGTAAGACCCCTTCTCCTCTTCCTCCTTCCCCAGACCGGGCCAGGCAAGGTTTCTCCCTTCATCACCCAGGCTGGCCTGGAACTCACAGAGATCCACCTGCCTGCGTCTGCCTCCCGAGGGCCAGCGTTAACGGCTGATGGTACATACCAGACTCTGACTGATTTCCTTTTAAGTTTTATTTCTTGTATGTGTATGAATGTTCTACCTGCATGTGCACCTGCACGCCAGAAGAGGGCATCAGATCCCTGTATAGATGGTTGTAAGCCACGTGGTTGCTGGGAATTGGACTCAGGGTCTCTGGAAGAGCAAACAGAGCTCTTAACCACAGAGCCATCTCTCCAGCCCCACATCTGGTTATTTTTTGAGACAAATGTTACATAGTGTAAGCTGCCCCCCAAATCATGATTCTCCAGGCTCTGCCTCCTGAGTATGGACATTGCACCCATGGGAAACCACACTTGGCTTTAAAATTGACCGTCTTAGGACCAGTGAAATAGGACCTCCGGTACCGGAGGTCCTGACAGGGGACCAACTGCAGCAAGCTGTCCACGCATAATTTGTGTACGCTTTTGTGTGTGAGCTATGTGTGAAGTGCATGTGTATGAAGTGCACATGTGTGTGTGTGTGTGTGTGTGTGTGTGTGTAGCCTGTGCTGATCCCCCATCTCTATTTCTGTTTTTTTGTTTGTTTGTTTTGTTTTGTTTTAGTTTGGTTTTGGTTTTCTGAGTCGTTTCTCTGTGTGGCCCTGGCATTATAGACCAGGCTGGCCTCGAACTCACGGAGATCCTCCTGCCTCTGCCTCCCTGAGCACTGGGATTACAGGAATGAGCCACCATGCCAAGCCTTCTTTCTCCTATTCCACGAGCAAATCACGGTCCCAGCCACACTCAAGATGAATTTTCCAAATCATGACTCATCAGGGTCACTTAGGGAGTACTGAATGCCCCCTCCTTTTGTTTTTTAGAAACAGGACCTCACTATATAGACTGACCAGGCTGGCCTTGAACTCTAAGAGATTCACCTGCCTCTTCTTTCATCCTTCGTGCTGGGATTAAAGGCGTGTGCCACCCAACCTGGGTCTCTAGGTCCCTTCTGCTGTTTTTTGAGGTAGGGTCTCAGGTAAAGCAGACCTGGTTTGAACTCACCCAAGGATGGCCTTGCCTTGTCTTTACAAATCTATTTATTGCATTCACACATGAGTGTGGTGGCACATATCTGGAGTATCTGGAGGGCAGAGGACAACTCCCTCTCCCCCTCCCCCTCCCCTCCCCCTCCCCTCCCCTCCCCTCCCCCTCCCCCTCTCGCTCACACGCACGCACACTTACTTTCAAGACAGAGTCTAATGGAGCCAGGACTGGCCTTGACCTCTAAGACTGACCTTGTTCTTGATCCTCCTGCTTCCACTTCCTAAGTGTTGGGGTTACCCAATAAGTTGGGCTGATTTCAATCTTCCATGGTCCTTATTAGGCATCAGGGGTCAGCGGGCAGCTCTGTCTCAGTCTCTGTGACAGAATGCCATCCATCTTCTCAAACTTCCCCTGATAGCTGTGACATCACAGCGACCCGATTCACCTTGTACCTTGTATCTTTCTGATTCATATTTTCCATATGAGAACAGATTTATTATTTTTTTCTTCCTATTTTTCTCCTCTGTCCTTTTGTTTGCTTTTTGAAGACCGAGTCTCACTTTGTAGCCCTGGTTTTCCTGAGACTCATTATGTAGACCAGTCAGTGTGGGAGTGTCAGATCGTGGATTTACAGACAGTTGTGAGCTGCCATGTGGTTGGTGGGAATTGAACCCGAGTCCTCTGGAAGAGCAGCCAATGCTCTTAATCACTGAGCCATCTCTCTAGCCCCTTTATAAATGTCTGAGTCAGGGTCTCATGTAATTTTATTGTTATTTTTGTTGTTGTTGTTTTGTAGCCCAGGCTAGCCTCACACTTGATATGAAGCCAAGACACCTTTGAATTTCCAGCTCTCCTGTCTGACCTTCCAGATGCTGGGGTTACAGATGTGAGCCACCTAGTCCAGCCAATGCTCCCTGGGCATTTCAAACGCAGAACCTCTGGGCTGAATTGCTGATCCTCCTGCCTCTACCTTCCAAGTGCTGGGATGACAGGCCTGTGCCTCGTCACCTCCTCTCAAGCTGGCCGCCTGCCTTCCCTGTGGCTGTTAGTGTCTGTCCTCACCGCCTGGGACTGTGGGCATCACTGCTCACCAAGTGTTGCAAACCTTTCCTGTCGTTTCTTGGTGACCCCACGGCCACTCTCTGAGCTGGTGGCAGGCTAAGCTGGAGGGCCCACAAAACCTTAACTCGGAGCCCCCAATGAGGCCTCTCTCCCCTACCGGCAACACGGAGATCAGGGGTGGTGCGGCCTTCTGGGCCAGTAGAAGCTTCCAGAGGGAAGCAGCGTGGGAGCTTCTACCGTCTGCCTTCTGTCAAAGCAAGACCCAGCAGACCCATCAGACCGGGCAGGGAGCAGAGGGCACATCGCCCCTCAGATCAGGCTGGTGAAATGGTTCAAGGAGAGTGTCATTGGGGCCTGCTGCCATGTTGGACAGGTTGGCCATGGTGAAAGACAAGGACACGCACACACATATATACACACATATTCATAAATGTACACACATATATACTACATGTACACACATATACATAAACAACACATATGCACATACAAACATATACATATACATACATATATATATACCCAACACACACGTGCACACATACACACACACACAGTTTTAAAAAAAGATTCCAATGTAGGCTTGTCCAACCCAGAGCCTGTGCAAATTCAGTCTCGGTGGCTCTGGACACTCGACCCCCAGGTAATGAAATCTGTAGCAGTGATGTCAGCAGGGATGGTGAGGAGGAGGCGATGTCCCAGTGTCCCCATCCCACCCGGCAGCCAGGATGGCAGAAAGGACTTAGCTCTCCTCCGCCCCCGCCCCCTCACTCCCAGGCCTCCTGGGCTCGCAGGACATATGGCCCTGGGAAAGTCAAGCTGGGAGCTCTGCCAGCAAAGGCCAGATGGAGCAGCAAGAAATTACAAATCAGCTCACGGACCGCACCATAAATAACGCTCGTGGGTGGGCCGAGCTCTGAAGAAGACGCCTCTCACAGCCCTGCAGTGCCGGGGCCGGCGCTCTGTCTTTGACCTGAAAAACGCTCATCTCTCTAACGGAACAACTCCCCACCATGCACGGGACACAAGCCGAGGGCAGAGGAGTGGAAGACAGATGAGCCAACTGTGCCTGGTCACCTCCAAAGTCATTCAGGAGCTGGGGCTGGGGCTAGCTGCTGGACTGTGTAAGGCCCTGTGATGGAAGGCCCTCCAACCACATTTAATGGGGTGCCACAAACCTGTAGCCCCGCATTTGGGAGGCAGAGACAGGAGGATCAGAAATTCTAAGTCTTTTTTTGTCGACATATCAAGTTTATAATAAACAAACAAACAAACAAATAAATAAGAATACCAGTAACACAACCCCAGAGTGGTTCTCTGCCCCTCCTCAGTGTCTCAGCGTGTGGCTGAGCCTTGACATTGGGTGGATGAAGGGCAGCGCGTTCTGCCTCTTCTTCTTCTTCCCTCTCTGGGCGGTTGCAGTACCAGCCAGGCTGTTGCCATATGGCCGTTCCACGCCTCCAGTCACAAGAGTGGCCTTTTGTAAACCGGGGAATGGGCTCCGAGCCTCTCCCAGATGTCCTCTGCGCCAGCTTTATCCCCTCAAGGTGAAGAGCTCACTCTTGTTTTGCTTTAACCGGGGCCTCGTTGTGCAGCCCTGGCTGGTGCAGAGCTCACTGCACACATTAGGCTAACCTCCAGCTCAAAGATTCACTTACTCCTCTGCCGCCGAAGTCAGGGATTAAAGGTGTGTGTCCCCCCCACCCCCAAGGCTGTTTTTACATATTGATTTCTTTTTTTGGTTTAGAGTCTCCTTCTGCGGTTCATGCCAGCCTGAAACTCACAATATTGTTCAGGCTGGCCTTGAACTCACTGTAGCCCTGCCTCAGCTTCTTGGTGCTAGGATGGCAAGCACACATCACTATGCCTGGTCAAAGATTTCACTTACCGCCTCTGCCTCCCGAGTGCTGGGATCACAGGCGTGGGCTGCCGCTCCCAGCTTTTTTGTTCTTGTTTTGTTTTGAAGTGGCAGATTTAGCCAGGCACGTGGCGCGTGCCTGTAACTCCCGAAGGACTAGGGAGGTGGAAGCAGGAGGGTCAAGGCGCTCCAGGCCAGCTTCCGGGACACAGGGAGCTTGAGCTCAGCCTGGACTGTGTGAGACTGTTCTTCCATCCATCCATCCACGTGCCAGCCATGCTTGAACTTGCTTAGCTTCTGAGGTCACATGAGATCAGGTGTGTTCTGGGTGGTATGGCCATTAGACTCAAGAACTTGTCTCAAAACTACCGCAGAAAATTAGGGCTGGAAGGATAAGTCAAGGAACACACACACACACACACACACACACACACACACACACACACACACACACACACACACACACACGGCACCCTACAGCCTCCCGTAATTATAGTTCCAGAGTCTCTCACGCCCTCTTCTGGCCCCCGTGGGTACTGCATGCACATGGTGCTCATAAGTACATGCACACAAAACACCAGATACACAAAATAAAAACGGATACGTTTCTAAAAACAAGTTGTTGCTTGGAGTGCACTACATGGGCAGTGGGATCCCCACTTTCTTGCTGTGTGCCTCAGGGTGGCGGGGGTTGTGGGGCGCACAGGGCCCAGCGTGTTCAGCTGTAAACAGTCGCTCCTGGCCACTTCAGACCAGACGGGGCTGGGAACTCAGCCTCAGAAGATCTCCCCTTTGCCTGGGTTTGCAGCGCTGGCTCAGAGACATCCTCCCACGCACCTCGTGCTCCAAGACCTCACTGTAGATCTGGGGCCACAAGCTGGGCATGAGAGAGCACACCTGTCATCCCAGCACTTGGGAGATGGAAGCAGGAGAATCACGAGTTCAGGGTCATCCTTGGCTACAGAGTGAGTTAAAGGCCAGCCTGGGAATCATACACACACACACACACATATATACAGATATATGCACATATATATACATACATACACATAGATACATACATACATGTATATACATATGTATGTGTATATATGTGTGTGTGTGTGTATATGTATATATATACTGGAGTTGTGTGCCGCAGCAGTGTGTTGGGGCCGGTTCTACCCGACACTTCTTCTAGCATCCTTGAGTGGTGACTGTCTCTGTCACGGCAGGTGGTTCTCATTGCAGGGCACTGATCCATGGTGCCAGGGACCAAGGTCATCTCGGGAGCTCCCTTAGTGTGGCTCCTGGTAGCTCCTTCTCTGAGGTCAGTGCTGAGCAGGCCAGGCGGGGTGGGGGCGGGGTGGGGTGAGGGTGGAAGGCTCGGGAGGGAGCCGGGATGTGTTATCATCTGACCAAGTCTCTCTGCTTTGGAGCGTTGGGGACTCTGCTGTCCCTGAGCCCTCTGCGGTCACCCCCATGGCTTTCCTATCTGGCTTGAGTTCAGGATCAGTGGGGGCAGGACAGGGAGTGCTGCAAAATGGGGGTTGCAGGTGGGCTCCAGTGGACAGAGGGGACTAAGGGAGGCTGGGCTTGCTGCCACTCAGGGGCACTGCAGGTATTTTTGGTCAGAGACCAAGGCAGATGCCAAAGACTGTGGAGGGACTCACCCTTGGCACTCCTTTCCAGCGAGCCTCCCTACCCCCAAACCTGAGAGGGAGAGACAGCCTGGCCTTTAGGAGCAGAGGTTCCTGCAGAGAGCTGAGCTGTGAGAGTCTGGCGTGAGCCTCAGCCTCGGTCCTCTGGTGCCAGCCAAGCTGCCGCTGGCAAGAACCTTTGATTGTTTCCTTGAGGTCATTTTTTAATATCATATTGATGGTGTCCTTGGGACATCCAGTGACCTCCCTTGTGCAGAACAGTCGGCTGTCCACTTTGTTTTATTGTCGTTGGTTTTGGTTTGGTTTGGTTTCTGAGACAGAGTCTCACTGTGTAGCCCTGTCTGGACAGAACAGGGCTTTGTGGATTAAACTGGCCTCAGAGCCACAGAGACCCACCTGCTCGGACTCGCCACTGCTGAACTCAAAGTCTGTTTGCCTTTTTTTTTTTTTTTTCTGTTTGCCTTTTGAGATGAGATGACACCCTACACTGTAGCTGGTACAAGAACGCACACAGGACTAAAACACCCACAGCGAATAAAATGAAACAATATCACCCCAAGACCAGAGCCTGGGGAGACGGCTCAGCCAGTAAGGTGCTAGTGAGGTGCTTTCCATGTGGGCCTGAGGACAGAAGTCTGGAGTCTCCACTTCCATTTGTGGTGGCGACGTGCTAGCAATCCCTGTGCTGAGGAGACAGACAGGAGGGTCCCTACGTGTCATTGCTCAGCTGGCTCAGCCCCCCGCTAGGGAGCTCCAGGTCAGTGAGAGGCCCTGCCGCAAAAAATACAGTGAGGAGACACTGAGGAAATCACCTGTCATAAACCTCTGGCCTTTACATACCCACACCAATATGCACACGCACCCATATGTACACACACGCACACACACCAAAACGAAAGGCCAAGAAGCACTAGAAAGCAGAGAAGTAGAGAACACAGTAGAACACAGTAGAGAACACAGGCCACACAGCTAGAAGTGTCTGCACTGAGCCTGGGTGGTATCTCAGC
>CM053756.1:54957420-54982241 GCA_028658305.1 Pachyuromys duprasi | reverse complement strand
GGAGGTTCAGGGGCTCCTCAGCACAAGGGCGAGTTCAAGGACATCTTGGGCTACATGAGACCCTGCCTTAAAGCAACAAGGTGTGGGGGAGGGGCGTGTAGTGCAGACTTCTGGGTGTGTCTGTTTCTGGTTCAATTTGCTAAATTGAGAGGATCCAGGATGGACATGGCATGAGAACAAAGCAAAGCAAAAGGTGTAAGAAAGAGAAGCCCAAGCCAGGGGTGATGGCAAGAGCCTTTGATCCTAGCCCTAGGGAGGAAGAGAGAGGCAGATGTCTGGGAATTCCAGGCCAGCCTGATCTACATAATGAGCTCCAGAACAGCCAGGGCTACACAGTAAGACCCTGTCTCAGAGAGAGCAAGAGAAAGGGGGGAGGGGGGAGAAAGAAGAGAAAAAAGAACAGGAAGGAAGGAAAGAAGGAAAGAAAGAAAGAAAGAAAAAAAAAAAGAAAGGGAAACCCAAACAACACTACCAGGATTTGTGTCTACCCGCCTGGTACTAGGAATGCCTCCTGCTGCCAGTATATCTGCTTGGCTTTGGGCCCAAGGCAATAGACGCCTCCGACCCTGAGTTCAAACCACGAGCCAAGATAAACGCTTCCAAATGGGTTCTTTCAGGTGTTTGTCACAGTGAGGAATGACCAGCTCAGTACAGGGAGAGACTCGCTGTGCATGAAAGCCTCCCACACCCTGGACAGACCGCCTCTCCCCCAACTAGCACTATTTCCTGTCGGAGTCTCTGAGACAAGGTGTTGCTCTGTAACCCTCTCTATTTGAAGCTCCTGGTCTGGCTGCCTCCTCCGGCTTTTGAGTGCTGAGATTGCGGGTGCGCACCACCACGCCGGTTCTAAGTGTTCCTGTTAAGAGTAGGTGAGGGTGGGGTGGCTAAGTGGCTGAGGACACTCGAAGCCAAGCCTAATGGACCGTATGGTAGAAGGAAGAAACGGCTTCCCAAAAGATGGCCTCTGACCTCTACACACCTTACCACCCCCACCCCGAAACAGACAGATAATCTTAAAAAAGGGTAGCAAGATGGTCCAGTGGGTAAGGGTACCTGCTGCCCAAAGATACAAGCCTGAGGAGCTGGGTTCAAATCCAGGAGACTACATAAAGTCAGTCAGTCAGAGAACCAACTCTATGAAACTGTCCTCTGCCTCACCCCCACCCCCAACACACACTATTAATGAAGAAAGTAATTAAAAAAAAAGAATAGATGAGCATGGTGGAATTTGTTTCTGTAGCCTCAGAATTTAGGAGTTTGAGGCAGGAGGATTCCACCGGGTTCAAAGCCCACACGCCCCTCAGCGTGAAAGCTTGTCTCAGGAAACAAGAGGCTGGAGAGATGGCTCAGTTCCCCACAGGGCAGCTCACAACTGTAGCAGCTCCAGGCGCTGGGGAAGTAGAGGCAGGAGGAGGACAAGTCTCACACCGTCCTCAGGCTACACAGTGGGTCCAGGCAGCCTGGGCTACCTAAAACCTTATCTCAAAACCCCAAATCTAAACCCAAACCAGCCAAACAGCGCTCCCAGCCCCCACCAAACACCGGTAGGCTGAATTGACGCCCGGCCTCTGCCGAGGAACTCCGCCTGTACTTAAGATACACGGCCACTAGGTGGCGAGAGCGCGCCGGCCGCGGCCGCGGGGGCCGCAGGGAGGCCGAGCCCTCCCGCGGGGACGCGAATCGCAGCTCCTGCCTGCGCTTTCCAGCGGTGTGACATCGCAAGAGCCGCCGGACCTCTCTGGCCTCCGTGTCCACGCCTGTGACCACAGCGTCCGCGTGGCGCGTCCCGCCGCGAACTCGCAGAAAGGCTCTGTTTGTCTGTGTGTCCTGGGTGACCTGTCCTCCAGGTCAACACAAGGGCGTGAATCTGGGCTCCTCCCGAGGGCTGCGGGGCTTTCCTACAGGAGGTGCGGATTCCAGACGGGAGTCGCCGGCAGAGAAACCCGCAATCGCAAGGCTCGGGACGCCGGGTCTTGGGGTTCAGGGTGCAGCTGGCACCAGTCTCTGCCCACCAGGCAGGTGACTGCACCGTGTCCGCGAGTGTGAGGACCGCCAGGGGGCGGGGCCGTGAGCAGAGGGCAGAAGGCTTGAAAGGCTGTCCCTTAGCGCTGCCCTTTCATGTTGGTGACAGGGAGCTTAGAAAAGAAAGCGCTGCGCTGGGCAGCCGGGACCCAGCCAGTCCGAGTCCAGGCTCGGTGTTACCCTCCAAACCCGAGCAGCAGCCCAAGCCCTTCTCAGAGATCTGCTTTTTAGCCCAGGCCTTCACTGATGTGCTGTGTGACCTTCGGGGAGTCACTTCCACCCTCTCTGGGCTTCAGAATCTCCATCCACCGAAAGTGGGATGGATCTCTGGCCCTCCTTTACAGCCAAAGTGTGGCAGGAGCAGGGGCGGCTGGGCGGGGCTGGGGTGTGCTGAGTTGGTATAGCGCCTGCGGAGCAGGAGCACTCCCGCTCGCAGGGTCCAGGCTGCAGAGAAGGCTCCGCAGGAAAGATGCTCCCGGCAGAAGCCTGGGGGCTGAGTTCAGTCCCGGCTCTCACCTGGAGGAAGGCAAACACCGACTCCCCAAGCTTGTCCTCTGATCTTCATACATGCACCGTGCGCCCAAACACTCATATCATGCATGCCATGCACACACACAATAATAACATTGATTTATTCAGGTTTTTTGAGACAGGGCTTCTCTGTGTAGCTCTGGCTGTCCTGAACTCCTTTTGTAGACCAGGCTGGCCTCGAACTCACAGAGATCCACCTGCCTTTGCCTCCCAAGCACTGGGACTAAAAGCGCGCATCACCTGGCCTGGCTACTAACATATAATTTTTAGTCAACATGGTTATGCACGCCTGTAATCTCAGCACTCGGGGAGGCAGAGGCAGGCAGATCTCTATGAGTTCCAGGCCAGCCCGGTCTACAAAGCGAGTCCAGGACAGCCAAGGTGACACAGAGAAACTCTGTCTCAAATAAAACAAAAAAACAAACAAAAAGCCTGGGCGCCATGGTGCATGCTTTCAGTCCCAGTGTTCTAGAGAGAGGAAGAAGGGTCAGAAGTTGGACATCACCCTCCACTGCTCAGAACCTGGCCTCCCCCTTTCTCCTAGGCCTTTCTGCCACATGGAAGTCAGGGGAGCTGAAATCTCCCTCCTGCCCGTCCCTCTTCCAGACCTGACACACAGTATCAGTTTCCAATCCATTATTCATTCATTGATTTATTTATTCCCACGCCTTTCAGCGCTGGCCGGCCTCTCTGTCCACATGTCTTTTGTGTCCCGCTGGCATCTGAAAACCCCTCGGGGACAGCTGCGCCTGGCTCCTTGCTCTGCGTGGCAGAAGGTCTGAGGGAGGATGGGCTGGGGGAGGCTGGGAGCTCTGGGTGGGAAGGTCGGACCTGTGGGCACAGAAGCAGGTCAAGTCTTAGTGGGGCTCAGAAGAGTAAGGCTCGCCGTGCCCAGCCGGGACAATCTGCACTGAGGCAGGGGCACAGGACAGGAGGGACTGTACGGATGCAGAACCAGGAGACGGTTGGGTGGGGCAGAGGCCCAGAGCAGGAAGCTGGGTGAGGCTCGTCTCTGAGGAACAAGTCTGCAATCAGAGCATCTAGAAGGAAGCTGGCATAATTTAGGAAGTGTGGACATTCCATGTCAGTCCCTGGAACACATTATTTTGGGTTACACAGGGCAGGAGTGTGTGAGTGGGTGTGTGGGGGGTTCTCTTTTTTTTTTCCAGCTTTGTGGCTGCTGAGGTCTGAATTTAACCCTCACTACCACTCAGCTCCACAGAGAGGCCCCTGGCGGCCTTCTCTCTCACCCCTCTCTACTCCCCTTTGTTAAAAGAGACTTGTTTATTTTTAATTGTGCCGGTGTCTGTGTGGGTGTGCACGTGTGCAGGTGTCTAAGGAGGCCACTAGAGGTCGTGAGATCCTCTGGAATTGGAATTACAGGCCTTTGTGAGCTGCCTGATAGTGGTGCTGGCAACCGAAATTGGGGTGTCTGGAGAGCAGCAGAATCTCTTCACTCCTAAACCTCTGTCAGTTTACTTTTTTTTGAAGGATTTTTTTTTTTCAAGGCAGAATTTCTCTGTGTAGCCATGGCTGTCCTAGAACTCGATCTGTAGACCAGGCTGGCCCTCCAGCCATCAATTCCAGAGTGCTGGGGTTACAGGCGTGCACTGTGTCCCCGGGCGCTGAGCTGCAGCCGGAGCCCAGGGCTTTGTGGGTGCTCAGCAAGCACTCCGCTAACCAAGCCGCCTTCTTCAAGTCTCCTGCCGGACCCACAGCTCCTGGGAAGGCTGCTGCTTTCCTCTCAGCCTCTCGCCTCTCTTCCCCGCTGTGAGCGCCCTCCCCGTGAGCACCCTTTTATTTGTCCTGTCAGGGAAGTCTGGAGCTGTGGCTCCTCTTTCTTCTTTCTTTCTTACTTTAAAGTATTTATTATTATTATTATCATTTTATTGAGAGTTCACTAGCCCCTCCTCTGCCTTCTCAGCCCTCACCCCCCCAGGCTCCAATCTGCTTCAATGAAAACATCACTTTAGGGCTGGGGAGATGGCTCAGAGGTTAGGAGCACCGGCTGCTCTTCCAAAGGTCCTGAGTTTAATTCCCACATGGTGACTCACAACCATCTAGGGTGAAATCTGATGCCCTCTTCTGGTATGCAGGTGTACATGCAAGCAGAGGACTGTACACACAATAAATAAATCTTTAAAAAACAAAAACAAAAAAACACCACTACTTTACCACTGAGCTAGGCCAATGCATGTAAAGGGGAGGGGCCGGTTTTCTAGGAATCAGCCTCCCTCCCGACATGAGGACAGTTCTGTCTGAAGGAGGAATTCCGCAGCTATGGCAGAGAGCCCTGGAGGGGCAGGCTAGGCACTCCACATACATTGTCTGCTTCCAGCACCCTACCAGGAGAGTGTAACCATCACCCCCGTCATATGAACCAATGAACAGAACCCTGGGTGTGTCAGTGGCTTCCCCAGGCCCCAGACGCTCCACTTGGACGAGGAGTCTGAGCCATGCAGTAATGCCATGTTCTCGAGCAGCTGAGTGAAGTCCCTTGTCCCGCAGGAGTCTCACACCTTTGCCTGGGGCTGATGGGAAACTCCAGGTTGGGGTGTGGGAAATCAGGAGGTGCCGAGGCAGGAGTGGGGTCTCATCAGTCTCCCCAACTAGAACACCCCACCTACAGTCAGCCCAGAAACGATGGCCTCGCCGGCCTTACCTAACTGCTCTGCACTCCTGAGAGGCCTGGCTAGCCTGAATTTCAGCTATCCGTCAGCACCTTAGTGTCCAGCTGTGCTCAGAGTCCTCAGCCTTCCCTGGACCACTGGCATGACTGGATCTGGGAAAGTGTGGGATGGACAGACTGAGGGCAGAGGGCACTCTCCCATGGCCGGCAGCACCTTCTGATGGTGACCTGATATAAGAAGAAAAGGCAGTGCTGTTTGCTTGCCCACTTCTGCTGTGTGCTTGTGAGTGCATCTGTCTGGTCGCTGCTGCAGCAGCTGCAACCGGGAGCGCCACCTCTTCAACCTCCCAGTGTCCACTGAGGGCCTACAGTGTCCCATGGCTCTTCAGGAATCCTCCAGGCCTTCAGCGCCAAACAGGGACTGCTGAGGGACCCAGCCTCACAGAGCAGGCTCCCGGCCTCAGCCTCTCCCGCACCCATGCAAGCCAACCAAACAAGTCCCTTTGTGGTAGACATCCATTCCAGCACTCTGTTCCCTGACGCGGGCATTCTCCAGAGCTCACGTGGAGGGCTCAAGGCCAGGCTCATTCAGGAAGTGCAGACACATGCGGATCAGCTCAGGGGTAAGACAAAGAATAGTGAATTGGGCAAACCGGAGTCAGCTTTCCCGTGGTGGGCGTCTAGTGTTCAAGATCAGCCTCACTCACTCTGGTCCTGGCCGCTTTCCCATGTTGTTCTCTCCTCCAGATGGGGGACTTTTCAGTGTTGGGCAAAATTCAAAACACATTCTCAGCAGGGCGGTGGTGACGGTCGGAGGACCTCTGTGAGTTCGAGGCCAGCCCGGTCTACAGAGCGAGCTCTAAGAGAGCCAAGGCTACACAGAGAAACCCTGTCTCAAGTAACAAACAAAAATACATTCCCCTATTACCCCAGTTGTCCCATGAGGGCGAGCTAGGGAAGGGCGGAGGCGGTCAGGTTGGTGCTACTGGTCTCCCTGCTCAGCGCCTGGTTTACCGCAGGTTCAACCAACCCATCCAGTGGCTCTCATGGGGCAGCAGGCTGGCTCCTGGAAGCAGTTTAGAATACAGGCATGAAAGCAGCTGGGGTCACCTTTTAGGTGCCCGAAAGCCTCAGGGAAGGCTTTGGGTCAGCTTTGCTGACAGCCAGCTGCGGTGAACTGTGGCCTGAGAATCCACACAGGTCTTCTCAGCGGAGCTGAGCGTGGGAGTGGGCTGTGGGGTAGGGTGAAAGTCCCAAGGCCCCTCCTGCACGTACCCAAAAACGCATGGGTAGGAGATGGGTCATCAGACCAGGCTAGACCGCAGGCCCTGTTCTGCGTGCGCCCGCACAGACATGGGTAGGAGGGCAGGGGTCACCACACCAGGCCCTGCCCTGCGTGCGCCCACACGTGAGACGCGGGCATCAGGAGCGCGCAGGAACCACACGCCGCGCCGGGGAGCGGGCGGCCGGGCGGGCGCGGCCTCGGGTGGCAGAGGCGCCGCCACCTGCGCAGCCACGGCGCCGCCATTGGCTCGCCGAGAAGCCGCTCTAATCCGCGCCGCCCCCGCCCCCGCGCGGCGCTGCGCTCGGCGGCGTCTCTGACCTTCCTCCTTCCCGCAGCCCCGGAGAGACGCGCGGCGGCCGCGCCAGCCTCCCCCTCCTCCTCCTCCTCCCCCGGGAAGCTGTCCGGGCTTGAGGCCGGGCCGCCGCCGCCGCCCGCTTCGCCGCCGGTTCCCGCCGATGGTGTCCGGCGCCCCGGCGCCCAGGTAGGGGGTCTAATGCATGGAGAGAGCGCGGGGTGAGGGGTGGGTGCGGGGAGTGCGGGATGCAGGTCCCCATCGTGTGGTGGCTTTGGACACAGCCCAGGACAGGCACCCGGAGAGAGGTGGGCGCGCCCCCGGGGATGCTCTTGGGCTTGACCCACGGCAATGCCAGGATGGCCCCTGGCTAGGTTCCCTGGGGATGCTGAAAGGGAGGCCTCTACCCTGGCGAAAGAGGAAGAAATAGGATCTTTGGGAAGCTGGGGCCTGGCCCAGGGTGTTGAGTGTGTTTTTCTGGGACCAGAAGGGAGGGGTGGGCCGCTGCCAGCTTGGCGCGTATGTTATTTCTGGATCAGAGTGGGCTGGGGAGAAGCACAGCCCGTGATGTCTGGTTGCGATTACAGGTACTTCCTTCTTTGCTTCCGACCCCTTCCCCCTCCGCCAGCTGGGGTGGGAGGTGGAAGGAGAGAGGGGGTGGCGGTGCTAAGGGCCCACAGATGCAGCACAATCCTCTCTGCGCCACAGAGCCCTCCCTCCACCAACCTTAGACCGTTGGTTCGGTCACGGTTGGGGCGCTCTCCCCTCCCGCTTGCGTTAGCCTTTCAGGAAGCTGTGGAAAGGTTAAAGGGTCATTCATGTGTCTGGGACGCAGTGACCAAACCCCAGAGCTTGGCTAGACCCAGCTTCAACCGCCCCCCCCCCCCGGCTTTTAACTTCTAGCTTTTCCCCCACTTCCCCCCTCCGAGCCGGGCTCCGCAGGCTGGAGGGGGTGGGGGGAGTCACACATGCGGACACCTTCTTTTTCTAGGCATGACCAGAAATAGCTACCATTGTCAGGGGCCCTGGCACAGCTGGGGTGCAGATGGCAAGGGTTTGGGAAGCTCTGCCCCCAGCCTGGTTTTCTTATCAGATGTTTGCCTGGCTACTCCGATCACCCTCTCCAAGTGGCTTCATGGCGCATCCAGTGAGAGGCCACCTCCAGCCCCGTGTTCTTAGACCCTGTCATCCCTGAGTTTATTTATGTCTGGTGTGCCACCCTCTACACGGTCGTGCCTTCAGGCTAAGAATCTGATCTGTCTCTGTCATCCTCCTGGAGTCTGAGAAGGGCTTAGCACAGATGAAATATTTGCAGAATGAATGAGTGAAGAATGAATGATACATAGATTCTGGGGCAATAGCGAGCAAGCTGAAAGATGGAGGGGAGCCCCCCTTTGACCTCTCTGTCCCCAGGGACCAAAGTGCCACGGAGAAGCTCCTTTTGGCCTGGGGGTGAGTGGCAGCTGTGACTGTTGGTGGGGCTTCTGTCCTGCTGGCTCCGGTCTGACTCCATGGTCCCCGATATGAGGGGAGCCCTGCCCATTAGTGAGGGCCTCCTTTCCTTCAGGGCTTCTGGGTTGCTGGTTTCTCCTGCAGGGCCCTTCCTGGGCAGCCTGGCTCCTTTGACAGGTGCACGGCCGTTCCTGAAGAGGCTGTGCCACTCTGCCATCAGCTGACTCCACTTCATCCCCACCGTGCCCTCCACCGCTCTGAAGCTCCCTGAGCCAAGCTGCGCTGGTCTCCCTGCAAGCTCTCGCAAGCTTCCGTGGCTGTGGCCCTCCCCAGTCCTGCTCCCTCTCCTTGGACCCTCTGGTGTTCCGCTGCCTCAGTTTTTGAGTGGCATCTCTCTCTGGCTTATGGAGTCAGACCATGGGTTCGGGGTGTATGTCCTGGTCCAATGTCCCCAAGGCCTGACACAGGGATACCTACCCTTGTGGAAAGCGTGATGTAGTGTGTCCTTTGTGACTTCAGGTCGCTTGTAGTGTTCTCCCTCCTCAGGAGCTGCCTGCATCCCCAGCAGGAGTGAGTGATGGTGGCTCGCTGGAGAAGTGAAACTTCTGTGGGCCTGGGAGGCCAGGGAAGGCCATCAAGGGAGGAGCATGCTGATTTGGGGGGGGGTCCTCCCTGTGGAAGCAAGGGGAGGAGCTGAGAGAATGGGTATACTGGGTAGGAAGAGGGTCCAGCCATGGGGCATGGACGACCTGGAACACGCTATGGGAAGCACTTTCTGCTGATCCACACCTCCCGCCCCTCACTGGGTGGCTCTAGACAAGGCCATCCCTCTGCCATTGGTTTTACAGTTTATTTTTAATTTTTACATTTCTATTATTATTATTGTTATTATTTGGTTTCTTTAAGGCAGGGTTTCTCTGTGTAGCCCTGGCTGTCCTGGAACTCACTCTGTAGACCAGGCTGGCCTCGAAGTCAGAGATCCGCCTGCCTCTGCCTCCCGAGTGCTGGGATTACAGGCGTGCGTCCCCTCCCCCCCCCAGTTTATTATATAATTTTGGAGACAAGGTCCTTCTATGCAGCTCATTGTCCTGTCTATACCCGGGTGGCCTCACATTTACAGAGATCCACCCGCTTCTGCCTCCTTCGTCCTTTATTGTTCTGTAAGGTATGTAGGTGTGCGAGTGTGAGTGCAGGCGCCTCTGGAGGTCAAAGGTGTTGCATCTCTTGGAGCTGGAGTTGCAAGTGGTGGGAGCTGCCCAGCTGGGGTGCTGGGACCCAACCCAGTCCCCTCCGAGAGCAGAATGAACTCTCAGTTGCTGAGCTATCTCCCCAGCTTGTTTCACAATCTTCTTAAAGGAAAACAGACCAAAACACAACAACAAAAACCTTCCAGGCTGGTGGATGACTCAGTAGGTAGAGGCACTTGCCATCAGCCCTGATGACGTCAGTTCAGTCGCTGGGAGCCTCATGGTAGAAGGAGAGAGCTAGTTCCCACAAGCTGTCCTTTACCCCCACACGTGCTGTGGCAAACAGATAAGTGTAAAATAAAAGGAGAGAAGAAAATCCAGCCTTCAAGCCAGATGTGTATGTGTATGGCTGCACACATCTGTAATCTCAGCACCTGGGAGGTAGAAACGGGAGAATTAAGTATTCAGGTCCAGCTTTGCTGTGTATTTTAGTCTAACCTAGACTATATGAGACTGTTCCGAACAAAAACCTTTCGTTTTGTTTGTTTGTTTTTCTTATTGCAAAAGGTGTCCACTGTGGACAATTTAGTTCAGACTGGAAAGCTATTAGCCACCATTGCGGCTGCTTGCCTTGGTGCTGGTTTCCATCACCTTGAAAGACTGGGCCTCAGGGGTGGGGTGCTCAGGGTCCTCGGAGGTACCAACAGGAGCTTCAGCTTGGTGGCGTTGGCAATGGCAGACGACCCCACAATCTTGGCACAGCTGCGGGTTGCTGCAGAGTTGGTTCCGGTTAGGCCTCGGCATCCAGTCCCAGGCATTGCTGCTGGGGAGCAGGGCGGGGCAGCTGTAGATGATGCCCATCCCAGGGAGGGTGGGCAGGAGGGTGGGCAGGAGGAACCTGACGTGGGCCCTGTGACTCAGGAGCTCGGGTGACGAGAAAGTGAGTGCTGACCGCTCAGAGGAGTGGGTCTGTGGGGTTGGATATGTGCCTCCAGACTGGGGTTCCTGAAGGCTGAAGCATCGCTCGGTGTGAAATGGCTAGTGGGAGGATAGCTCAGTGGTACAGAGTGCTGGCCGATCCTGCACAGGATCTGCTTGGGTTGAGTCTCAGCGCCCACATGGTAGACCAAAACTGTCTGTGGCTTGAGTCCCCAGAGCATCTGGTACCCTTTCTGACCTCATCAGGTACCAGGCACATATGGTACATGAGTATCTATTCACTCATCCACATAAAATAAGTCAAATACATTTTAAAAAAATGTAAAAGTTGGTATAGGCTGGGATGGATACAGGGCACCTGGTTAAATGGGAGGTCTGAATTTGAGTGGGGACCGAGGCTCTGTCGTAAAATGCTTATATGTAGCATGCCTGAGGCCCTGGTGAAATCCCAGCACTGAAAAAAAAAAGTTCAGATAAGCAAATTTGTTCTGTTCCTTTTTAGCATCAATAGACCCCAAATGTTTCATGTACATACTTGGGCTAAAAAGAGGGTTTTTTCATGGTATCGCAAGGACAGAGTAGATGCTTGGTATTCTGGGAAGGTCCTGGGCTTAACCGTAGTAGAAACATTTCTCTCTGGGGGCTGTGGTGGTCCCTTAGAGGGTGAGGACGCTGGCTGCCAAGACTGAGGCCCCACACAGTGGAAAAAGGTGACAGGCTTTGACGAGGCTTGCTGTGACCCTCACGCACACACAAGGGCACTGAGGTACACACTCACACCCCTCCACCACAATAAACAAACAAGTGTGTGTGTGTGTGTGTGTGCAACCATGCAAGCATGGAGGTTAGGGGACACCTCAGGCCTCATAGGCCACCTTGCTTCAGTCAGGTCTCTTCTGCGCCACTCCATGTGGACTCCGTGGACTCCGCGTCTCCTCCTCTCTGGCCAGAGGAGCACTGGGGTTGCATCCTGCCCGTCCTGATGTTCGCTGGGTCAGCCGGTCACCCACAGAGCCCGCAGAGCAGTGTTGAATTCTGTGTCTGCAAACTGGATTCTCCGCCCCGCCCAGGGTGTGCTTGCCCATTCAGAGGGGACAGACAGCCTGAGCGTCAAGGTGGAGCTTCTAAATAAGGTTAATCCAGCGTGCAGCACAAATCCTCCCTGTAAGCCTTTTCCTGGCTGAGGGTGTGGCAAATAAACCCGCACATCTCTGGGGGGCCTAGGGAGGGTGGGGAGGAGACAGTGTACTGGGCCCCCTTTTTTGGCAGTGTCGTTTTGGGGGTGATTACAGCCAGTGCAGTCTTAGCAGGGAGGGAGGCTGGCTGGGCAGTGATGGTCCTCCGGAAGCCACCAGGAGGATGTGCTATGGTCAGGACCTTGTCCCATGCCAACGGTGGCTCTTCCTTCTCCTGCTGTCCTCTGCTGTGTGCTGTGTCCCCAGGGGTGGTGGGGAGGACCGTGTGAAAAGATGGTCGTGACTCATGGATAGGACGAAACAGGTGGCCTCACATATGAGTAGGGTTTGATTTCTTTATTATTTTTAAGGTTTTAAAGTGCGGATGACTGTTTCATCTGTGTGTCCGTCTGTGTACCATGTGTGTGCCTGGCGTCCGCTGGGCGTCGGCCCCTCCCCCCACACTGGAGTTACGGATGGCTGTGGGCCACCCCTGGAGTGCTGGGAACTGAACCCAGGCCCTCTCTCTGCAAGAGCAGCCAGTGCTCTGCACCATTAAAACATCTCTCCCGTGCCCTTAGTATTATATTACATTTGTTTATTTAGTGTGTGTGGAGCGGGTGGGGAAGGAGAACACGCACATGCCATAGCCCTTTTGGGAGTTGGTGCCTTCCACCGCCCGGGTCATAGGACATAGGGATCCTACTTAGGTCGGCAGGCTTGGCAGCAGGTGTCCTTGCCCACAGCTCATCCAGCCCTGGTTTTTGTTATTTGCTTAGGTGTTCTCATCCTTCTGGTACTTGCTGTGTAGCCGGTTAGATTCACAGCCGTTGTCTGTTTCTACCTCCTGAGGACTCCCTTTGTAGACCAGGCCGGCCTCGAACTCACAGAGATCCGCCTGCCTCCGCCTCCCAGGGCATGTACCTTGTCCAGCCCATTTTTTAAGGTAATTAAAATGTTTTTAGATTTGTTTTGTGTGTATGGAGGCCTGCATGTACATGTATGTACCACAGGCATTCCTGTGTCTGTAGAGGCTTTTTCTTTGTTTGTTTGTTTGGTTTTGGCTTTTTTTTTGAGATAGGGTTTCTCTGTGTAGCCCTGGCTGGCTGGACTCACTTTGTAGACCAGGCTGGCCTTGACCTCACAGAGATCCGCCACCGTGCCTGGCTGGTGGCCCAGGGTGCAGGCAGTCCTCTTCGGGTCTGGAGGACCCTTCATTCCTCAGCCCCGCTCTGCAGTACCTGAGCCTTCCTGGGATCACACATGCCCGTGACTCCCCTGGGTCCCTGTCAAAAAGAAGGGGCTGTGACAGAGCAGGAGGCCAGACGAGACCTGACACTGATTCACTGAGGGCCTTTGGGCCACTTAGGGCCTCTCTCAGGCCGTTTCCTCTTCTGCCTTTTAAAAAAATCCTCCATTTATTTATTTTGAGACAGGGTCCCACTGTGTAGCTTTGGCTGGCCTAGAACTCACTATGCAGACTAAGCTAGCTCCAACCTTATTTTGAGACAGGATATTACTAAATTGCTTAGGCTTCTTTTGACTTCCCTTTTTGGCTTCTACCTTGGAATCCTCCTGCCTCATACTCCTGAATATTCTGTCTTTCGGTGTGTGTGTATTGGGGAGGTGGGGGTGGATAGGGATCAACTGTCAAGACCTAACTTGACAGCTCCTGTCTTTAATTTGTAAACATTTTTAAAGATTTATTTCATTAAGGGGCCTGGTGGTGCATGCCTTTAATCCTGGCACTCAGGGAGGTAGAGGCAGGCGGATCTCTGAGTTTGAGGCCAGCCTGGTCTACAGAGTGAGTTCCAGGACAGCCAGGGCTACACAGAGAAACCCTGTCTTGAAAACAACACCAAAACAACAAGGAGCTTTATTTACTTACGCACATGGATCTTTTGTTTGCATTTACATCTGCACCCCAGAAGAGGGCATCATTCATGGGACTATAGTTATAGATGGTTTTTAGCTGCCATGTAGGTGCCAAGAATCCAACTCAGGTCCTCTGGAAGAGCAGCCAGTGCTCTTAACCGCTGAGCCATCTCTTTAGCCTCATTTGTAACTTTTTTATTGTCAAAAATAGAATTCATATGCACTGAAAAAGAGGTATTTGATGTCTGCCTCTGTTCCTTGCCTTCAATAATGCAGTCATTTGAACCAAATTCCAGGTGTCAGTTCACAGTACCTATCTCAGCAGACACTTCTGACATAAGGACTTTTTTTTGTTTGTTTATTTTATGAAACAGGATCTCACTATGTGGCCTTGGCTGGCTTGGAACTGGCTATATAGAGCAGGCTGGCCTCAGACTCACAGAGATCCACCTGCTTCTGTCTCCTGAGTGGAAATGGGCTAGTGCTGCTATGCCCAGCCTAGGCACTTCCTTAATGGAGCTGGCAAGATGGCTTAGTGGTTAAGAGCAATGGCTGCTCTTGCAGGGACCCAGGTTCAGTTCCCAGCACCAACATGGTGGCTCACAGCCATCTGTGTTCCCAGTTTCAGAGGATCCTGCGCCGTCTCCTGGCCTCCAAAGACACCAAATGGGTGCAGTGTGCACAAACTCATACAAAGACAGACAGACAGACACACACACACACACAAATAAAGGAATAAATAAATAACTTAAAAATATTTTATTACTAAATTTTTTTTTCATCGCATCTGTGTGCACATGGGTGCTCAGCCCCTACACACTTGTATGGAGGTCAGTTCTCTCCTACCACGTGAGTCTCCGGGATCAAACTCAAGTTGTCAGGCTTGGCAGCAAGCGCCTTTCCCCACTGAGCCATCTGGTCTACCCAAGAAAAGAACTTCCTTTTCTTTCTATGAAAGATTTTATTTACTTACTTATTTTCTGTATGAGTGTTCTATCTGCATGTACACCTGCACACCAGCAGAGGGCATCAGATCCCATTATAGATGGTTGTGAGCCACCATGTGGTTGCTGGGGATTGAACTCATGACCTCTGGAAGAACAGCTGATTCTCTAAACTGCTAAGCCAGCTCTCCAGGACCAAGATAAGCGTTCTGTTTTCTTCTTCTTCTTTTTTAATTTGAGACAGGATTTCTCTGTGTAGCCTTGGTTGTCCTGGACTCCCTTTGTAGACCAGGCTGGCCTCGAACCCACAGAGATCTGTCTGCCTCTGCCTCCCCTGAGTGTGGGGATTGCAGGCCTGCACCACTGCCCCTGGCTCTCCTGCTTTTTTGCTCTAGCATTGGAGATGCAGGCCCTTGCACATGCTGGGAAAGTGCACCTTCATCCCGAGAGACTGTCCAGCTGAGTCCTGTACTATTTATTATACCTAAGAAGTAACAATCATTAAACTCATCAATTGTCAGTCAGGACTCTTGTTGTTTCCTGTTGTCCCTGATGGATCTTCCTCCTGTTCTCCCTCCCCGCCCCTCCTCCTCCCTGCCTTCTCTCTACTCCCTACCCCCAGCTTCTCCTCCTCCCCTTTTCTAGTTTAAGAGCTGGGCTTAGCAGTGTACATCTGTGATCCCAGCATTTAGGAGGTAGAGGCAAGAGAATAAGGAATTTAAGGTTAGCCTGAGATAGACCTCAGATTCGAGGGTGACCTGGGCTATATGACTCTGCCTCACAAAGACAATCAGAAGAAGAGAAAAATGAAGGACTGAGACCCAGCCAGGTGCTCTGTGATTGGCTGAGACCCTGGGTCTCTTTCTGCGCATGCCTTCTGTTCCATGTGGCTCTTGCCTCTTTGTGAGGCCTCTGCTTCGTCTGCACAGCTCACAGGCTCTGCTGACTGACTCCACAGTGCTGTTTGGCCCTCTCTGTGAGGTAGCAGCTGGGTCCATCTGTCCTGATGCTGCTGGCTACAGGAAACCAGCTAAGCTCTGCCCTCGGGACCCACAGAATCACACCCTCCCTGGCCTCCATCACTCTCCTCCCTTCCTCGCCTTGATACCTCTGGGCTGCTTGGGCAGCCACCACGGCTGCCTGCTCCCTCTGACCTGAGGACCAGATTCCTCCTCTCTTCAATGCTTTAGTGACTTTTCTGCCATTCATGATGAAACCCAAAGCCCTGCAAAAAGTCCCAGCCAGGCACAGGGATGGATACCTTTAGTCTTGGCACTCAGCAGGCAGAGGCAGGCGGATCTCCATGGACTGAAGGCAGTCATAGGACTTAGTCAATGCCTACAGAGTGGGTTCCAGGACAGGCAGGGCTGCTCAGTGAGACTCTCACAAACAACAACAACAACAAAAGCCTTCAAAATGGCTTAGCACTTGCCAACAAGCCTTATGACCAGGGTTGGATCCTTGGCACCAATTTTCTCAAGTTGACCTCTGACCTCTATATGGGTGCCATGACATGTGTACATATATCACACAGGTATAATGACATAAGCCAGGTTCACACTTGGGAAATGGAAATAGGAGGGTCGGGAGTTTATACTACCAAGTGATGTCCAGGTCAGCCTGGGCTCTACAAGACTCTGCCTCAAAATATAAGTTGGGGGGGGGTGCTCAGTTGGTGGAGTGCCCTGCTGGTATGCCCAGAGCTCTTCCAGGCTGGCAGCTACCTGCTCCCAGCTGTGTCTCACTGTACCAGATGCTGAATGAACCGGTACCGAGTCTGGCCCAAGTGCTGGGCTCTCAGTAGTGAAGGACACACGCTCTGTCCTTGTCACCTGCTTGGTTGGCCGAGTTCAATCTTGTTTTTACAGTGCTGGGATGCATCCCAGAGGCCCAGTATGCTAGGCAAGCACTCTCCCACTGAGCTCCAGCCCAGGCCTCTATTTCCAGTTGCAGATGGGTAGATTGAGACACAGAGGGGCCTCAGGCTTCCAGACAAGGTCCCTCAGCGAGCGAGCTATTCCAGTGCCAGCCTGGGCAGAGCTTTTTCTTCTGTGACCTCTCCCGCTCGCTCCTCCTCTGGCCTCTCCCCCTCCTCCTCCAGCAGGGTATCTGGTGTCCCCTATCAGCAGCCCCATCAGGCTTCGGCCCCACCCTCTCTGCCCCGACCTGGGTATTGGGTGACTGGCTGCCATTGAAACTGCCCTATTTGGCAGACTCTCCTGATTGATCCTCCCTGTCTCACGGGGGTCCCGTCTTCACCTCTGCCCCATCCCCAGCCCTCTGTCCTTGGCCCTGACCAAGGGGAAGACCCTGCTCGGCAGTGCATGGCACCTCCTCTCTTCTTGGCACAGGGCAGCCTGGTGAGCATAGTGAGCTGGGCTGGACCAACAAGGGCCTAGGGACGGGGCTCAAAATGGAAGGCGGCTGCCAGTGGCTTCAGGCCAGACTCACAGGAATCAAATTTTGAGATACTGAGGAGGAACTGCAGGGCAGGGCCAGCCTGCCTGGGAGGGGGTATGAGCAGGAGAAGTGGGACGGGCCCTACCCAGGAGTCTGTTCTCCAGCCCCCTCCTCTCCTGATATCCTCTCTGTCCAGCCCACTGGCCACTGTGATCACTCCCTGCTCCACAGGGCTATGGCAGTGGAGGCTGACACTGCCTGAGGTCTGGGGGTTCCTCAAAGGCCTGTGCCCCCTTGGCAACACTCAGGGAGCATTCACATGAGGGTGTTTTGTTCTTTTGTTGAGGCAGGGTCTCATTCATCCCAGACTGGGTTCAAACTCACTGTGTAAGCAAAGATGACCTTGAACAGCTGAATCTCCTGCCTCTAACTCCCCTGTTATCACAGGCATGCACCCCCACACCCAGTTTCTCTGGTGCTTGTGATAGAATCTAGGACCCCATACATGCTAGGCAAGCACCGTGCCAACTGAAGTATCCCCCAGCCCGTATACATACATACATACATACATACATACATACATACATACATACATATGCTTTGGGGGGGGGCGAGGTTCAAGACAGTCTCTGTGTAACCTTGGCTGCCCTAGACTTGCTTTGTAGACCAGGCTGGCCTTGAACTCCCAGAGATCCGCCTACCTCTGCCTCCTGAGTGCTGGGATTACAGGCATGCGCCACCACACTCAACTGCTTTATCCACTTTTAAAAATTATAATTAAGAGCCAGCCTGGTCTACAAAGCAAGTCCAGGACAGCCAAGGCTACACAGAGAAACCTGGTCTCAAAAAAACAAAAAGAAGAAAAAATAGTAATAAATGAATTAATAGAGCTAACTTTAAAAAGGGGTTTCCCGTTAAAAGAGAAGTTAAGAGCTGGAGAGATGGCTCAGAGTTTAAGAGCACTGGCTGCTCTTCCAGAGGTCCTGAGTTCAATTCCCAGCAACCACATGGTGGCTCATAGCCATCTATAGTGAGATCTGGTGCCCTCTTCAGGCCTGCAGGTGTATGTGCAGGCAGAATGCTGTATACATAATAAGTCTTTTTTTAAAATTACATTTAAGTATATGTGCACACCTGGAGTGGCATCCACATCAAGGTCAGAGGCCAACATGCCAGAGTGAGTCCTCTGCTTCACCGTGTGGGTCCAAGGGATTGGACGCAGGTCGGCAGGTGTCCGCAAGTACCTTTACGTGTAGAGCCATTCACAGGCTCCTCCTCTGCTTTTGAAACAAAGGCTCGTGTAGCCCAGGTTGGCTTCTTCCCCCTTCCTGTGTGGCACAGGCTGCCGCACCTGGATAGGAGTGTTCTTTACAGCTGAACTCATCAGTGCCTTACGTACTGTGGTGGGTTGCCAATGTCCAGGAAGTGCTAAGGCTTAGAAGCCATCAAGATGCCCTTTGAAGCCTGGAAGTAATGGCACACGCCTTTAATCCCAGCACTTGGGAGGCAGGCGGATCTCTGAGTTTGAGGTCAGCCTGGTCTACAAAATGAGTCCAGCACAGCCAAGGCTACACAGAAGACCCTGTCTCAAAGAAAGAAAGATGCCCTTTGAGGAGTTAGTAAGCAGTGGGCAGTTGGTCTGGATAGACAGCACTCAAATCCTGAACCATTAACGCTTGAAAGGAGACGCTAAAATGCCTTTTAGAACATCAGTTAGCCTGTCTGTAGCTGGTCTTTGCTACTTTGTGGTTTCCTCTTTTTCCTACCCTTTCTCTTCCCCCCACCCCGTGTTTCACCCCCTAACACTAGATAGGAGAGACAGAAGGATGGGGGTGGGAAGAGAGAGATCCTTGACTCTTGAATTTTTTCCCTTTCGTTTCTTTGAGCACAGACTACTAACAAAACCACAATCAACCTCCCCAGCCAACCAGCAGCTACCGGCCTATGGGGCTCTAGCATTTACATAACCTCTGAAAAGTTCCCAGAATTCCAAACATCACAAAATCACAGAAACTGTCTGCAGCTGGCAAAACCACGCCTCTGCTAGAGAATGAGGCAAATCACAACTGCTGAGAAGCAGCCCCATATGTCCATCCCTGGGATTAAAACGGAAACGTTCTTACAATAGTGCTGGGTTTGTTTGTTTGAGACAGGGTTTCTCTGTGTAGCCTTGGCTGTCCTGGACTCACTTTGTAGACCAGGCTGGCGTCGAACTCGCAGAGATCCGCCTGCCTCTGCCTCCCTGAGTGCTGGGATTACAGGTGTGGGCCACTGTGCCCATCTGTATTTCTGTGTTTTTTAAAGAAATCAGAATTTCAGAATTCTCAGTACAGCTGTCTGAGGGTCAAGGGAAGGAGAAGTTTGCAGACAGAGAAGGGGTCAGCGGTGCCAGTTTAAGAGGGGGACGGGCTGGATAGACAAGACAGCGATTCTGTGTGACGGACAGCTGTCGTCACCCCCATCTTGAGACTCTTCCCTGCCAAGTGTGAAGCCCAGCACAGACTTCGGGCGTTGGGAAGTCGCCGCCACGGAGGGGGCAGATGTGCTCGCTGGGTGCAGGGTGCTCTAGGCGAGACCCGTGTGGGGCTGCGGCAGAGTTCTGTTGCTTCTCCTCACTTAGCTGTGAAGCTGACACTGTCTTAGAAATACAGGGAGGTTGGAGAATGTCCCGAGGTTTAGAGCGCTTGCTGCTTTTGATTCTCAGCACCCCCGGAGTGGCTTGGGACCGCCCGCAACCTAAAACCTAAGTTCCCAGGCTTCTGGCCTCCTTGGGTATACTAGGGAGAGGAAGAGAGAACGCCCGTACACGCCTGAATGTGTGTGTGTGCTGAAGTCTCAGAGCACTCAGGCACACAGGGTCTGGGTGTGATGGTGCATGCTTCAAGGCCTGTAACACTATGTCTGGCCCCCTTTTTCTTCTTTTGTGTGGGAGGAAGAGCAATGTCTGTCCACAGGGGCTCTGGCTGCTCCCCTTTTCTCAAAATAAGTAGCACAGTTGTCAGATGTGGGGGAGGGGAAGGTGGCCTCCCTGACTTCCCATGGCCACCTTGTGACGCACGGTGCCACCGTCCCTGCTCTGCAGATGTGTTGGTTGTAAGCAGCCAGGCTTGGTGTTCGGAGGGGCTCTCGGGATGGGCACATCACCCTCCGGTGTGTCGGTTTGCCCCCTCCAACCTCACAGTTAACGTAGCCACCACTGTGTGGTAGCAGGAGGTGAGAGCAAGCTTTAGGGAGGGTCTTAGCTGGACTTTGGGCAAAGATTTGGAAACAGGGGATTTAGATGCAGGAAGCTCCAGGGACTGGAAGCTACTCTTAGGGCAGAGTGACGTCACAGTGGGTTAAGGCCTCAGCTGACCCTAAGTGAGCCAGGGGTGGGGGGTAGGGAGGGTGGCTAACTCTGAGTGAGGGGGGGGAGGGGGGGGCTGGCCTGACTCCTTAGAGCTGAGGTAGTGGCCAGGTCCTCACACTTCCCCACTGACCAGTCACAGGGCACAGGCTGTTTCCAGGGAGAAGGGATAACCCTGGGCCAGGCTCTTCCCTTCAGCTGAGGACGATGCCGAAAGACTCAGCTGGGAGCCATCCCTCCCAGGTGTACTAAAAGTGCCCAAGCCCCAGCATCCCCTGTGGCCCTTGAAGTCTCCCTGTGGGACAATGTCCAGCTTTAGTAGCAGGGGAAGTTGGGCCAGGTCAATTTCTTTCATTTCCCTGCCCTGGTGGAGGGTGTGTGTGTGTGCAGGCAGGCATTTTAACAGCAGCTTTGCTGGCCTGAGTGGCTTGCCAGGTGTCCCCAGACGCTTAGCACCTGGCTGCTACCCTCCTCAGCTTCCTGTCAGCACAGGGTCAGGGGTACAGGAGATACCAAGCACAGACTTCTGCCCGATCAGGATGGGCCCGCCCTTCCTCAGCTCTCTTTGTGGACTGTGCTAAAGGCCCTTGTGGGGGTGGGGCAGGTATTCCTGCGGGGGCAGGGGGAGCCCTACCTACCCCTGTTGCCTTAAGGCACCTGAGGAAGTGAGGCGGCCATAGATGAGGTGTGGAGGGATTTGCTGGCTCCGTCGGGATCCTGAGGCCTGCTGTGTAAACCCACTGCACTTAGGCTTGTCGCTGGGTGTGGCAGTGAGCGGAGCCCCCTCTTCAGCCGTGATTCTGGGGAGGTGGGTTCCATGGCAGGGGGCGGGGCTGAGCCCCACACAGTGGCCCTTGGGTGTCCACTGGTCCACAGATGGCCCTCCAGCCTCGGAGGCTCCAACATGGTTCCTCAGCTGTATATTTTTATGGCCTTTATTACGATTTTATTTTACTTTTGGTTAGCTTATTTGTGAGTCAGGGTCTCGATGTAGAGCTCTGGCTGTCTTTGAACTCACAGAGGTCTGTGTGTTTCTGCTTCCCAAATACTCGAATTAAAGGTGTATTCAGGTGTACACCATGATGGTTGGCTTTCTTATTTATTTATTTTTCCTTTATTTATTTATTTTTTGATACAGGGTTTCTCTGTGTAGCCCTGCCTGTCTTGGAACTCACTTTGAAGACCGGGCTAGCCTCAAACTCACAGAGATGCTCCTGCCTCTGCCTCCCACCTCCACCACCGGCTCTTTTAAAACTTTTGAAGATTTATTTCATTTTATGTGTATGAATGCTTTGGCTTGCACGTATGCATGTATGTATGTATAGGTACCACGTGCTCATGGAAGTCAGAAAAAGGCGTTGGCTTCCTTCGAAATGGAGGTTACAGAGGGTTGTGAGCCACTGTGGGTGCTGGGAATTGAACTCAGGTCCTCTGGAAGAGCAAGCAGTGCTCTTAACCACTGAGCCATCTCTCCAGCCCTGTTTTTACTTATGGGGCAAGATTTTGTGTAGTCCGGGTTGGCCTTGAAGTTGCTGTATCGCCATGGATGACCCTGAACTCTTACCCCGTCTCTAGCCCGAGTGCTTGGATTGCAGGCCTGAACCAGCACTCCTGCATTGTGCCTTGCCTGGGATGCAACCCAGGGCTTTGTCCATGCAAACCCTCTACCAAGCGAGCTGCAGCCCAGCCTTATTGGTGGCTTCTTGTGGGTCCCTGCCCTCCGCCACATTGCCCTTGCTGGGAGTCGGCCTGCCTTGCCTCTGGAGTCATCAGCTGTTGGGGCCATGTCTGTGCACTGCTCTGTGGGAGCTCTGACCTGTCCGGTAACTGCGACATTGTCCCATGCTGGCTCTCAGCCGGGTCCAGCAACCCTGGCCTCTTCAGGGGACGTTATCTGGGGCTTCCTGTCCACTTAGGTGACAGATTATCCACCAGGCCGTCATGCAGAAGCAGGACCGTGGATGAGGTTCAGGCCTGAGGTGGCTCACCCCCCAGCGTGCCCACTCTGAGAGCAGGGCAGAGGCCAGGAGGCCCTGGCCTCTGCCTTAGGCCTGTGATTGAGCCCTCAGCCTCTCCGTCATTCAGAGCTGTGTCCCGCTCAGGACTTTAGAAGCAGTGGCTGTACCCCACCCCCCAAAGATGGAGCCACTGTCTGTTAGCAGAGGCCAGAGCCTCCTGCTAGCATCGTACTGTTGTCCTTCACTGGGAGGGATGCACTGGAGAGGATCAGAGGGGGCAGAGGGCTTGGGTCTGGGGCACAGAGGTGACCGGCAGATACCCCTGTGCCAAGACTGACAGAGCTAAAGATCTTCCTTCAGACCTCATGTCACCCTTTCTGGGCCATCCCACCCACAAAGGCTTGTGCCCACACATAGGTGCTGCCGGGGGCAGTTACACATGCCTTTAATCCCAGCTACCCGGAGGTGAGACAGGAAGAGCTCAGGAGTTCAAGGTCAGCCCCGGGCAACATTAGAAAAGGAAGCAAAATAGGCCAGATGTGACTGTGCGTCTCTTTAATCCCATGGGACACAGAGGCAGGAGGACCTCTATGAGTTCAAGGCTAGCTTAATCTGCATGGCAAGTTGTAGGCCAGCCAGGGTACATAAGGAGTCCTTGTCTCAAATACATACATCATACACACAAATAAACAAAACACCACAGCAGCAACCACAACAAAAAACCCAGCCCATAGCCAGGTGTGGTGGTGCTAGCTAGAAATCCCATTTTGGGGGAAGTGGAGGTTAGGAGGCAGGAGCATCACAAGTTCAAATTCAAGAGCAGCCTGAGCGACACGGGGAACCCGTCTCAAAAAATAAAAACAAACAAGCTGGGCACTGGTGGCCCATGTCTTTGATCCCAGCACACAGGGGACAGAGGCAGGCGGCTCTCTGACTTTGAGGCCAGCCTCCGTCCCCTGCCCTTGGCCCTCAGAGCTGCACAGAGAAACCCTTCTCAGAAGAACCCAAACAGATATGCAAAATAAATGAATAAATAATAAGAATAAAAACAAGTAAGCGAAAGCTACCAAACCCAGGTGTTCGACCTCCATGGTGACCCTCTCTCCCAAGGTCACATCCTTTCTTCTGGGGTCAGGAGAGTTTGCAGGGTGCTGTCTATGAACACAGGACAGGTGTCCCCTCCTGTCACTGTGTCAGAACAGCAGACCCTGACAATGTGGTCTGTGTAGTCCAAGTGGCACCACACGGAGGTGTTTCCCTCCGTCGTCTGCATTTTGTGACTCCTCAGAGCAGCATGTCTGGGATCCATTACTCTGGGAGGCAGGGGTCTGGGGACCGCCAGGGAAGTAACCTATCCATAGCTGAGGTCTGATTCCAGCACTGTCCAGCAGCCCCACCAGACAGGTCATCACACTATCAGCAACTGGAGGGTGGCCCGAGGCACATGCTTCAGCCTCCTCTGAGGAATGCCCCAGGGTAGAGCCTGTGGGGCCCGGCTCCTGTGGGCCTCACTGGCTGCAGCAGGGACTCCCCTGCCTTTGTTCTCCAGCATCCCCCAAGGTACAAGAGAATGCAGCAGCAGATTCACAGAAAAGGAAACCAAGGCCGGTCTCTTGTGCAAAATCACATGATGAGTGAGCTACAGAGACCCTCTGACTGGAACCATGGATTACCATCTTGGTGTAACTGGCTCACCTCAGCCTCCATCTTCCAGAAACAGCTCAGGACCAGCCCCACCCACTTCCGGGTCCCACTCCTTTCTATTTCCAGGCTGTGCAGGATGGCTGAGTGCCGGTAGTTAATGAGGCCAGAGCTTCTCCAAGGCCTGCTGGTCCTCAGAGCCTAACTGCTTTGCTCTTTTGATTTGTAGCTCAGGCTGGTCCTGAACCCCTGCTCCTCCTGTGCCCACCTCTCAAGCGCTGGCATGAAAGGCTTGCACCACCATGCCTGGCCTTCTACCTTACCTTTTGAGACAGGGTGGCCCGAGCCCTAACTCACTGGCTGGAGGGTGGGGGTGTCTCTGCCTTCCAGTGTGTGCCATGGAGGCTCGCTCTTCACAGGGCTCTGGGGTATGGAATACTGGCTCTTCACAGGGCTCTGGGGTATGGAATACTGGCTCTTCACAGGGCTCTGGGGTATGGAATACTAGCTCTTCACGGACACTTCACTGCCTGAGCCATCTTTCTTTCTCCTCCTAGTTTTCTTTCTTTTTGTTTTTCAAGGCAAGGGTTCTCTTCATAGGTCTGGCTGTCCTGGAACTCATTACATAGACCAGGCTGGCCTTGCGCTCAGAGATCCGCCTGACTATCTTGTTGTTATTACTATTATCATCATTATTATTTAAGGCTGTCTTTGAACTCAAAATCCTCTTGCCTCTTGGGCCTCCTTGCGTCCCCAAGCCCTTCATTGCTCGCACCTGTGTGGACCATCTCTCTTCTCACTCGGTTTTCTCTCCTCGTCACTGTGTCACTGTTTCTAATTTCTCCCCTCCCCGCTTAGGGAGCGGGATCTCAGCTAGGCATTATGGGGGCAGCTAGCTGAGTAGACTTAATTATACTAATGTGTGAATGACTCACATCTCTCCCTTTAACTCTTGCGCTGACTGTTTGGATGTGTATAAGGAGGAGGCTTGTACTGGGGACAAAGCACAGTGACAGGATGCTCACAAAGCATGTCCAAGCTTGATCAGTCTCCCCAGGGCAGTTATCACCAAATTAATAGTAAGTAAATAGACAAATAAATGGTTTGGGAAATGTTAGGTCTGAGAAAGAACTAGAAAGTCTCCT
>CM053756.1:54942064-54956920 GCA_028658305.1 Pachyuromys duprasi | reverse complement strand
AAAAAAAAAAAGTAAGTCCAGGACAGCCAGGGCTATTACACAGAGAAACTCTGTCTTGAAAAACCAAAATAGATAGATAAAAATTTTCAAAAATTAGCAGACATGGTGGCATGCACCTTTAATCCCAGCACTTAGGAGGCAGATGCAGGTGGATCTCTGAGTTCAAGGCCATCCTGGTCTATACATAGAGACCCTATCTCAGAAAAAAACTATTTAAAAACAATAAACAAGCATTTAGCTGGATGGTTGCAGGGCCCTGGCTTCCATCCCCAGCTCTGCACAACCAGAAGCCAAAATCAAGCAGGAAAAAAGCCTTGAATAGACATTTCTCCCAGGAAGACATGCAGATGGTCCGCAAAACAGTGCCCAGCGTAGTAATCACCAGCGAAATGCAAATCAGGTCCACAAAAGATGCTCACTGCTAAGGCCATTAGCCCAAGAATAGAAAGTGGTCATTGCTGGAGAGGATGGGGGGAACTGGGACCTTGCTCTCCCGAGCACAGGACCGGAAACCTGCAGGGCGGGAGTGGGAGAGGCAACGGGGTGGGGGGCTGGGGGAGGGAGAACATCTGGTTCTCCAAGTGATCCAGGAGCTTAAGTCTCTGTTTCAGGCCTCCTGGGCACTGAAAACTTTTAAGTACCTCAGAGAATCTTTTAAAAGGACACACTAAGTGGGTCCTGGGCCCCGGGCGGTGCTGTTCTCAGCAGCTAGAGGGTGTTCGTTGGCCGGTGAACGGATGTGCTTTTACGATGGAGGATTGCCACGCTCTGACAAGGACAGGAATTCTGAGCCACTGCAGGGGTGTGAGGGTGAAGACACTGCTCAGTGAAAGAAGCAGGGTCTCACCGAGTTAACCCAGTTGGGCTTTGATCTCTTCGTAGCCCAGGCAGACCTTGAACTAGCCATCCTCCTGCCTCAGCCTCCCAAGCTAGGATGACAGGCCTGAGACATCACAGTGGCCTGAAAAGCTCTGTCCAGGCCTGGCACGTGTGGTGATCCTCAGTCTGGGGGCGGTTGCTCCCAGGGCACACTTGGCAATGCCTGCGTGTTTTTAACATGTCGGGTGGGGGGGGGGCGGTTGCTTGGACCTGGGAGAGTGAGGCCAGGAACAATGCTTGGATCCCACAGTGCCCAGGAAAGTCCCCTATGTCAAGGGGTGCTGAGTCGGGAAGCCTTGCTAGAGACCAGTCTGTGTGTGCTCTTTGTTCTTCCTCTTCCACCGTGTGTATGTGCGTGCACATGTGCACACGAGCTCAAACACATGTGTGCACTGGAGGTGGAACCCAGGCCTCCCTCACACATGCTGAGCACACGCACACCACTGAGCCACACTGCTGCCCTCCCCAACATGGAGTGGGGTCCCTGGTCAGGAGGGCAGAGGAGGGCGCTCTGTGGGGCACTAACATTTACTCCCACTCTTGAGTTTGATGTCCACACTGTCCCCTCAGAAATAGATGTGGGACTTGCTGAGCTCAAAGTGCCGACAGGCAGGAGGCCCGTGGGCATGGGGGCTCAGCTCCTGGCTGTCTCCTCCCCGGGGAAGGCTGAGCTCCTGAGCTTTGATCAGAGCGCTGGACCGTCATCTCTAAAGATAGCACATGACTGTGGAGGCTGCTGCCACTGCACCCCAAGTGTGAGTTTCACGCCGGTGGGGGTCAGGGTTGTTGTCCTGTTACTGCAGAGGAGGAGAGAGTGTGATGTGCAGGGCTCTGCCTTGGGCTCCGAGAGGCAGGTGTCTGCACTTTCCTCTCTCTTTCCTCCCCTCTCTTCCTCCTTCCCTCCTCTCCCCTCCCCTATCCTCTTCTCCCTCCCTCCCCTTCCCCCTCTCCCTCTGTCCCTCTCTCTCCCTTACCTCCTCCTTTCCCTCCCTTTCCCTCTGTCCCCTCTCTCCTTCCCTTCCCTCCTTCACTTCCTTTCACTCCCTCCCCTCTCCCCTCCCTCCGCTCTCCTCCCCTCCTCCTTCCTTCCGTCTCTTCTCTTTGTCCTTTGGGTGGGAGCCTTAGGCTTTAATGGCTGAGGCAGCTCTTCAGCCTTGTTTTGTTTTCAGAACAGGGTTTCTCTGTGTAGCCCTGACTGTCCTGGAGCTCTCTCTGTAGAGCAGGCTGGCCTTGAACTCGTAGATCCTCCTGCCGCTGCCTCCTAGGCACTACCTGTTTTATGGGGTGCTGGAGATGAAAGCCAGGGCTTCCTGCATGCTAGGAAGCACTGTACCAGGTGCCCACAGTCCCAGCCCTGCATGGGTGTGCTTTGGTGGCACATTTTAGTGCTGCCGTCCCTGGGGCTTCTTGGTGCAGGAACGTCCAGTTGGTGGCCGAAGCTGTTATTAATTAATGAAACTGGGGAATGGAGTTGTTTGGGACAGGGTCACACTCTACGTAGACCAAGATGGCCTTAACTCACAGAGCTTCTACCTCGGTCACCCCCGCCCCATGCCTCAGCATTGGGCTAAAGGTGTGTTTTAATGTTTATCTGCTCGCCATCCCGGTGTCATTTTACTCTTTGAGGCAAACTATAGAAAGCCCACGCACCGTGTGAAGTCCTTTATGCTGAGTTAAGTGTCTTCCCGTTCTGTGGAAATGCACTGGCAACGTGGTAACGGCGAGATAGCTGTTACTCTGACCGGAAATGGAGAAAACTCCAGGGAAGTGGAGCCTGTCCTGTGGTCCCACATTTTTGCTCTCCACCTTGCTCTCCTCCTGGTGTTCCCAGAAGCCTCCTCTCCTGTTCCTTCGGGTTCCAGGAGCCTCCTTCAGCCTCTCTCCTGGGGCGGGTCAAGGTGTCCTCCTCTGAGAAGCCACCTTGAGTTACCTGAATGAGTGTTCTCTCAGGACTGCCTGGGTCTGGAGCGTCTTCTGCACAGGCTGCTGTCATATTTTCCCTGGGACGCGGTGGCACTTCTCACCCGGTGTCCCTGGCTGCGCCTGGTGTTGCTGGGTGCTCTGTCTTCAACCTCACTGCCCCTTTTTCTCCTCTCTTGCTTTTAATTTGCCGTTGAATCCTTCCAGTGAACTAACAAAAAGGCGCTCCTTCCATCACTGGAATAAATTCGTGCGTTCGGTGTGGCTGACGAGGTTCCACGGCGTTGAAGCCTTGCCTTCCTCTCTGTTGCACGGTTCTCTGGGTAATTCTTCCTGCCATCGCCTGCCATCCATTCACTGTGCAGCGCCCATCCATCCGAATGCTTGTTCACCCGTCAGTCTCACTATATAGCACCACCTGGCTTGGAACTCACCTGCCTCTGCCTCACCAGTGCTGAGAAGGTGCACACCCCCGCAGCCCCTGGCCCACCCACCGGTCCCTCCACCCAGCCACCCATTCCCCCATCCCACCCAGCCACCCAGTCTTCCACCCACCAGCACCCCTACACGCATCCATCCATTCACCAGTTTGGGGTCCCTCCCACATCAGGACAGTTGCCAGAAACACCCTTCCCACAAACCATCACACACCTCCCTCTCTCCCTTTATTTAGGTCTGTTCAAATGCCACCTCTCCAGAGAGAGGCTGTAGCCTGGGGGTGCAGCTCGGTGGAAGGGTGCTTCCCTAGCACACGTGAGGCCTGGGCCCGTCCCCAGGACACCAGCACAGCAAGCTCCAAACTGGCCTCACACTCCTCCCTTTTAGCCAACATCATTTTCCCTGATAACACGGACTAGCACTCGGGATTACACTGTTTACTGTGTGGCTCCCCTTTTGGCGTGCAATGTCCTTGATCTTCCGGGTGTTGTCTGGCTAGTTACCTGCTGTGTGTCCCACCCCTGTCCCCAGGTGAGTTCTGTACATGGTAGGTGTTCAGGAAGCATGTGCTGAGCATACTCAAGACACTAGCGTGGGATTTATCCAGACACGCTCAGTGCTGGGGCCAGCTTCGTCTTCCAGCTGTGTATCGATGGTGGGTCTCAAGGCTCTTGGGAAACACAGAGTCCGAGGTGGGATGCCCGCTGTGAGACAAATCGTATGTGGGTTGATGGGTAATGCGGATTATGACTGTTTTCTGTCTGTCTGTCTGTCTGTTTCTGTCTCCGTGTCTCTCTGTGTCTGTCTCTGTCTCTCTGTATATAATCCATTTCCACACCCTCGTGCCTGCCTAGGTCCCTACTCTCCCACTGACCTCCATCCCCAGCCTTGGACCCAGGTTCTGAGCAGCCTTACCTGCTCTGAGACTCACTCCCCTACCTGCAAAGCCCTGTGCCTCAGTGGGCTCTCACTAGAGTCCAGTGCCCTCCTCCCTCCTGAGGGGCTCTGAGGTTGCATCTGTCTGCTCACTTCCCAGTGCCCATGAGTTCAGCCTTCGATACAGACCCTTGTCTGTTATATTTCTGCAGAGCTGCTCAGGGGTTGAGGAGGATTTTTTGGCATTTTGACAGTCACGAGAACTTTATGCAAATGTATGCAAAGTGGCAGCTAATGAGCCCTGATTGCATTGGCCTGGTGCTGGGGAACACGTGGTTACCTATGCCAGAGTGGGGGCAGGAGCAGTGAGTGTTTTGGGGGCTGGGCAAGAAGACACAGCAGGGGTGATGGAAGTGGGTGTCGCTGGGGAGGGCATGAGGGCAGCTTTGTGGCCTTGGCATGACACTGTTCTCACCTGAGCTGTCCCGATTAAGGGTGGGAACAAGGGCCGTAAGGTCAGTCACGGGAGGACTGATGTGGGGGAGCAGAAGGCTGTGACTGGGGTGACTGGGGCCTCCCAGACAGTAGATGGGCCAGGTCAGGCCAAGAGTAGGGGTGCCTAGGGAAGAATGCTCTCCATGGAGAGAGAGAAGGCAACAGAGGGTCTGCTCCTCCTACCACTCCTGTGGTATGGAATGGTGTGGAGGGGTTCTGCTACATCCCCGGGAACCCAAGCTCTTCCCCTCCCCTCTCCCTGGAGCACTGGGCACCTCTATCCCCTAGAACTGATGACGGACATCTTGTAAGTCTCGATGTCCCCTGTGCCCACCACTTGGCCAACCCCTCAGGTTTGACTGTTTTGCCTTTGATCTGCAGAGGGTGAGGACTGAACTTGGCTCTGGGCCTTACAGACTCTGAGCGGCCGTTGTCATGTTTTCCAGCTAAGTCTTCAGAGTGTCACAAAGGTCATGAAGATTGATGGGCAGAGGCCCTTTCCTGCCCTTGCCTTGACAGCGACCTGGGAAAATAGCTTACTCTCAGAGCCTGTTTCCTGGTGGGCACTGTGGCCTTCTTGTGGCTGGCAGGGCCACTGAGCCCTCTAGCTCGAGGGGGACTTGTGCAGCCTGTGGCTGGCTTGGTTTGGCTGGCGGGAGGCTTCTGGTTGACAGGGATTCGTGTGATGAATGTGGATGAGGGCCTGGTGGTGCACAGCTGTGATCCCGGGATGGAGAGGTGATGGCCAGCCTGGGCTACGGGGTGAGGGCGAACCCAGATGGTGGAAGGAGAGAACTATCTCCTGTCCTTGTAACTGACAGAAGTTCACCACAGCGTGGGGTGAGCGTGTGCACACACGTGCACGCACACACACAAGACAAATGTGGGACTGGATGGCTCAGCAGCACTCATACATAGAAGTAAAAATAAATAGTTGTAAAACATTTTTAAAATGTCAAAAAGCTTTTGGGTTTTTTTTGTTTGTTTGTTTTTTTAAGATTGATTTATTATGTATACAGCATTCTGCCTGCATGTGAGCCTGCACGCCAGGAAAGGGCACCAGATCTTATTATAGATGGTTATGACTCACCATGAGGTTGCTGGGAATTGAACTCAGGGCCTCTGGAAGAACAGCCAGTGCTCTTAACCTCTGAGCTGCCTCTCCAGCCCTGTTTGTTTGTTTTGAGGCAGGGTCTCCCTGCATAGCACTGGTGTCCTGGAGCTCAATGTAGATCACACTGGGCTTGAACTCATGGAGGTCTGCCCGGTTCTGCCCACTTAGTCCTGGGATGAAAGGCAGAAGCCACCACACCTGGCCATCATACATACATGCATACTCAATAGCCTGTATAAATAACTTTATTGTCTTTAGAAAAGTCATCATAATGTCAGACTCTTAGTTCTACTGACACCATCAGTTCCTTTTGAAATTGCCCTTTCCCTCTGACCTCCATTCAGATTGTCCACCGCTGGGCTCATGTTTTAATGCCATTCTTGTCATCTTCCACTTGGAACACTTGACTCTCCCCCGTGTCCTCCTTCTGAAACAGTCAATCGATGGTCATGGAGCAGGGTATCTGGCCTTCTGGTTAAGGGACACATGTGAATCCAAATTGGGTCATTTGTATTTCTGTCTCTGTAGAATTTTAGGTCGATTCTTATTTTATGAATGTTTGGCTCGTATGTCTTGTAGCACATGCATTCCTGCTGCCCTTGGAGCCCAGAAGAGGGTGATAGAATTGGAATTGGAGTTAAAGACAGTCATGAGCTGCCACATGGGTGCTAGGAACTGAACACAGGTCCTCTGAAAGAGCAGCCAATGCTCTTAACCCAAGTTCTTTCTAGCCCAACAAAGAGAATTTTTGTTTTTGTTTTTTTTTAATATTTTATTTTATTATTCATACAGTAACATTCTGCCTGCACACCAGATCTTACTATAGATGGTTGTGAGCCACCATGTGGTTGCTGGGAATTGAACTCAGGACCTTTGGAAGAACAGCAAGTGTTCTTAACCTCTGAGCCATCTCTCCAGCCCCCTTGTTTTTGTTTTTTAACAAAGAGGGCTGGGGATCTAGCACAGTGTTAGAACTTTAGTGTCTCGTGTATGAGGCCCTGGGTCAATGACCAGTACCGCAAAAAGAAAGACAAAACCAAACAAATAAAAATCCAGATTTTCTGTTTGTTTACCAGAGCAGATTTTGGCCTCTGTTTTCTCTCTCTCTGTGGGGAGAAGTGTTGGGGACAGCGGAGCTTGTCCCATGAATCAGGACTTCGACACGAATCTCAGCAGAGGAGGCTGGGGACCCACAGACCATGTGAGAAACCAGGAACCCAGAGTGCCCCTCTGGTGCTGAGTGTGTGCCAGGAGCAGCTGCAGGCAGAGATGCCGTGTGTGTGTGTGTGTGTGTGTGTGTGTGTGTGTGTGCAGTAGACCACGCCTACATGGCAGAGAGGGCTCTGCCTGATGGATCACCAGAGAGGTCAAGGACAAGGAGGTGCAGATGGGGACATACATGGGGGGAAGTTAAGAGCCTTGAGTCGTTCGCAAGCAGTGGCACATTCTCGTGTCCCTGAAGTACAGAGGTCTGTGGTCCAGCTCGGTCCCCTCTGTCCTTAGTGTGCCAGGGGCCAGTGCTCTCTGTCACAGAGTGTGTTTCTTTCCCAGACAAGGCCGTGGGCAGCAGAGCAGGGGTTCCCGATGCCTGAAGCTGCAGTCATGGACTCAGCTGGGGACAGATGTCCTGTAGGTCCTGCCTCATATCCTGGTCTCCTGTCCTCTGTCTGTCTCCTGCCATCAAATTCAGAAGATGGAGGTAGCTGCTTTGTCCTGTCATAACTCCAAGAACCGGGACTGGCCAGCAGTGGGGGCGGGAGGGGCCCAGGTCCAAGGAAGGGTTCCAGGTAGCATCAGGTCTGGGTCACAGTGAGCTGTTTCAGGGTGGGACAGAGGTGGGCTGGCCTTGCCCCTGGCCTCCTTCGGCAGCACAGAGGAGCCCTGACTTGTAGGGGGTGGAGCCCCGGGGTCAAATCCTCTCTGTGGACCAGGTCACGGCACAGGCCTAGGGTAGGGCACTTTGCTGTGTTCACAGAGTGTCCTCTCTCCTGGGCTGAGACGCATAGCTGGGACTGTTCAGGACGTTTGTGAGTTGTGGGTTCTGGATCAGTGTGCACATGTGTGAACGGCTTTTCCCGATGTTCTTGCTATATGTGTGCCTCGTGTGCACAGGCTTGCGGAAATGCATGCATGCAAATTCACATAATAGAGTTTGCACATGCGTGTTGTGAGTATGAGTCTGTAGCGACACACATGGGTGCAGAGGTCAGGTGTGTGCAGTGTTACTTTAAGGGCATCAGAGACCTGGGTGCCAGCAAGCCAGCTGGTGGGGGTGGGGGTTGTTTATGACTCTGAGGCCCAGATCCAGTCTATAAAATGGAGTACTCAAGGTGTAGAGGCAGAAAGATCAGGAGTTCAAGGCCAGCGTCAGGTACATAGCAAATTTAAGGGCTACATGAGACCCTCGCAGACAGGCAGATATACAAGACCCTGACAGACAAACACACACACACACACACACACACACACACACACATTGAAATAGCTCAGTGGTCAAGAGAGCACATATTGCTCTTCCAGAGGACCTGAGTTCAAATCCCAGCACCCATATCTGAGGATACCTCCAGTTCTAGGGGAACCAGTGTCTCCAGTCTCTGTAGGAACAGATCTAAATAAAATAAATCTTCAAAAAAACTAAAATCTGGGAGCTGTGGAGATGGCTCAGTCAGTAAAAATACTTGCCTCAAAAGCATGAGGACCTGAGTTCAAATCCCCAGGACCCACATAAGAACCAGAGACACGGTGGTGCGTGCCTATCATCCCAACACTGGAGAATCGTAGACAAGAGGACCCCAGAGCTCCACACGGCCAGACAGTTCAGCCCAGCTACGGAGGAGGACCCCCTTGTCTTAAAGGTCTTGAGGAAAGAAGCCTGGGGTTGTCAGGTGCCCCTTTGTTTTGGTTCTTTTGGAGACAGGGTTTCTCTGTGTAGCCCTGACTGTCCTGGAGCTTGCTCTGTAGACCAGGCTGGCCTTGAACTTACAGAGATCCGCCTGCCTCTGCCTCCTGAGTGCTGGGATTACAGGCGTGCACCACAGCGGCTGGCCAATTATCCTTATTTTTAGTGGGGCAACATGGTGGCTCTCCAGCACCCAGCACTCCGGAGGCAGAGGCAGGAGGACCTCTGTGAATCTGCACAGTGAGGCACGGGCTAGCCAGCACAACACAGTGAGACTGTCCAATGTAAATACACGAATCTGTGTAACGGATATGAACTCTCATGGTACGAGATTGTGTGTGGGTATTCACAGTCAGCCTGGCAAGACTTGGGTAGGGGAGGGGGGTCTGGTCACTGAGCCTTAATGATTAAGCTTACCAGAATGTCTTGAGAAGCAGCGTGAGGTGAGGTGTGAACTGGAGTAGTGCATATCCTATCCTGCAGGGAGGCTGTTGGACATGACACGGCCAACCGGGCTGGCCGCGGGAAGACGCGAGGTGCGCGTGCGCCTGGGTCACCGCGCCGCGGTGCAGAAAGAGGGCGTCCCCTGCCGTCCACCCGGGGAGGACGTCTGTGCGCAGCATTGCCCAGTTGCCATAGAAACGAGCAGCGGGGCGGTGGGTGGCTGGGGAAGGAGGCGGGTCGGGAGGGTTGGGAGGGGGAGGCCGGCGCGTGGGGGCGGGGAGCTGGCTCCTGCAGTTCGGGCGCTGTCGCCTCCCGAGCCAGAGCGCGCCAGAGGGGACCCGGAGGACGGAGCCCCGAGCCTGACGCCAAGGCCACCCTCCCCCCGCCCCGCCCGCTACCACGGAGCAGGTGGCCAGCCAGCCCCTCCGGCCCTGGCCTGGCCCAGCGGGGACAGTGAGCGCCCACCTGCCCCCAGTTTGGTGCTCAGCCGGGCTCAGGTAGGCGATGGGGGTCTGGATAAGTCTGCGTGGAGAGTGGGGACCCCGTGCCCCTGCCTTCTTGCAGCCCCTGCCTGACTGCAGGTGACTGCTCGCACCTGGTGCCGGTCCGAGGGGCTCCGGGGGACCAGGGACCTGCTCTCTGCATCGCTTCGGGACCGTCTGCTGTCTGTGGTCTTGTCGCTCCTCCTCTGTGCCTCCTTCCCTGTCAGCACCACAGACGTGACTTTGTAGCGCTGCCCCACTCCCTGGGGGCAACGGGCTCAAGGGGGAGGGTAGCAGGTCTGTGCCAGACAGGGAGGGGCCAGGCGTGGAGGGAAGTGCGCTTGTCTCTCACCCCGCCCCCCCTCAGGGGTCTCCTAGTCGCTGGTCATTTGTCACAAACCTGCCATCTGACAGCAGATCCTCTGGGGTGACTTCTGGGTGGTCCAGTACGGTGGGCTGAGTCAGCTCAGTCCCTTGCCCTCCGTGCTCTTTTTGCCGGTGGGATGACCCTGCAACTCTCTAGAGGGCTCCCGTCCCAACCCCCAACCAGCCTGGAATTTCCATGTTGGGGCGGGTATGCTGTGGCCTTCCTCCCCCTCCCTGTCCCTCTGCAGCGGTGCTCCTGGAGACCTGCTCACTGCTACTGGGGAACAGGGACACTGCGGAGAGCCGCGCGCCGCCGCCGCCGCGCTCCGGAGGAGGGGGCAGAGCAGAATGGAGCACTAGGAGGCGCTGAGCAGGGGAAGCCTGGAAACCCCGTTCAGAGGACCAGAGCAGGGTACCTGAGAGTGGGCTAGGGCTCTACTTCTGTGTCCCGGTTTCGATTGAGGTGTTTGCTTGGTCCTGCGCGAAGTGTGGGCCTCCCTCCTTCCCATGGGCGCTCAGAGGTCAGAGGACCCGCCGCAGGGTGGGAGCCTGCTGTGCTGATTTCTGCAGATGTCAAGTACACAGTCTGGGAGCGTAGGCGCAAATTCACGCCTTGAAATCAGGGCCCTGGGAGGTGAGAGGGGCTGACAAGAACGGGGCCAGGGAAGGGGGGGGTGCAGATCACCCTCTCTGAACTGCATCATCTGGCTCCCCCCTCACTGAAGCCTTGAGCGGGTATACCCTGCCCTCTGCAGCCAGGCCCACTGGCCTCAGGGCAGTCAGCTTGGCCCCTAGCTTGACCTCTCCTTCCCCCTTGCTGCCCTGTCTGCCCCATCCTCATGCCCCCTGTTCTTGGCAAATTTCAGTTTTGGCATGATATATGGCATATACTCCACTGCTGCTCGACTCAGGAAGGGGGTCCCCTGGGGTTGTTACTCATCGCCAGCTGACTGCAGCCAAACCACCTGCTTGGAAACTAGGCTGAGACCCCACTTTCCCCAGGAGCTTCTTTCACAAGAGAGAGAGAGATCAAGGGAGGCCCTGGCACCCAAAAGCCTGGCGCTGAGAGGGGCCTGGGCTCTCCAAAACATTTTCATCCAGTCCATGTCAGCTGCCCAGACCCCAATTCCAGAGTCCCCTCTCCACTCCTCTCGCCAGTATCCCAACCACTGCCATCTTCCTGGCTCCAGAGTCACAGTATTTCCACACCCACCTTCTCTCCCTTCCTGTGACCCCCTCTCCCAAGTGCCCTGCCTCTAGCTGTGAGCTACAAGGCTTTGTTCTCCTTGTCCCACCATAGGGCTTAGTGAGCCTTGGAAATGAAAAGCAGACCACACCCAGCCTCCCCCATTCCTTGTAGTGGCTGCCCTACCACTGGGACAGAGATTCAGGTCTCCTTCTGAAGGCCTGGCATCACTGGCGGCAGCTCCTCTCGGCCCCGCTCTGCCCGCCCACTTCTCGGTCTGTTGCAAGTGCATAACCCATAGAAGCCACGGTTCTACCTCAGGGCCTTTGTGCCGGCTGGCCCTCCGGCTGAGCTCCTCAGAGTTCACTTCCTTACCTCCCTTGGCTCTTTCTTCGAACGTCACCTCAGAATGGCCTCTTCTGGCCTTCCTGCATTGAGTAACGCTGTTCCTGGTCCCAGCTGTTGTCCCCTGTCCTTTTCTGTGCCACCTTTCTCCACGGTCCTTGTCACAGCCTACTATGTCATTCGCTCGTCTTCTGGTTTCTCATCTGTCCAACACCTTAGGATCTCATCCCTGCAGGCTCAGAGTTCCCTACTGCAGCTTGCCTCCATCCTGTAGCCGAGGCAGGGCACTATACACACAGAGCCTGCGTCCCTGCCTTGGTGGAGGCTCTGGGATTCCGTCCCTGTGGTAGGGGTGGTATCCTGCCCTGGGCAGTGGTCCAGGGGCCCAGGTAGGGATGGTGATATGACTCCCCTTGAGAGGCTAGAAAGTGGTGAGAGCCCTCACCACACCCCATCTTGCCAGCAAAGAGAGTCCACCCTCCCTTCTTTCTATCACCTAGGTTCTGTACTGTGGGGGGGACCCACTGTACCCCTAGCAGAGGTGTTACGCACACCCACATAGCGAGCTCTGCTCAAGGTGGTCATGGATGCATGAGCTCAGGACAGCCAGCCTGGTGCCTGGAGAGGATACGAGCTGGTTAAAAGGGGATGGATCCAGAGCTGAGGGTAGGCAGCTGAACTCCAAGCCTGCTCCCCACCTGTGGGTCCCTCACTTAGGCTCCCTCCCCCCAAACTTTGCCCTGAGACAAGGATGGGAAGGTAGAGTCCCTAGAACCCTAAGGTGGGGGAGGCCAGAAACCCCCGGCCCATGTGCCTTGCAGGCATGGAACTAAGGCCTGGGGTGAAGGCCGAGGCTTACTCCTGCTGGACAAGGGACAGGTCCGGGGCCCTGGGGTCTGGCCTTTCTTTCCTGTCGACATCTAACACTCGGAATGTGTGTACCCTGAGGGCAGGGCCATTCTGGGCCTTCCCATGCCCACAACCTCTCACATGGGGAAGCTGTGTTGATCTGTGGGGCTGGACATGCTGGCTCCTTCACCAGGGTGGGAGGGTGGGGCTGTGTCTGGAGGTGATGTTCTGGAGGGGACAGAGGGTGTGCTCAGCTCACATGTGGCAGCTAGGATGGGTGTAAGAACAGGCCAGAGGCTGCCCTCGGATAACCCCTTCGGCTGGCCGAGTTCACCGAGCTACCGCCTGCGCAGTCAGTGACCGCTGGGCCCAGGCTCTCCCTGATGCCCCAAAGCTCAGGTGAGGGTGGACTTGGCCTCCTTTGGGGGCCAGCATCTGTGAATTTATCATTTCTGAAAGAAGCCCCCTGGGGAGCTTCAGACAGGCAAAATGAAGGTCAGGTGTCCAGTGTCTGTTTGCTTATTTGTTTGTTTGTATTTTTGTTGTTGTTGGGGACAAGGGAGGTCTCCTGTAGCTCAAGCTGGTGTAAATTAGCTGTCTGTGGAGGACAACTTGGAGGTCCTCACTCTCCTGCTCTTCCTGGGTGCTGGGATAACAGGTGTGCGTCATTGTACCTGGCCAGCCTGACTTCTAGAAGGCGAAGGAAGCCAGCCTCGGAGGCCCTACGTGAGACCCAACAGTTCAGAAGGAGCTCCAGGTGTTAGTCAAAGGTGTTGGCCATAGCACCAGGCCTACCTCTGCCCACCTCGTTGGTGAACCCACTGCTTCCCATGTCTGCTCCAGGATGGGTGGTGTGCACCTACCCACCACCAGCTTCTCAACTGAGGAAACTGAGGCACGGATAGTTGAAGTAACCTGCCAAGGTTCTACACCTGGGAGATAGCGGAACTGGAGTTTGAACCCAGCCTTCAGTCCTGAGGGGCCTGTGGGCAGTGCACTGCAAAGCTGGGGTGCCCGCACTGAAGGAGGGGTGTGAGGAGGGTGCTTGCCTGGCATGCAGAAGTCTTGCTAAGTACATAGCCCACGCCTGTGGTCCTAGCACTGGGGACGGGACGCAGAGGCAGGAAGACCAGAAATTGAAGATTGTCACCCACTGTGTAGTCAGTTTGAAGCAGACCTGTCAGCAGCCACAGCGACAAGAATGATAAGTGAAGAGAATGGACTTGGGTCAGAACTCTGGGCTCCCAATCCTAGGCACCTTCAGGGATTGGGGGTTAGGATTCCCAGGTGATGCAGACCAGCAGCCAGAAGGAAGTGGGGGAGAAGGGGTGCCCAAGAGGCTAAGGATGGGGGCGACTTGTCGGCTCATGCTGCCTCTGAGGCCCTGATGTCCCATGCCCCTCCATCCTGAGCTAGGGAAGCCGGTCTGTGTGTGTGTGTGTGTGTGTGTGTGTGTGTGTTACCGGCCATGTGACACTGGGAACTCATTTGACAGCCCCCTGCTTCCACTACCTCATCCTGCCTGCCTCCCTAAGCAGATTCCCTTGTGGGTACAATCCTGAGAGGCTGGAAAGCAGAGGGCTAATTCATCTAATTTTTTAATTAATGCATTTTAATATTCCTTTCTTTCTTTATTTTTGAGACAAGGTTTCCCTGTGTAGTCTTGACTGTCCTGGATTTGCTCTGTAGACCAGGCTGGCCTCGAACTCACAGAGATCTGCCTGCCTCTGTCTCCCTGAGTGCTGGAATTACAGGCGTGCGCCGGCACACTCAGCTCTTCTTTTTTAAAAATTTTTAATCACGTGTATGTGTATATTTGTGGGCACAGTGCCTGGAGTCATGGAGGTTATGAGCTGTCTGATGTGGGTGCTGGGAACTGAACTCGGGTCTCTTAGAAGAGCAGCAGACGTTGCTAACTGATGAAGCATCTCTCTGGGCTGTCACCTGATTCCTAAGTCAAGTTGTTTTCCACAGGAGCTGCCCTGAGTCACAGGGCAAGGTGGGACTGGTCCTTTCTTGTGCTACATGCCACTGCAGAGAGTCCTGCAAGCCATGCTGCCTGCAGCCTGTGCACCCAGCCTGACATGCCAGGTCATAGCGGCACTGCCCCTGCCCTATGCTGAGGGCACAGGCTCCAGCCAGGCTCCCAGGCTGGCGACTCTTCCCTCTCTGAGGCTGGAGGCTAGGATTGGCTTTGGTTGTTGTTTTCGAGACAGGCCTGTGTAGACTAAGCTGACCTCAACCTTGGAGAGACAGATAGATCCTCCTGCCTCCGATTCCTGAGTGCTGGTATTAAAGGGGTGCACCACCATATCCGGCTTTTTTTTTTATGTGTATGAGTGTTTTAACTGCGTGTGCATCTGCATGAACATTGCGTACAGTGTCCACGGAGGCCAGAAGAGAGCGCTGGATCCCTGAAACTGGGGCTAGCTGACTGTGAGCTACCATGGGTGCTGGGAATTGAAGTCAGGCACTCTGGAAGAGCAGCCAGTGCTCTAACACACCACCACACACAGACACACACACACAGACAGACAGACACACACAGACACACACACAGACA
>CM053756.1:54840202-54941964 GCA_028658305.1 Pachyuromys duprasi | reverse complement strand
AGGGGAGTCAGGCAGGACCTCAGGCAGGACCACTGCTCAGAGGCTTGCTCGCCTGCTTTCTCACTGGGCCTAGGACCACCTGTCTGCCCGAGGGTGGTGCCGAAAAAGGGGGCCGAGCCCTCCCACGTCAACCAAGAAATCAAGAAAAGATTCTGAAAACCACGCACAGCATTTAAAATAAACTCAGCTCACTCACAAGCATTGTGTGAGAGACTTGGGTGGACCGGGTGTGACCAGCCCCTTCCCGCCCCTCCCAGTCACACGCTTCCTTGAAGCTGACCTCCGTCTCTTATTTCGCTCTGCGGTTGTCCCAAAATAGTCCCCTTTTTATATAGATGTTCCCAGCCAGGCTGGCCTGCACAGTGAACTTGTCAGTTGGGCGGCATGGCTTGGGGTGTGGTGCAGCCTGCAGGTCTGCACTGTAATTTTCTTAGCCAGTGCCCTGGGGATGTGGATTTGGGTCACTCCCAGCCTCTCGTGTGACCCCACACCATGTTGGTGAACCAGCTTGTGCGCACTTGCCTGGCACCCCAAAGGTGAATTCCTAGAGGTGGTGTTGTAGAGGAGACCTCTGTCCAGTGAGGCTGTGAGGAGTGGGTCCCTCCTGTGTCTGAAGAAGCTTGTGGCCGCTCACATCTTCAGGCCCAGGTGACACAAGAAGCCATAATGGAGCCTGTTGGAGTATGCCTGTAATTCCAGCATTCATGGGGAGGCAGAGGCAGGTGTATCTCTGTGAGTTCAAGGCCAGCCAGGCCTACAAATCGAGTCCAGGACAGCCAAGGCTGCACAGAGAAACCCTGTCTTGAAAAACCAAAAAGAAAGACAGACAGACAGACTGGGTTATTACAGGAATAGGGCACCAGGCTGGCACAAATGGAAAGACTAAGGCTGGGGGAATGGCACCCCTAACCAAGGATCTTCATGTGTTGATGACTCAGATGCCCTGAGTCTGAGGGGCAGCCGTTGCTAAGAGATGGCTTTACCTGCCCTCTCTGGGCAGAGGAGAAGCCTCCAGAGCTATCCACCCTAACCCAGCTACCTCACTGATCAGGCTGCCGTCCCAACTGCATTGCCCAGACAAGGAAGCGCCCCAGGAACTATGGCTGACTCTGAAGGCTGGGCCCTTGGCCCTCTGTGGCTTTTCCCTGATTATTGAGCCATTCTTGACTGGGTGGCCGTGAAGCCCAGTAGGGGAGGGCCATACCCCCTGGCCCCTGGAGCAGAGCGTGGCCTAGATTGGACAATTGTGATGCCTGATGACAGATCCAGGGCAGACACACGACGCCTCCGCATGTTGTATAGATCACAGTGTGACCCCGGGGCCAGAGAGTCACACGCCCAGACACGTGGAGGTGGACTGTAAGCGAGGCAGGGCCAGGGCAACCAGGAGAAGATGGACGGGACCCAACCAGAAGAATCAGGGAGCCTTTAGCTCTGGATGTATACGGGAGAGAGAGGCCTCCAGTCAGTTCCCAGAGAACTACATGGCAGAGGCTGGGGCTCTAGGACCAGGGGCTCTAGGTTGGGGTCAGGTGAATCCAGGACCATCTTTTGGATCTAGTGTCAGGATCCAGCTGGGTCAGGGTGGGTGGCGCTGAGGAGAGCAGGGGCGGAGAGGGGAGGCTCAGCTAGGATGCCCACTAGAGCACATTGGGGTGGGGAAGGCCTGTGTAAGTTGGGAGGAGGGCTTCTTCGGAGAGGCAGGTGCTCAGTTGAATCCCAGCAGGAGGAGCTGGTGTGGAGATGGGTCGGTCGTCCTCGTCCTCGGAATGGTAAGTAAGCCCTGCCAGGAAGTACCCATTCCCAGGCCGAGGCTCATCGCAAGGAACCCTCTTCCCTGTGAGTCGGGAAGGGGATGAGGACCACTTCCCCCATCTCTGGATCTCTCTCCTTGCAGCCTGTGAGCAGCCAAGCCTGCTAACTGCAGATTCCCCCCCGGCCCTGGCCCTACAGCCGCCATGTCTGGCTCCTACGATGAGGCCTCAGAGGAGGTCACCGACAGCTTTTGGGAGGTAAGCGGAGGTTTAGGCCCCTGCCTGTCCCCCTACTCATCCCACACCCTCAGCCTGGCACCCTTAGGCCCCTTCACAACTACCAGTGTCCTACAGGCAGCAGGGGCCATCCCGAGCAGATGCCCTGTAATGTTTCACGCTCTGGGACCAGGCCCCTCCAGATTGAACGACCCCCAGCCCTCACACCAACATCTGCTACATTTACAGTTTTCATAACCCACCTAGCTGCTCCCACTGTACCCTCTGCGTGGTGGGCAGGGGAGGAGAGTGGGATGAGCCCAGGCACCCCACAGCCCCACACAGGTAGAGATGAGACTATAAGCCAGCCTTTCAGGGGGCCTCAGAGTATCTGAGACCTGGAGAAAAATATATTGCTTTTGGCTTTGGAATCCAAAAAGGAAACTGGCAGGCCTAGATTAATAAGTTGCTTAATGAGATGCCCACAAAACATAATATTGTGTCAAGAGCTCAAGCTTATATGACTCCTATAAATATGGTAGAAGTAGCTCACGAGAGCAAAATGAATAATTCATTATAGCCCCATCCAAATTATATGAAATCCCTTCTGCTTTTTTGCGGCAGCTAGCGGCTTTTAGAGGAGGAGGGTAGGTGGAGACCGTGGCATCTGACGTGCAGTTCTGGTACCCCGCAAGGTGGAGGGCTGGGCGAGGGAGGCGGGGCGCCCCCTGCAGGCCGGGGCCGGGGACACGGGGGCCGCCGGCTCACGCCCCGCTCCGCCGCCAGGTGGGGAACTACAAGCGGACGGTGAAGCGCATCGACGACGGTCACCGCCTGTGCAATGACCTCATGAGCTGCGTGCAGGAGCGCGCCAAGATCGAGAAGGCCTACGCGCAGCAGCTCACCGACTGGGCCAAGCGCTGGCGCCAGCTCATCGAGAAAGGTGCTGCACTCCCGGGCCCCTCGCGGATCCCCCTGGGCGGGCCCCTGTGCGCCCAGCATCCCCGCCACAGGGCTTTTCACAAACCTAGGTCTGCTGGGCCAAAGCAAGTCCCTTCATTCTCCCGCCTTGTAAGACTCTAGACCGCACGCATGCGCGCGCGCGCGCGCACACACACACACACACACACACAGACAACTATTACTCTATTTTGAAAAAGACTTCTAGAAAAGTCGCATCCACACAGTGCGGAGATCCCCCCGGAACTGACTGCTTCCCAGCCGGCTTTGCAGGCTGACGCTAACATTTCGCTGAGGCTTTCACTCTTTTTAATTCTGAGACAGGTTCTTCTGTAGCCCAGGATGGCCCCCAACTCTAAATGTGGTGGAGGATGACCCTGAAATCCTGATCCTTCTGCCTCCCCGTCCCCAAATAGAAGGTTATAGATGTAAAAACCTGGCTTCTCTTTCTCCCCCTCTCCTTCCCCTCTTTTGATCCCCCAGTCAGCAGTTGAGTTGATGCAGCGCTGGGCAAGCACTCTCCCTACTGAGCCACACCTACCACTCTGTGCACACGTTGGAGTGTGGCAGTGGTCTGGGCTGGTGCAGGCCCGGACCACGTCTTCGCACTGGGCATGCAGTTGACATGACCCTGTAGTGCAGATGTTTTCAGTTCAGCCTTACTTTACTTGCTCACAGTCCTCGTGAGGGGAGGGCCTTCTCTGCCCGGCCACAAATGACCATGAGGCCTGGCTCCCAGGGGCTCAGGTCCCTGTCCGTCACTGCTGGCGTCAGCGGCTAGCTGAGGGCGCCTGTCCTGGGCCTGCAGAAGCTCCTGCCGAGCAAGGTGGAACATGATAGAAAGGGAGACAGACAGACACCAGGTGGGAAGCAGGACAGATGTTGGGTTGGAGCCCACGGGGGACTGCAGCCGCTGTGGGAGTGAAGCAATCCCAGAAGGCTTCCGGGCAGCCATAATGGTCATAGTGGGCCTTAAGAGTAGAAGTCTGGGGAGAGTGGAGGAAGGTGTTTCTGCTGCCATGAGAAGAGAGGGAAAGCATCAGAAAGGGAGAGAGAAATGAGTACTGCTGGCTTCGTGGGCTGGGGTCCGTGTAACCCCCTGCCGTTCCCGCCAGGCCCGCAGTATGGCAGCCTGGAGCGGGCATGGGGCGCCATTATGACAGAGGCTGACAAGGTGAGCGAGCTGCACCAGGAGGTGAAGAACAGCCTGCTGAATGAGGACCTGGAGAAAGTCAAGAACTGGCAGAAGGACGCCTACCACAAGCAGATCATGGGCGGCTTCAAGGAGACCAAGGAGGCAGAGGACGGCTTCCGAAAGGCCCAGAAGCCCTGGGCCAAGAAGATGAAGGAGGTACCTCAGGCAGGCAGGGCGGGCGGCAGTTCAAGGGTGGCGAGTCACGGGGCGGGGGGCATCTGTAGACAGGGATTCTGCCCATGGGGGGTGACAGCATCCAGCAGAAAGAACTGTCCCCATGCGCTGCTTTCCCCAGCACACGGCCGGCTGCCTCTGCAGGGCCCCGTGACTGGTATGTCTGCAGCACCCCACAGGAGGACATGGGCCAGAGCCCCGGGAGCCAGGACCAGCAGCCTCCTGACCACACCTCCACCCACCCTGGCCCTCTCCCCACAGCTAGAGGCAGCCAAGAAGGCCTACCATTTGGCCTGCAAGGAGGAGAAGCTGGCCATGACCCGGGAGATGAATAGTAAGACGGAGCAGTCGGTCACTCCCGAGCAGCAGAAGAAACTTCTGGACAAAGTGGACAAGTGCAAGCAGGACGTGCAGAAGGTACTCACGGGGAGCTGGCGGCGCAGGGGCGGCTGGGCCATAGGGGGGCGGCTGGAGCTGCAGGCTGGTAAGCCCCCATCCGCCCCGATCCTCCACCCTGGTACCCGCAGACTCAGGAGAAGTATGAGAAAGTGCTGGAAGACATAGGCAAGACCACGCCACAGTACATGGAGGGCATGGAGCAGGTGTTCGAGCAGTGCCAGCAATTTGAGGAGAAGCGACTGGTCTTCCTGAAGGAAGTCCTCCTGGATATCAAACGGCACCTCAACCTAGCGGAGAACAGCAGGTACCCGGGCACGGGCCACCCAGCAACTGCAGTGCGGGCACCCCAGGCCTGGTGCTCGGGAGGGGAAGGAGGGCTGGCGGGGAGCATCAGTAAGAGCTCGTAGCCTCCATGCGTACAGTTTCTCAGAAGCACGGGCTTGGGTGGCCTCTGGGCTGAGAGCCTCCAGAAAGCACTCTGCTCCGGCTGGAGGGACAGCCTGAGCTCTTAGCAGGTAGCTCATGGCTGCCCATAACTCCAGCCTCAGAGGTTCTGTCGCCTCTTCTGGCCTCTGGGAATACCAGGGACACACCTGGTGCCCACACATTGATGCAGGCAAAACCCCCACGCACATAAAATAAGCAAATACAATTTTAAAAATGAGGGGAAAGCCAGCCCTGTGCCTCCTCCCGGCTGGGCTGAGGAGGAAGCCTGTGCCATGCCGCCCTCCTCCGTCCTCACAGCTACATCCACGTCTACCGGGAACTGGAGCAGGCCATCCGGGGGGCCGATGCCCAGGAAGACCTCAGGTGGTTCCGCAGCACCAGTGGCCCTGGTATGCCCATGAACTGGCCGCAGTTTGAGGTGAGGAGGTGGGGGGTGGTGAAGTGGGGGCCTCAGCAGGTTGGGAGGGGCCGGTTCAGACCCCTCGGCCTAACCTCCCCCGACCCCTGCCGCCTCCAGGAGTGGAACCCGGATCTCCCCCACACCGCTGCCAAGAAGGAGAAGCAGCCTAAGAAGGCAGAGGGGGCTGCACTGAGCAACGCCACGGGGGCCGTGGAGTCCACATCCCAGGCCGGGGACCGTGGCAGGTGAGTGCTTCCCATGGGGCTCCTGGGTAAGAGAGAGAACCACCTCCTGGGATAGGTACATTTTATCCAGGAAGAGCATGACCCCAGAGCACAGCTGCTGTGTGTCCCCTGAGGAGCAGGTGGGTGACCTTTTGGGACACCTCCTGTGAGTCACAAGGTATTCCTAGCGCTCTCCTCACACTGATGGGTCAGGCCTCTGGCCAGTCTGGGGATGGGGAAACATGCATTGCAAGGACAGGAAGGAAGGCTTAAGTCCAGAGAGACGGGGCCGTGCATGGCGCCTCAGACCCAGGGAGGGGAGCTGTGTAGTCCAAGCTGGCACCCAGGCAGGGAGAGTTCCCTTTACAGGGTCAGACAGTCTCTGGGGTCCTCTTCAGCACTTCCTCCCTCAGCAGCTGAAATGCTAAATGCAAAATGTTCAAGTCGCCCAGGGTCAGTGCCTCGGACCCCATCTCTGCTCCAGCTTCCTAGAATCTGGACCCTGGCTCTGCTTGGGGCAGGCTGTTGGTAGGGATGGGGTCAAGGCCACTGACGGAGTTCCCCCCCACCCCCACCCCCCCGTTTGCACATAAGCGTTAGCAGCTATGACCGAGGCCAACCGTATGCCACCGAGTGGTCAGATGACGAAAGTGGAAACCCCTTTGGGGGGAATGAGGCCAACGGTGGCGCCAACCCCTTCGACGACGATGCCAAGGGAGTACGTGTGCGGGCACTCTACGACTATGACGGCCAGGAGCAGGACGAGCTCAGCTTCAAGGCCGGTACGGGCACGGGGTGCGGGCCCCGGCTTGGCTGATTGGGGGGGATGGAAGGCGGGCGGGGAGAAGATAGGCCTGAATTGGGTTAGTGCCAGGATCCAGCTTGAAAACAGGCGTTTCAAGGATTGGCCAAGGCAGAGGCGGGGCCCGAAACCCCATTAGGTGCTGGCTACAGTGGGTGGGGGCCGTTGAGTGGGGTTGTAGCCCTGAATCTAAGTCTAGGTAAATCAGATGGAGCATTGGGGTCCATCCAGCAGCTCTGAGCTGATGGGCAGGTAGGGTCTGGGTACCTGTCGACCCTGACAAGGTCTCCCTGTGTCCCCCTTTCCAGGAGATGAGCTCACCAAACTAGGAGAAGAGGATGAGCAGGGCTGGTGCCGCGGACGGCTGGACAGCGGGCAGCTGGGCCTCTATCCTGCCAACTACGTGGAGGCCATATAGCCACCTTGCCCGCCCGACTCCTCTCACTCCTCGCCCTCCGCCTCCCGCCCTTCCCCTCCCCTCGCCATAGAGTTCCAGACATATTTTCCGATCAAGCTTTTATTTTTTTAAAAGTCAAAACAGAACAAAAGAAGAAGTACAAAGAGATGGCATCTCTAGCCTACGTGGAGGCCAGGGTAGTGAGGCTTGGGTGACAACCCCCAGCGTGGGCAAGGATCTTGGGACTAAGCCCAATGTCACATCTGCTCTACAGAGTCCACCAAAGAGTCTCCTGAGTCCTGAGGGATACCTCCCGGATCCTTTCACCCTGCCTCACTCCCCTGTCCCACTCCAAGCTGCCAGCAGTGACCCTTGCCTTCCTAGCATCTCCTGGCTGCTCCCCTTACCCCCCCCCCACTCTCCTCATAAAGGCCTCCTTCATGCTCTGAGAAGGAGGCCTCCCAATCTTTAGTCTTCCATGCTGCCCTGGGGGGTGCTCTTCTCCGAGCCCTAACCTTTGGGGACCAGTGAGTCTAGGAGAGAAATTGTCATCCTTCTCTGTGTAGATTTCCGGGGATCTCTTCGCTTCCCCAGACATGAGGGCAGAGTATCTGGAAGGCGTGATGGTGCCCCTGGCACACAAAATGAAAGGAAGGACAGACCCTCTGTCCAGGCTGTGTCAACCCTCCCAATGCCAGGCCCACTCTGAGGGATGGAAACCCTGCCTGGGCCTGTGGACGGAGGCCCAGAGCCACTCTGCATCTTAGAGGCTCTGCCCATCTCCTGAGACCTTGACACTGGGCAAAGCCTCCTCCCCGAAGCCCAGGGCAAAGCCAGCAACAGTAGCAGCCTCCTCCCTTTCTCTGGGGAAGAGGTATTTGGCCACCAACCCCACTTCCTTCATGGTCATCCAAAAAACATCGCCCCCTCCAATCACTGTGTCTGAGCCAGCCTCTGGGAAACCAGTGGGCAAGGTTCTCAGCTTCCCCTTCCCAACTTCTCTCACCTGGCTGACCTAGGAGATGCTGGGGCTCAGGGGAGCAGCTCAGCTCAGGGGACATGAGGGAGGAACCCTGGATGGTCACCAGATCTTTTTCCCCCTTGATCCTTTTAGTTTCCCAATATTGTCCCTGAATGCTGGCAGCCCCCCTACATCCAGTTCTCTAAGCCCGGGTCTCCATTAAAGGACTCTGGGGCTGGAAGGGGACACAGGGCTTTTGCGGGTTGGAAACTGGGGAGCAGCTATCCCTTGGGTGGGTGGGACAGGAAGCAGACAGATTGGATAAGACCCCCTACAGTGGAAAGTGGCCAGAGGCTGTTTCTCTGGACCTTTGAAGTCCTGTGCACACTGCTGGTGTCTGCTAGGCCTCAGGACTAAGGTCGCCCTCTGCCTCCTGAATCGGGTGGCTTTTTGGCCTCCCAGGGAAAGAGTATGCAAGCCTTGTTCTCCAGAACCCTGTAGCTCCCTGCTGCTACTCCTGACACTGTTAGGTCATGGACCCACGCACTGGGGCTCCGATCCCCTTCTCTTGAGTAGGGCTGTGGTGGGGCCTTTGTTGGGTCAGGTCCGAGAGCATGGCACCCGAGAGACAGGGCTGCCAGCCCCCACTTCCTTGTCACTGTTTGCCCTAGGGGCTTCAGCTGCAGCCTAGGTTGGTTCCTGGACCCCTCAGAACCGGAAGCAGGATTCAAAGCCCTCCTTTCTTCACAGCTCCTCCTGCTTCCCACCTGACAGGAGCCCTCCACCCCTCACCTTCACCTCAGAAAGGAAGAAGCCGCCATGTCTGCACCTTGGGGCCTGGGCTCCCCCTCTCTGCTCCAGCGGCTTCCCAGCACCTGGGGAGGGGCTGCGGCCCTGACCGGACCCCATGCCCACCCCACTCTCAGTACACTAGCTGCCCTCTCCTGGGCAGGGACAGGAAAAGCTATCCCTTACAAACAACCACCTTCAACGATCCCATTTGGGACCCTATTTGGTCCTCGTGTTCCTCAGTACCCAGTGATGGAGGATGTCCCTCCTTCCCCGACCCTCCCGGAAGTCCCCAGAGCCCCAAGCCAAGCCCCACCTATCATTGCTGGTGTCAGGGCGCTCAACCTTGGGCTGGACCACACCCCCTCCTGTACTCCCCAGGGGCCCCCCGATGCTGCACGGGGTCCCAGAAGGCCCTGTCAGTGACGTGTCTCATCGCCAGTTAACCCGCCATCCTGCAGCCTGGCTCCGGGAGGGGCCGTGCCCTGCCGCCCGCTGCCGCTGCATCTGCCGCCCTAGGCTTCCTGACTTCATTAGTTCTGACACTTGTGAAACTCCGAGAAGTGCTGTGGTCTCAGCGATGCACCTGTTTTGTACATGATTGTGTAATTTAAAGGTATATAAATACAAATATATATATATCTCAGTTGTGACCATGCGGCTGGCGATAAAACCGGAATTCTGTCACCCTGGCTGGACTTGTCACCTTCAGTTCTGGGGGTTTGTGGGGGCCCTTGAAGGGTCTTGGGAAGGAAGATGTCTGTCCTGGAATTGGCCCTGTGTAAGGCCTTGTGCTGTCTGAGCTGGGGAGTTGAGGGCACAGTCCTACCCAACCGACAGAGGCCACTGAGACTCTGGTCTCAGAGACAAGGGGACAAGTGACAGCCCTGACCAGAAGAGCTGCACATTTGAAGCCCCAAACTCATGGCCCTAAGGCTGGGGTTATGGCCCGCCGGCAGCTTTCCTGGCTAACATGTGAGGTCGCTTTCGTACCCGGCACCATGGTCAGCCAATGAGTAAATAGCTGAACTCATGGCTCAAGGGTGGACTCGGTCTTCAGATAGGCCAGAGTTTTACAGAATACTAAAAAGCCATTGCTGAGGACTCCCATGGCGTGACACTGTGTCTTCCTGCTCTCCTGCCGCTTGCCCCGCTGTGAACACATTTCCTAGGAGGCCTCCTGGGAACGTAGTAGTCCGGGCAGGACTAAGCTCTGCTCTCTGAGCCCTGCCAGGCCCGCCCCTGGGACTCTGAGGCTTACCTGCACCTCTGCTAGATCCTGTCTGAGAGCCGGGCCTCCTTTTCCCTGCCTCAGCTCCCCCATTCTGTCTGGAAGGCTCCTCTGCCCCTGGAAGTGTGATAGGGCCTCACACAAACACAGCCCCTCCACCCCAGGGGGCACACACTGAGAGGTGAGGACGCTGAGACGGCCATCCATCCGTCTGTCTTAGTCCCCTAAGTCCATCGGTGTTCGAAGCCCACTCTCATCCCGACAGGCCTCTTTGACTTCTTTCCATTCTCTTTATTTTGTTGTTAAACAATTTGCTTATGCTTTTATTTAATGTGTGTGAATGTGTGAGAGACAGAGCGACCAAGAGCAGGCTTGAGTGTACTTGTGTCTCCTGCGGAGGACAGGGGGCAACCTTGGGCTTCCGGGTGTGAACCTTTACCAGCTGAGCCGTTCACCAGCTCGCCTTCCTTCCCCCTCCCCTCCCTTCCCTTCTTCCTTCCCTCTGTATCTCTCTTCTTCATTCATTCTGTTCCTTTCTTTGCTAAAGAGTCTTAGTTGGCTTAGTAGTTAAGAGAGCACTGATTGCTCTAGTCAGGGACCCAGATTCCATCTCCAACACCCGTGTGGCAGCTTCCAGCCTTCTGTGACTCTAGTTCCTTGGTGGAAGCTGCCCCTCTGGTCTTCCATACCTCCCCTCCATGGAACTGTTCCTGCTCCCAATCCAAGCCTGCAACCCCCCTACCCTTCTGAGAAATCCCCAGCCCCTCCAAAACTCTGAGCCTGACCCAGGCACAGCTGGGACATCCAAGCAGGTGACTTCAGGGACTCCTGAGGGGCAGGATGGGCTGGCTGGAGAGAGAACCAGTTTAACTGAGCCTGCCTCTGGCTAGGGTCCCAGACTGCCTCTTCCCTGGGAGCCAGCTGCGGCCCAGCAAGGCAGAGGCCTTTAGAGGTGCCCCTCCGCCCCCATCACGTCCAGTTCTACATGGCAGATGCCAAGGTACTGTTTGCTCATTGTCAGGAGTAAACATTCTTCAGGAGACAATGAAAGTGCTGGAGGCAGAAGGCAGGGGGACAGGATGCCCTTAACCATTGGCAGTCCAGCCAGGTATGGTAGTGCACTCCTGTAATCCCAGCACTCGGGAGGCAGAGGCAGGCAGATCTCTGAATTCAAGGCCAGCCTGGTCTACAGAGCAAGTTCCAGAACAGCCAGGGCTACACAGAGAAACCCTGTCTCAAAACAACAAATAAACAAGCAAACAACCCCCCCAAACACCTCGTGATGCCGGCTCCCTGTCTTTTCTTTTGGAAGTTCGGCCTAAGAAGCTAAGGGCTGCATGGCAGGAGAGCCATCTGGGGAGGAAAGTCAGGGAGAGTCCTCCCTGGGGAGGGATGGGCGAGTGCATGGCGCTGGCACCCACAGCTGTGTGACTGTGAGCTAACCACTCAGCTATCCTGGACCTCCGATGCCCCATGAACAGGAAAATGACCCTGACTTCATGGTTTTGTTGAGAAGGTCTATGACAAAAAGACAGTGGCTAGCTCATGGTAGGTCCTTGGGATGCTTGATTTGGGCAAATAAATCTGGGAAGTGTGATGCAGCTGTGTTGCCAGGCTGTCGGGGACCACCACACTCAGGTACACACTCAGCTTCCCACACTCAAGTAAGGGACTCCCTACTTCAGGGACAGACCTTGTGAAGTCTTTTGGGGACAGGGGCTGCAAGTCCTTATAGCCTTACAAAGCCCTTGTCCCCAAAGCTACACCTGTAGTCCACCATGTGGTTCGGCTTTCTTAGGTGGCTGAGCAAACACAAGAAACTCTGGGACTCTTGCAGGAGAGCCAGACCCCCGCACACCTGGGCACAGCTGGGAGCAAGCCCTGCCCTCCAACAGAACAGATGCACACACAGGCTGCCTTCCTTACTTTGGCTGTGCACAGCCTGGTCCACCTCCCCTCTTTCCCATGCCAGGGTGAGGAGGGTGCAGGCTAGACTAGCTGTTTTCGCCTGGAGAACCCTCAGCCTCCTCCATGACATCTACCGCACAGCTACCATTTTCCATTTAGGCTCGGCTCCATGACAGTTCCCACAAGCTTTCCTCGTGGCCAGCGCCCTAAGCACGGCCGCCCTTGACCGCCGCTGGCCTCTAGGCTGTGCCTTCCACAGCCAGGCAATGGGTACCTGTCAGTTATCTTGTATCTTTATTATCCATTCCTTGGGCACCCATGGTTCCCCAACACACGGTGAAGACATCTCTCAGCGCCACGCCAGGTATGGTACAGATGGGGTGGCAGGAGCAGAGGCAGCGACATTGCTGTCCTTGGGTTGCCTGGGTCCCAGGCCCTGCGTGCTGTAGCTGTTTCCTCCGGGAATTCCACAGTCCAAGCATGGGTCGGGGAGTTCTCCACTTGTGAGCCCTCCTAGCTCCCTTGACACCCCACCACCATCACCGGGGCCTGTGTACTTGAGCAGTACGACCTGAAGAGGGAGCCAGAGAGCTCGCGTGTCCCCCCAGATCAGTGACTGTGAACTTGGATTCTCCGACGCCAGCAGTCCCCGGACTCAGGTCGAGCAGAGGCACAGAGCAGCAGAAGGGTGGCCGCCCCTGGGCAGCTTGTGGGCCTCAGACGGGATGTACGAACTGGTAGACGAGGCGCTGCGAGATGTCAGGCTTGCGAATGATCCCCTTCTTGTAATACTGGCGGATGGAGCGGCTTAGTTTGTCGTAGTTCATGGCGGGCCGGTTCTTGCGCACACCCCAGAGCCGGGCCACCTGGGCGGAGTCCTCGATTTTGAAGATGCCTGGGGTAAAGGGAGGGGGTGGGGCGCAGAGGGCGCGAGAACAAGAGAGACAAGAACAGCAGATCAGTTTTGAGGAAAGTAAAGGGGACAGGTGCTGGGGTCCTCTTCAGCCCTGGGCCCAGGACAGGCTATGAAACTTAGCAAACATCTTCCTTCCCTCCCTCCCTCTTTCCTTCCTTCCTCCAGACAGGGTCTCTCTTGGCTGTCCTGAATGCTGGGATTAAAGGCATGTGCCATCACACCGGCATTAACAAATATTTCAATCATTTTTACTTTTATTACCAATTGAAATTCTAACTTAACGCATAGTATTAGACCAAATGCAGGTCTGAAATTTTGAATGAGAGCTGTGTCGGAGTTTTAGGCTTTCCTTGCCAGAAATCCAGGACAGGACTCCAAAGAGTTTGCATTGGGAAGCATTTAGGAATTTTGGATTAAAGGTCGGGCAACCGACCTTTAATTTTATTAAAGTGAAATTGAGTTGTTTTTGAAAATTTCGACCCTGGATCTAGAGCATCTAATATTATATACCGGGCTCACATTGTTTCTGGTGGACACACGAGGCTGCGGGTTGAAGCTAAATTTCTTCATAAGATTTATTTTGTTATTTCATGTGTGTGAGTGTTTTGCACGTGTATAAGGGTGCTTGCCGAGGTCAGAACATCAGATTCCTGGTGCTGGAGTTAGAGGAAGCTGAGAGAGGCCACGTGGTGCTGAGAATTGGTCCTCTGCCAGACCGAGAGTACTCTTTAACAACTGAGCCACTCTCCAGCCCTGTTTTGCTTTTTTTTGAGACAAGGTCTCTCTGTGCAGACTCGGGTGGCGCAGCATTCACCGCCAGCCTCTGCCTCCGCAGTGCTGGCACTAAAGGCGAGCGCCAGCATGCCCTGCTGAAGCTATAGCGTGTTCCCATCCTCAGCAAATCCTCTCAAGTCGGTACTGTGTTCCAGGCTGTGAGGTGCTGACTGGAGTCTCACTACCAGGGTAGGTCTGGGGGAGAGGCCGAGGAGGACCGAAAAAGCACCCTAAACCTCAAAAACCTCCGGGTGGCAGGTAGAGTGCCGCATTTGGCACAGGGTGAGGGCGGAGTCAGTCCAGGCCACACCCCCACCCAGCCCCCTTTCAGCTGGAGCCGCACCCTTACCCCCCCACCTCAAATTGGAGCTCCGCCCACCCCCAGCCCTGCCCACACTGCCAGCCCTCCCTTCTCTGCCCTCACTACCCCACCCTTCATATGGAAGCCCCGCCCCTGACCTAGCCCCGCCCCCTCCGGCGGCCAGGGCCCCAGGGTCCCACCTGTATAAAGCGCGTCCTCCTATCTCAGCCCCTCCCGCCCCTCTGACAGCCGTCACGTCTCCTTCCAGCCCCTCCCTGCCCCGGGTGACCGTCTCCCCGGCCGAGTATACCTTTCTCCTTGTTGAGCCAGCGGATGAAGCGGCCGTAGCTGTGAGGCTTGAGCAGCAGTTCCTTGAGGAACTGCCAGAGGTGGATGGGCTGCCCGGAGCACGACGAATCCACCTCACCGTCCGTCCAGCCCTCCTCGCTGGTGGAGGCTGGAAGCCAGGGGGGCCAGGGTGAGCGGCAGCTGCGACCACCCGCTTGACCACCCGCTTCCCTGGGCAGCCTCCCTCAGCCCCACCAGGCCTCCGTGCGGCTGCCCAGCTCACCGCAGTAGTGAAGGGCCCCAGGCGAGGTCCTCTCCTTCATCCAGGCCGCTGTGGGACAAGGAAGGGAGGCTGGAGACCCAGCAAAGGTCCCCTGCCTCCCGCCAGTCCAGGGGATGGGAATGTCAGAGCCCCTCACTGTGAGATGGGGCTGGGGTGTCCCTTGAATCTCTGGCCCCGTGGCAGGTGTTGAGACCTGAGCTGACCTTAGCAGTTGCATCAGGCCACCACCCGCCCGTTCCTTCTGCCCACCCTCAGGCCATCAAAGGGACAGAGTCCTTCTTGCTCAAGTCACATCCACTGGACAGGAGCAGGCACTGCCCACTCAGAGTCCCCTGAGTGGGTCCTGTCCCCCATTCATCCCACACTTCTAAGGAAAGGGACCATGACCCAGTGAGTAAGCACAGAATCGTCCAAAGTTCTGAGGAGAGAAAACAAAACCAAGAGCAGGTGACAGGGTTGTGTAAGCGTGTAAGCCCAGGTGTGTCACAGCTCATGTGTGGAAGTCAGAGGACAGTTTGGGAGAGTCCATTCTCCCCTACCATGCAGTTCCAGGGATCAAACTCAAGCTGTCAGGCTTGGAGGCAGCACCTCTCTCCACTGAGCCTCCCCAGAAGCCTTCGTTACTTCTTTATTAAAAAAACAAAACTGTGGAGGCGCAGGCCTGTGACCCCAGCGCTCAGGAAGCAGAGGCAGGCGGAGCTCTGTGAGTTCGAGGCCAGCCTGGTCTACAAAAAAAGTCCAGGACAGCCTAGGCTACACAGAGAAACCTGGTCTCAAAAAATAATAATAATAGTAATAAATTAATTAACAGAGCCAACCTTAAAAAGGGGTTTCCCTTTAAAAGAGAAGTTAAGGGCTGGAGAGATGGCTCAGAGGTTAAGAGCACTGGCTGCTCTTCCAGAAGGTCCTGAGTTCAATTCCCAGCAGCCACATGGTGGCTCACGGCCTTCTATAGTGAGATCTGGTGCCCTCTGCTGGCATGCAGGTGTACATGTTATTAGTAAATAAATCTTTTTAAATATATATATTTTAAAAGAGAAGAGCTGAGCATGGTGACGTATGCCTGTAATCCCAGCACTCGGGAGGCAGAGGCAGAGACTGATGCAAGTTCAAGGCCAGCCTCGTCAAAATCCTGGTCTAGCGCTGTGCGGGACTGGCCGGTGCTGTCTCAGGTCTCACCTGACTTCCAGATGTCCAGATGGGCGTGCAGCACTTCCCCACCCAGGGGTGCACGCTGGAGGAACTGCTCCTCTGACATGGCACACAGCTCCTTGCCACCCAGCCCCTGGAAGGCCTTGCCTGCCGGAGGCAGCCGGTACTGGTGTTCCGTCCACAGAAGCCACTTCTGCACGTTGCCAGGGCTCCAGTCCCCAGGGTCTGAGCAAGAGATGCCACCTTAGGTCAGGACTGCTGGTGGGCCCCACCCCAAAGGTAGCCGTCCATGGGGGATGGAACGCCCACGAGGCCTGGCTGCCCTCAGGGTGGGGACGTCAGAGCCTTGAGGAGTCCCGTGGAGGAAGTCAGGGAGGGAAAAGGGAGAGCCAGGGCCCTGACACAAGCTTGCTGCCTCTGCATCACAGCTGGATGCCTTTCCGGAGACCCCAACTCTGACAAAGACAGTGGCATTTCACCAGAAACACCCAAGCTTTGCCAATCCACACAATCTTTCCTTCCACAATCTTCTCAAGGGAAAAGCGCACCCAGGAGCCCCCCCCCCCCCATTCTGGAATAGAGATGAAGAAATCAAGGCACACAGGGGGAGGGGTCCATCCCTTGTCCAGTGCTTATCAAACAGCTATGTTTATAGCAGGCCGGGCATGGTGGCACATGCCTGTGATCCCAGCACTCGGGGAGGCAGAGGCAGGCAGATCTGTGAGTTCGAGGCCAGCCTGGTCTACAAAGTAAGTCCAGGACAGCCAGGACTACACAGAGAAACCCTGTCTCGAAAAAGAAAATTAAAAAAAAAAGTAGCAGCTACCCGAGTGGCTACGGATCAGCTAAAGGTGGAGGAGGAAGTCAGGAGCTATGCACATCCCCTGGGAAAAAGCTCTGAGAGGAGTCTAGCGGGCACATGGCCGGAGCCAGGCTGGGTCACAGTGGCAGGTGGCTCCAGGCGAGCACTGGCTCCTGCCCCTGTCGCAGCTGAGTGGCCTGCAAGCTAGGTTGCTCCCACTTCATGAGGTCATTTTCCTCCCCGAGGTCAACGCGATTTGTTTCTGTCCCCATTGTTCTGAGAGTGCGCCCCTCCCGAGCGGGGCGTGGGGGAAGAGGTAGCGTGGGAGAGCCTTCTGGGGTGGGGTTCTCGGAGTGTGGGAAAGTGGAGGAGAGGAGATGTGGGCAGGAGCTACCTTGAGTGGGGGCATCTGAGCCTGGTGGCCTGGGAGAGCCCGAGGATGAAGGCAAGGGTCCCCCCTCCTCAGCAGCTCCACCTGCAGCACTGGCTCCATGACACCCCCAGAGCAGGCACACACACACACCACACACACACACACACCACACACACACCACACACCACACACACACCACACACACACCACACACACACACACACACCACACACACACCACGCACCACACACACACACCACACACACACACCACACACACACACACCACACACACACACCACACACACACACTCACACACACACTCACACACACACATACACTCACACACACACCACACACACACACACCACACACACACACACACACACTCACACACACACCACACACACACACACACACCACACAGACACCACACACACACATACACCACACACACACCACACACACACACACACACACCACACACACACACCACACATACACCACACACACACACTCACACACACACTCACACACATACACTCACACACACACCACACACACACCACACACACACCACACACACACCACACACACACACACTCACACACACACACTCACACACACACATACACTTACACACACACCACACACACACACACACACACACACACACACACAGTCTGCCCCCTCCTCCCCGCAGCCCTCCCTATCACATTCAGCTGCTCATGGCCCATCGTGCCATCTCTTCACACAGAGAGACCTCTCTGTCCTGTTCATTGCTTAGTGTCCCGGTCCATGACCAGGGCTGGCAGGTGAAGTCAGTCAGCGGCCATTTATGGAGTAGCTGTTATGTCTAGCGCTGGGATAGGCAAATCCTCTAAGGAGGTGTAGACCTCAAGCGAGGTAGGAGAAAATAAGACTCACACTTTTTGATGGCAGGCACATCAGGAGAGCGAGAAAACGGGGGAAAGCGAGAGGTGGGAGCAGAGGCTAAGTAGGCATCTATGGGAAAGCATTCTAGGTTGCAGGGCCAGCAGGTGCAAAGGTCCTGGGGTGAGTGCCGTGGGTAAAGCCAGGAGATCAAGTGGCCGGAGCCCAGTTGGTGGCAGGAGAGGGGAGCTGAGTCCCGGGGAGGGTGGGGAGCCAGATGGGACAGAGCATGGCTGCTCTGTATCCACCAAGCAAGGGCCCCTGGCCGGTGTGGCTGATGTGACCGAGGCTCCCACTGCTGCTGGGGTCCCGGGTGCAGGTGGCAGCAAGCCCCTCACCTGCCGTGATGTTGAGCAGCTTGCAGGCCGTCTCGATGTCCTTCAGGACCTCGCCCACCACCATGGACTGCACCTGCTCCAGGGAGTGCTCGTCCAGGCTGCTCCCTGAGGCCTGGCTGTCAATGACAGGGCACTGCTCGGGTTCCTCCTGTGCTTCCTCCCTGCCGCTGGCCGTGGGGACTTTGGCGGCCCAGCTGCCATCCTCGGGGTATGTGTTAAAGTAGGAGAGGTAGAAGGCGGACAGGCCCTGCTCAGGGGTGCTGGGTGGGCTGGGGCTCCAGTCGGGCTTCTCGGGACCCACCGCTCCTGCGGCCGTGGCCGCTGCCTTCTCCACACCTGTCCGCAGGGACACGTCCGGGGACAGCAGCAGGCAGCCAGGGGACACATTGCTCAGGCCTGGGCTGGTGCTGCCCATGCTGCTGCTGGGGCTTGTAGCTGCAGAGATGAGGGAAGGAGGAGGATCAGTGTGGTGGCCATCCAGGCTCTGCGGGGGAGCGCTAAGCTGGTTGGAGGACTCAGCAGCAGGCGGTGGGCTGCGGGGGTGGGGGAGGGCTTCTGGGTCACTGGGCAGTGAGTCCAGGGCTGGCTGAAGAAGACAATGTGATGGGTGTGTGGGCAAGATGGGGCATGGGCATGTGGCAGGGGCATTTTTTTAAGGTCTGGCCTAGACCTTCTGGTCCTCCTGCTTTCTGCAGGTCCCAGATGCTGGAACTGCACAGCACAGATGACTGTGTGAGGCACAGAATGCCCTGACCCTTCTCTGGCGGCCCCATAGGACCTACTGTGCAGCTGGATCTTGCCACTTCGAGGGGTGTGACAAAGAACAAGGCCCAGTCTGGAAAAACCCTTGGGTTTCTTCAAGGGCCACAGCTAACCTGCTTGAAAACATCCTCCCACTCAGGAAACAGCTACCTGTTCTCTTGGACTAGCAAAGCTTAATGAAGGGACTTGAGATGGGTTTCAGCTCTCCTCACCTCCTCCTTGCTCAGTGTCCCCCCACCCTGACCTGTCCAGTACCCAGCCTTTCCCACCCTGTAGCACAGCCCTGCAGGCTCCTGCAGGGGAGAGAACGCCAACAAGGGAGGAGAAGGTGTCACCTCTGATTCCAGCTCTTCCTTTCAAAGAACTCTTTAAATGACAAGGAAGAAGAGGTTTGGGTGGGTGGGGTGGGCAGGGGTGAGGGAGGTCTGGAGTTTCAGGGGACAGAGGGCAGGCCTGGACTAAGTGCAAGTCCTTCTAGGTAAACATGTGTGTGTGCCACGGGCCCTTGCTGTTTACCAAGGCAGTGTCCACAGCCTGTTCTGCCCTGAGTCCCCACCCTGCCTGTGCCCACACCCTATGCCCCAGGTGGTGTCCCCACCCCAGGACAGCCTCCCTCAGTCCCCATCCCTCCTCCTTCACCCCTCAGTGGCCTCCCGCCCCGTCCACATCCCTGGCAGCCCCATGCCTGCCACGTTAGGACAGTCCCTGCCAGCTCCCTGGGCCCCGTGCCCAGCTGCTGGCTTTTCCAAGAGGCAGGAGAACTTGATTTCCTGTGGTTTCGTGTGTGGCTGGCCTCAGGCACAGGTGGGACAGCAGACAGGTGCTGGGGTCCAGGCACTGTTGCAAGAGGGGCCAGTTGGGTCCGTGCGGGCGCAGGCACCACGTTAATTCAGTATTCCTTCTTCATCTGTTGAGTGGGCTCCCCAGCCCTGGTACTCGTGCCCTCCCCAGGGGAGGTGGCTTGAGCTTTCTTCCTGCCCCTATCCTACCCCTACCGGCGGGTTGGTCAAGGTGCAAGGGTCTTCTGAACCCTTCCCCAGCAGAGACTCTTGCTCCCCGTCTCTGCACACTGCAGCCTCCCCTCTCTCTGCTTCCCAATGCCCAGAGCTCCCTGACAGAACCATTAACTGTGCAGCAGAGGGAAAGGCCCCTGGTGCCCGGAACCTGGAGGCTGGGCCTAAGGGCTGGTGCGCCTGGCTACACCTCTGGCCAATCATGGCAACAGTGAGACTAGGGCAGGAGAAAAGGGTGTCACAGGGAAAGCAGAGTCTGTCAGGCCAGGGACAAACCCCTCTCCCCCCAAAACATACAGTGCTGAATGGTGTCGCCTTGACAGAGGCTAAAGAGGAGAGAACCTCACTTAAGACAATGCCTCTATAAGATTGGGCTGTAGCCAGGTGGTGGAGGTCTTTAATCCCAGCATTCTGGGAGACAGAGGCAGGTGCATAGCTGCAAGTTTGAGGCCAGCCTGGACAAACACAAATCCACACAGAGAAACCATGTGTTGAAAAGCAAAACAAAACAAAACAAAAGAAGATTGGGCTGTAGGCAAACTTGTAGAGTATTTTCTTAATTAGTGATTGATTGGGGAGGACCCAGCTGATTGTAGGTGAGGCCATCCCTGGGCTGAAGGTCCTGGATTCTAGAGGAAAGTAGGCTGAGCAAGCCACGAAGAGCAAGCCACGAAGAGCAGGCCAGCAAGCAGCACCCTCCAGGGCTCTGCATCGGCTCCTGCCTCCAGCTTCCTGCCCTGCCTGAGTTCCTGCCCTGACTTCCTTCAGTGATGGACAGTGCTGTGGAATCAGAAGCTAAATGAACCCTTCCTCCCCAAGTTGCTTTGGTCACAGTGCTTCATCACGGCCACAGTAACTCTAACCATGACAGCTACCCACAGCCCGAGTCGACAACACAGACTCAAGGGTCTCTCCTCACAGGAGTGGAACCTTGGACCACAGCCTTGTTAAGGCGCCTGCTCAGGCCACCTTCCTCTTTCCAGGTGTCTTTCCCACCCCATGATCGGATCCCTCCACCCTCCAAGGCTCACCTTCTGCCCCTAGCTGCCCACCCCTCCCCACTGTCAAGTTCGTTTTTTCCCATCACCCTTTTACCCGACTCCAATACTCAAGAACCGCGTGGCTCCTGCAGTCTGCACGGCTCCCAGGGCTGCCATGCGGCTCAGTTGGCAGAGTGCTTGCTTAGCATGTAGAAGCCCTGGGGCCCATCTCTACGCCGCATAGATGGAACTCAGAATGGCGGAAGGAGCTGCATGGCGGCCGGTGGCAGCGTTTGGACCAGCCAGCACACTCTCCTCGAATCCAGGCTCCACTAAAGCTGGCGTTTCCTGCCTTGTTCCGTACAGGGAATGTGAGCGTGGCCATCTTCCCTTGTGCTACTGTTCTCTTTCCCAAGATGCCATTCCTTTCTCATCCCAAGTCCCCTAAGCCCAACACCCATGGAGCTTTTCTGACGTCTCCCTTTCTGGTGACCCTTTTTAGCCTGTGACTCAACCCTCATCAATCCATCTGCCAATGGGAATACGAGGATGTGGGGAAGAATAAAGTTCAGAGAGTGACAGGGAAGGACCCAGAGACTGCACCGAGGGGCCAGAACCTAGCCAGAGACCTCCTGACATTGAAGTCTATACTGCTCTGTAGACCGCTAGAGGTCTACCAGGGCCTGGTGTGTTGGACACAGTCCGTCCTCCCTGTCTCTCTCAACTGCCCAGGGCTGCGGTCTCCTGAGTGATGCCTATGGTCTCCAGACTTTGAGCCGATCTCAAGTGGCAAAGCCACGTGTCTGGATTAAGGCTCAGTGGGGCTGTCTTGTGCTTGCCCCAGAAGCCTGGCTGCCTTTCTAGACAAAAGGCGGCTTGGTAACAGCTGGTGCAGGCCGAGCCGGGAGGCAAGGCCGCATGGAAAGGTTTTAGTAGCTAGGGTTTCGCATCTTGGAGTCCATCTCTCAGTACCTCCTGTCCCCCAGGAAGGTAATTTGGGGGCGGGGGAGGGCGCACAGAGTGACCAATGCTGGAGACTGATTGCAGCTGTTTCTTGGTACCCCATTCCCTTCAGGGCCCCCTTTGTCCCCCTTGTCCTCTGCTTATACTCAATAATTCATCCCTAGGGAGTGAAGGTTGCCCAGAAGGGCCTCAAGAAAGGCCTCATAGCCATGTACTGTGAGCCCTGCCCCCTCTGCCTTGTGGGGTCCCTTCTTCCAGACCCAAGCTTCTAGGGATAGTGGGGTAGCATATAAATGCCCTAGCCCCACCCCATGCCATTTAAGACCAAATCTCAGTGCCCCAGACTCCAGGACCCAGCTTCAGGGCCAGTGAAAGTAGCACTGAAGGATGTCAAGTGAGGGAGGGTGACAGAGCCAGCCACTGTAACACCCTAATTAGCCTCTGGTGGCCTGACCCTGGCTGTTGGCTACTCCCCAAGTCCTCCCAACCTCTGCACCCCCTCCCCAAATGGGCTAGAAGCAGGGTATAAGGTAAGACTAGGGCCTGGTAAAGAGCCCCACAGTGTGGGCTGATCCTCCACACCTGCACCCCAATACCCACCATCGCTGGTCAGCACCTTGGAGAGAGACGGGCCAGTCTTAGGGAGCCCCAAGCTTACCAGTTCCTTGCCACACCCCTTGCCCATCTAGGTCTTTCAGGCCGCGCCTTCCTGGGAGCCAGCAGCCTCGCCCCTCACATCAGCCCTTCAGGAGAACTGGACTCAGGCCTCCTTGACACCAGCCATGCGGTACCCGGAGCGCTGGCCTTGCTCTGCTAAAACCACCACCTGCTACCCCAGTGTAGTCTGTGGTTTGGGCTCCGCGGGATCTTGTCTTTCAAAAATTCGAGCAAGAAGCAGGGCGGGAGGAAGGACATAGCTGAGTGTCTCTGGCTGTCCCTGGAACTTGTGGCCTCGGGTTCTGAAAGGCTCCCTTCTGCCAGCATGTCTCTACGCCCTGATGTCAGCCCAGGCGAGCCTGGGGCCTGAAGATTGTCCACTAGCCACCCTGTCAGGTTCAACTTTGCCTGGCTTTCAGAACTTCCCAGAAACTGCAGTTTCTGTTCCCTTGGCCCCTTGTGTGTGTGAACCCCCCAGCATGGCCTCTTTACCCAGGGAGCTTTCGGGGTCCACGGGCTCTAGAAGGCCCAGGCCTCCTGCATCTGAGCCACAGACCCTCTTCAGAGGGCGGGATGCGGCAGCTTCTCTCTTCCCTCCCCTCCTTCAGCAACCGGTCAAGATCCAGGGCACACTGTGCCAAGCGCCTAGGACAGGAGTGAGGAGGCTCAAGCCCCGTTCCCAGACCAGAAAATGCCAGCAGAGGTGTATGCTCACGAGGAACAGGAGGCCAGCCTCTTGGTGCCTGAGAGAAGGGATCTGAGCCCTGCCCTGTCACAGGCTCGGCCTGAACCCTGCTAGGAAGCCACTCTCAGCCCTGGGAGGTGTGGGGGAGCCCTGGGCAGCCTCGTTGGCATTTTCTTCTGTGCTAGGAGGCCCTTGTCCCATGGTCCCTGAAGCATGCTGCTGAGGTCCCTGGCTGGCCAGGAGTGATCAGAGGGGATGGTGGGAGAAGACGCTGCCAGCCGGAGGCCAGATCGGTAAATGTCAGCAAGGGCCCAGGGCGGTGGTGGTGTCAGGGTTTGCTTTGAGAAGAGCTGTTCTACCTGCTGAGCTGCCCGTGGGACTCTGAGACGGTAGAGGTGAGGGTCCCAGGCCAGAGCTGAGTCCCGCCTCCTGCTCGCCAACTCTAGGTCTAGAGGCAGTTTGTGCTGTTTGTTAAATGGCTGTGGGTAGCCAGGCTTAGAGGGGCGATGGTAGAGTGTGCTTGAATGCACACACCTAGGACAGGAGAGACTGGGGAAGAGGGAAGGAGGGGAGGGAGGGATGAGAACAAAGAGGCAGTGATGCCGCCAAGTGAAACTGTGGAGAGAATTGAGGGAGGAGGGAGGAGGGAGTCCTGGGCTCCTTGGCCCTCCTTCATTCTACCCAGGTCTATCCTAGCTGCTGGCCTCATCCACACCTCCCTACCTTCTGGTGGGAGCCAGGACCAGGAATTCTTGCCCACTGTATGCCCCCCTCAAGCCTAGAACACAGGCTAGCAAGTCCAAACAGTGCCCAATCACGCCTACATAGCTTTCAAAGTCCCATTTCAGCGTGTCTCCTTCACGATGCCTCCCTTAACCAAGGAGACCATCTTGTCTAACCTTCTTATTCAACAGACAAGGAGCTACAAATATGCGGAGGGAAGAGACGCCCCGTGGCCCTTAACTCATCCCTTCTTGCTCTGTAGACAGGGCCTCGGTCTTCTGGCCAGCTGGAACTAACCCTCTCTGGGTTCAGCATGGACCACAGCGAGCCAGTCAGCCAGACCTGTCTCTTTGCAGCCACTGGGCACCCATGCGGTGTCGCCCCCTCTGTCTCAGGTCTAGGTGGCATGAAAGTTGCTCCTGACTCCCAGGGTCCTTACGAGCACGGGTGACAGGTAAAGCTTGCAGGAACAGAATGCTCATCTCCAGGCAACCCTCCCATACCCAGCATGAAAGAGATACAGCCTGGTCTCCAGGCCCAGAGAGATCATCCCTGCCCTTCCCCAGCCTCCTGGCCCACCTGTGTGCTGGGAAGGGGCGCTCTTCCAGCTGGCCGGAACTGTCTGCACGGTGGGTAGCACCTGCTTGCTGTGCCCTCTACTTGGGGCCAGGGGGAAGCTCTGGTGCCTGTTTACTTTGTTACTCAGGGGAGCAGCTGGCACGGGGCACTGCCTCTTTATTGGGGGTTGTCTTGAAGCTGTTTGCTTGGGGCAGGAAATGAGTCTCAGCCTTGGCCAGGGGAAACGGGTCAGCTATGGAGGCTTGTGGCTGGAATGGAGCTGCTGGACATTGCACACACGTGAGGGCACACACACACACACACATACACACAGAGGCACACCTCAGCTAGCTTCAGCCCACCCCACCCCCCTGACTCGGGGCTCAGGCCTTCAACTCCCCTCTCTCCTCACTATAGGAATCTGACAAATTCTAGAAATAAGTGCCTTGGGAAAGGTAAAGACATGGTTGTCACCAAGCCTGAGGACCTGAGCTCATTACCCAGGACACATGTGACAGAAGGCAAGGCTGGACTCTACGCTGAGCATGGCGGTGCTCTGGAGGCAGCGGATCTCTCGGGAACTCCTGGCAACAAGCTATCCTCCAATGCCTACATGGACACTCCTACCCCTGTGGACATACACTCTCAAAACAAACGAGATCTTTAACAACCTAATCAAGCAGAAACCAGGCCCTTGGGGGTGAGGGTTAATAGGCATCAATACCAGCCTGTACTTCAGGACCCTGGCTGGGGCTACAGAGACCCTGTCTCAAGGCCCAGCCAGCATGGCGGCACACACCTTCCATCCCAGCACTCCAAGGTGGGGGTGGGCAGATCTGTGAGCGGGAGGCTAGCCTGGTCTACATAGTAAGACCAGTCTCTGAATAAACAGCCCCCCCCCAAAAAAACCCAAAAAGACAAGAACCTTAGGACAACACACACACACACACACACACACACATATCCATTGTTGTTTTCCTGTTTGTTCAGATAAGAGCTGCAGTCCCTCTGCCTTCCCAGTGCCTAAGTCTGCTCTCTGGTGGCCTCCTAGACTACCAGCCCGTGCCACCCTGCTCAGCCAGTTTCCCGGGCTCTGGGCCCATCTCTCTTGCTTTAGTCGGTGTCTTGAGCCCCTGGGTCCAGTGAGCCCCTGTCTGTCTCTGTGGCCAGGCCGGGAATACACTCACTCCTTCCCTCCAGCAGAGCAGCCAAATTGGCCGTGGCTGATCCCCTGCCTGAGTTTCTCCGTCAGGGCAGGGCTGGCCAGGCCCAGGGGTGCTATACACCCTCATGGCTGCTTTCCCCTCAACCTGTGTTGAATGAGCCCTGTGCAGGGCTCACAGATGTGGGGGCCTCAGAAAGAAGGGGGTGGCCCCTGAGCTCTGGATCTGACCCAACACCACAAATGGCAGCATATGGAAGGAACAGGGCTCTTCCGGAAAGCGTCCCCAGTATCTTGAACAGGAGCTCCAAGTTTGCAAAGTATGCCTCTGATCTGTGTCAGCCCCCAGCCTCCCCACAGCTGACAGGGAACCCCACGGAAGGGCACCCTGACTCCTGCCACACTCACCCGTTAGCCACCTGGCATTCAAGTAGTCGTCCTTTGTAGAGCTAACCTGGGGACCAGGAGGAGGCAGTGGGCAGCTCGGACCACCGCTGGGGCTCAGCCAGACATCGGCAGGGGCAGCAGGGCTGGGAGCGGAGGTAGCTTCAGGTGGACCACTGAGGCTTACCCACCCCAGCGTGAGGTCTCAGGTCCCTGCCCCAGGCGCAGGGCACCTGCTGGCACCTTGACAAGGCTCAAGCTGTTGGGTGGGGGGCTGTTTACAGGGGCAGCAGCAGCTGGAAGGCTGCGGTGGGGGGTGGGGGCAGAGTGGACAGCGGACGGACTGCAGGAATGTGCTGGGAGGAAGTTGGGAGTGAGATGTAGAGCGAGCCCGCCAGCTTTCCCATTATAAGTAATCCTTCCTTATTTACCTGAACAAATACGCTCCCTGCCTACCTCAGACCGCAGGCGGGCTCCTGGTTAACCCTTGAGGACCAGGCCTCCTGCGGGATGGAGGACTTGGGCCCTCCTTTAAACAACCTCTGCCAGAACGCTCACCTTACAAACACATGGCACAAAGGATGTACCCTCGAGGCCGGGATCCGGTCTCACAGCCCAGACCTCCACTCCTCCTTCACCTGCTCAGGAAGCAACACAGGGAGCACTCAGCCTCCTCCTCGTGCCTCAGGGGCAGAGCTGAGCGAAGCCAGAATCAATCACCTCGGAAAGCATCTCTGACCAACAGAGTCTCATTCTATAGCCTGGGATGGCCTAGAGCTCGCAGAGGTCCACCTGCCTCTGCCTCCTGAGTGCTGGGATTACGGACAGGTGCTGCCATGCCTGGCTGTCATAACTTTTTAATTAAAAAATATTTTAGGATATGAGTGTGTGTGTATGTGTGTGTCCCGGTATCTGTGCACCAGGTGCATGCAATGCCAGCGGAGGCCAGGAGAGGGCGCTGGGTGCACTGGCACTGGAGTTACAGGCAGTTGTGGGCTGCCTTGTGGGTGCTAGAAACGGAAGCAGGGTCCTCTGCAAGAGCAGCCAGCAGTCTCAACCCGTCCCAAAATTCCTCACTGCTGCTTTCAAACTCCAAAAGTAGTGTGACCTCTCGCGGCCACACCACTCTGAGCAGCCAGAGACGGGACGAGGAGGCCTTAATCCAAAGTGCAGAAATGCTCTGATCTCCAGCGGTCTGGTCCTCCAGGGCGGGGAAGCAAAAGGCCTTTGCATTTCCCCAGTGACTTCTTCACCTTCTTGTGCCCTGTTCCTCTGCTGGCTGGGTACCCCCTTGTTCCCAGTGCTCTGGTGCATTAGTACTCAGCTGCTCACAAATGTACAGAGCGGATAGGAGCCAGGGAGCGCTGGTGACCCCACGCCCACTCTTTTCCTCTTCCAAATAAGCAGCTCTGGGATGTTTTTGATGTTCCATTTGAGGGGCTAGGGATAAAAGCCGGGGCTTACTGCATGCTCCAAAGTGTTCTCCTTCGGAGCTCCTGCTACCCCCATCCCTGGCTGGTGATGTTTAGCTGGAGATGCGGCTGCCTGCAGCGAGTGCTGTCTAGCCTCCCTTGCAGCTAGGTGTGACCATGATGCCAGATGGAAGGGAAGGCCAGCTGGGTCCCATCCAACTCCAGGGGTGTCAGGGGACTCTTCCTCTATCTTGACCCACCAAAGTGCTGTCAGACACCTACTCTGGGTTTGATCCAAAAATATACTCTGAGGTTGGGGATGTGCCTCAGCTGGGTTTCCTTAGCATGAGTGGATATTCAGGAGATGGAGGAGGAGTTCAAGGTCAACCCTGGCTACATAGCCAGTTGGAGGTCAGCCTGGGCTACATGAAAGCCTGTCTCAGGAGCCTGGTTCTGCTTAGGTCACCAGTAAACAGACATCCATGATCACGCCTCAACCTTCCCACAGCGGAACCCTCAGGGCGTCTGTGAGAGTATGTCCCCTCCAGAAAGGCAGTGCTATGCCCACTCCTCAGGAGCACTGAACAGGTCAAGTCCAAGGGCACAGCTAAGGGGCTGCCCCTCCACCCTCGGGGTCCTGTCTCAGGTCCCTTCCAGGGCATCAGGCCCCTGCCCTGCTCCCCCAGGCAGGCCACTCTGTAATCCTCCTTGGCCACTGCAGCAGATGAGCAGTGCCAGAGCCTACCCTCTCTGTCCAGACCTCAAGAGGCTGCTGAGGGTCACACCTTCCCCCATTGTACCCCTCCACCCATGGGCCCCATGTTGTACCCATGTGTGACCATCTTAGAACTACCCTTCAGTCCCCTGAAGCAGCATACGCTCTCCCCCTCTGGGCTCTGTGAGCCTTTGAGATGTCAGAGAACACAGAGAAATGGAATGGGTACACTTTGGTCATTGGTTTTGTTTTGTTTTAAGATGGGGGTCTCCCTATGCAGGTGGTTGGACTGAAACTCTCTAGCCCAGGCTGGCCTTGAACTCACAGAAATCTGCTTCTTCTGCCTCCTGAGTGCCATGCCTAAAAACCTTCACCAGCATGCCTAGTATAGTTTCACTCATTTGCTGGCCCAGGCTGGACTTAAATTTGTAGCATAAGGAGGACTCTTATCCAGGACTGGGATTGCTAGGGTGTGCAGCCTGCCTAGCTTCCCTCCACCTAAGATCTTAGTTTTACACTTTCTGTCTGTTTGTCTGTTTTAGACGGGGTCCCTTTTTGTAGCCTTGGCTGTCCTGGAACTCACTCTGTAGACCAGGCTGGACTCAAAATCAGAGATCTGCCTGCCTCTGCCTCCCAAGTGCTGGGACTAACGGTGTGCGTCACCATGGCAGCACTTTCCTCTATTGCTGGGAAGACCCCTCATCCTCTGAGAGTTTCTCAGCACCTCTTCCCTGAAGTTCCCCTCCCCAGACCAGTCTTTACTCTTAAATTATCTCCCAGCCCTTTTCTCTTCTGCTCTTCTCTATTTCTTTTCTCTTCTCCTCTCTCTCTCTCTCTCTCTCCCTCTGTGTGTGTGTTCATTGGAACACAGTGTCATATTACAGCCCAGGCAATCCTCTTACCCTGTGTCTTCCCAGCATACCCACCTCCTGCCGACTCCCCTCGGCCAGCTGGAGCATCGTCAAACCCATGGTGACAAGGTCTGGGGCAGCTGGCTGGCACACCCTCCTTACCTTGGCTCTCTGGCCACCAGCCAGCCATGTGGGGAAAGCAGGAGAAGGGATTGAGGTCCAGGGCTGGTGTCAGTGACACTGTGCTCAAATCGTGGGATGGGGGTGAGCACTGGGCGTTCTGGGAGTGATGGTTGTACACACATCTTGGGAAGGTCTGTCTGTCTGTCAGCGGAACAGCTGCCTTCCTGACCAGCTTTCTGTCTTATCTCCTAGAACTCCATCCTCTTTCTGAGGAACTTCAGTCTGTGATAACAGCAGAGAATTCTGGGCTCACTCCAGCTCCAGAGGGATAGGATTACCACGTGCCACACTCCAAGGCTCTGGCCTCAGGAAGGCAGGAACACAGGAAGTGTGGGGCTTGTTCCTTCGAGATATGAGGGGCCTGAGGTTCTCACCTGGGCAGGACGATGAGGGAGAGACAGGACGATCAAAGCCTAGTTTACGAGACTCCAGGCATTATCCAGTGGATGTGGCAGAGACAACCATCCTGAGCCCAGAGAGGCTGTGAGTAGGCCTACGGACACACAGTAAGATCTGAACCCGGAGTCAACTTGTACTCCCTTGAGTTGTTCAGGTAACTGATGCCAGTAAGCCTGCAATCTGGGGGTCACTGCCCATGTAGCTCACTGGCAGGTATCAGGCAGAGGCTACTGGCTTGCCCAGGGTCAAGGCTGAGATGTGGCAGGCCAGGCCTCAGTGTACCTGGGTAGGGAACATGAGGACCAGGAATGCCCTAGAAAGTGGCAGTTTTTCTATCCAGGGCATGTCACCTTGTGTCCCAGGTATACCTGGTCTCTTGCTTGTTCCCATGCCTGGCTTACCAGCAAAGTCCCCCTGTGTTTACCTCAGAGGACACAGACAGGCCTGAGCATCTGCTCCAAGGATGCCTACCTCTGGGCCCCCTCACTTCGTGAACAGTTACAAGACACCACACTTCCTGTCCTTGTCCCAGCCAGGGTCTCCCCACCATGTCCCCCTCTGCCTGAGGTGCACCCTGAGACACCCCACGAGGGAGGCTATTGTTCCCTGCATCCAGGCCTGGCTTCCCACCCCAGGGCCTTCCTGAAGCTTCTCCCGTCCACTCAGAGCCACTGCCTGCCCACACCTAAGATGGCATCCGAAGAGCTGGTCCTCAGGGGTCCTAGCCAGTCAAGCCTGCAGTCAGAGATGAGCTCCGAGCCAAGGGATGCTTGTGGGACTGTCAGGAAGGGGGCCAGACAGACAGGATGTTTGCACACATGTGCGCTTGCGCGCACACACACGGACAGCATCCTCTTCACCCGCCCACCCATGTCAGGAAGCCCAGCCGCCCCTGCTCATCTGGCCTTGGTCCTCTTGAATCTCTTCCCTCCATACAGGGCGCTGAGCTCCCCCAGGCCAGACATGGACATCCAGGTCCCGGATGCTCACAGCAGAGAAGGAGAATGGCTTCGGGGAGCTGTCTGTGCTGGGAGGTATGGCAGGCAAGCCACAGAAGGTGTGTACGGGGAGGAGCAGCAGGCTGAGGTGGGCTGAGGCCCGGGCTGCTGGCGCCCCAGCTTGTCTAGGGGAAGCCTATCACTGACCAAGTGTTGGCTGAGAGCCAGCTGCTGTGCCAGACTCCAAGAGCTCAGGCAGGCACCTTCAACGGTCTCGACGGCCCCCTGGAAACGACACTGCTGTCACAGGCCTCCTATTACTCTTCACTGAGGACATGGAGGCGGTAGCTTGCGCTGGGAGGTGGGAAGCCCGGTGTGGAGCATGGACCGGCGCGTGGGACGTGGAGCCAACTCTTGGCCACCTCCAGGGCCTCCCTGCCCGGGGTGTGGCATCACCAGGTGGACCCCAGGCCTCCGCAGGGGGTGGAGGTGTGCTCGCTCATGCCCCCACCCGGGGGAGCTGGCTACTTAGCCTTTCCCCTACTGACGCAGGGCCAGCTCGCCTGCCGGGCCTTAAAAAACCACAGGTCCGATAAGAATACAATCAAGCCTGTTTTGCTCCTTTGGAGGGGCCGGGCCACGAGGCCGCCACCTCGGTGGAGGGCCTGCTATCAGCAGCCCTGCCCCCCCCAGCAGCCCCTTTGAAATTTACCCACCTTATCACACCCCAGGCTTCCCCTCAAGTCCAGGGACAGCTGTCCTTTGTGTGAGCTCTGCCTTCCCCCCTCGGCCCAGGGTGGGGGTGAGGTGGGCTCTTGGGAACAGGCACTTGGGCTGCCCATCCCGAGAGGCGCCTTGTCTCACACGCAAACCCGGTCCGCCACCGCCGGGCGTACACCCCCTTGCCTGAGCATCCACCTTTACCCCTCCTCTGGGCAGCGTTCCCCCACAGGTGCCAGGTGGGGAGGACAACTTCCTTCCTCCTCAGGCACTTCCTCAGCCGCCAGACCTGCTTCACGCCTGGACACCCCCCAGCCTCACCTTCTGCAAATGTTTATTGAACACCTACTACATGCCAAGTCCCAGGGGCCACGGCAGTGATGAAGGGGCAAGGACCCCAGCCCTGCTCTCCCGCAGAGCTGGTGTTCCTGCTGTGGAAACAGATTATAAACACAGGCAGGCGGTGTCAGAAGGTGTGAGGTGCTGCCAGGGGCCCGAAATAAGACAGGGAAGGAAGCTGGGAAGTGCTGAGACAAGTTTGCAGGTCTGGGGTTGGCGGACATGCTCTGCAGGTGGCTCTGGAGTGGAGATCTAAGGCTGGCCTCCCCCTCCAGACACTCAGAACCGAACCACGAAGGAAGGGGAAGCTGGGAGGAGGGGTGGGAATCACGCCTGGGATCCCAGCACTGGGGCACAGGTAAGCAGATTGGCAGTTCGAGGCCAGCCTGGGCTACACAGGGAGTTCCTGTTTTGTCACAAAAGAAAAGGGCTCGAGGACTGAAAACAGTGAGAGGGCCTGGATTTAATCCCTAGGGTTGTCCAAACAGAACCAGGAGGTAACCCATCAACACGTCACCTTCTTACTCTAATCAGACCACACAACAAAGAACAGCTGAGCAAGGTCAGCCCCCAGAAGCCCTGTGGGGCACTTGGGACTCTCGGCTCCACTCCTGCTGCTATGCTTTTGGGGCCCTGGCCAGGGCAGTCTGGCCATAGCTGAAGCGCTGGGCAAGGGGGCAGGGCTCACAGCCTGTCGCTGCCCAGACATTGGCCGGGCTTGTCTGAAGTGGAGGCCTGGGACGCCGTGGACCAGGACGGGTGGCTCTGGAGATCTGAGGTCAGCTACTTAGGCTCTCTCAGAACTCTTAGTGGCCCTTCCCAGGGTCACTGTCCTCTGGGAGGTACAGGAAGGCCATCCCAGCACTCAGGAGGTGAAAGGTAGGGGGATCCGAAGTTCAAAATCATCCTCAGCTATACAGTGAATTCCAGGCCAGACTGTGCTACATGAGACCCAATCTCAGAAAAACAAAAGCAACACAGGCATTGTCAGTGCAGGGGAAAAGATGGCTGTTCCTTTGAGACAGGGTCTCGCCATGTGGCTGGAGCTGGCATGGAACTCAGGATCCTTCTGTCTCCGCCTCTGAGTGCTAAGATGACAAGCCTGCGTGGTCACCATGCCTAGCTTCAGTAGCATGATGAATCCCACAACCAGCTCAGTCTCAAGGTCTTCTTGGGCAACGCTCCGTGTTAGCGCCCCTGACCCCCCTGACGCCGGGCTGTGAACCGTGCTGTTGGCACTGATGAAGAAATGGGAACCTTCTCAGAAGGCTCAGGAACCCTCTCCCCGGATGACGCTGGGAACACTGGGGTACATTCTCCCTTTGACAGAACCCTGGACCGTAACCGTGTCGCCGCACAACTTCACTGAGCCCCTGGCTAAGTTTGGTGACTTAGCTGAGGGGTCAGGGCCACATGCTCAGTCTCTCAGCCCCACGGTCACCCCCACTCAAGCAGGGCCATGGTCTACAGCCCCGAACCCAGGGCTCAGAGCAGTGCACGCATGGATAGGGCAATCTGTGGTTGGATGGGTAGGAGGGGTAGATGGATTGATGGATGGACAGGTAGATGAACCGGTGGGTGGGTGGATGAATGGATGGGGTGATGGATACATAGAGGATGGGAGGAGAGGGAGTCGGTGCACTGAGTAGGTAGGTCATGGGCTGGAAGGACGGGACTAGGCGGCAGCGGGGGTGGGGGAGGGGGCAGGGAGTGGTGGGGCTAAGGCTGGTGTGGGCTTTCCTCTCGATGGACAGGGCTGTGGGACAAAGTTTGCTCCCTGCGGTTGTGCTGTGAGACCTGCCTGTGCGGCCAGGGCCACGGCTGCGCGGGAAGGGGAGGGTCAGGGCGGGGTGACAGGAATAGGGCCTGCTTCCCGGTGTGGGGTTCTCACCACACCCTGGGGCTCCCCTGAAATCACTCAAGTCCTGTCGGGTGTCGGGTAATGAGGGACCACCTGAGTCAGGTCCCTGGGGAGGAAGTGGCTGCGACAGCCCTGGCTCCGAGTCGGGAAAGGTCGGCCCGAAGTTCATGATTCTGCTGTCCTCTTTCTATGGGCGCCTGCTCTGGCCACAGAGGGCCTGAAGCTTCCCTCGGTGCCCTGATGGAGGGGATAGGACAGACCCTAATCCCCAGCTTAAAGAGGGGAAAGAGGAGGGAGGCAGAGCCCTCAGTATGGGGCTGTCAAAAGGGGGGTGCTTGTAGGAAGTTCCCACAGGGCTGGAAGGAGCCGGAGCCTGGGCGAGTCTGGGGATTCATTTTAAAGGCTGTAGAAGAGGCCCAGAGAGGGAAAGAGCTGCTCAGCGTCACAGAGTGCTAACTGCTCCTCCACGTCTTTCACAGTCCTCCTCCCAGCAGCCCCCTGAGGCCGGGGAGCTATTGTAGTCTAGGTAATGTAGAAGAAGCTGCCGCAGCCTGGGGGCGTTAAGGAAGTGGCCATATGGGCTGAGTGGCAGTGCCGAATTGTTGCACTGGCTCCAGAGCCACGTGCAAAACCTAATTTTGTTACAGCCGGCCTTGGACCCCGGGTCCGCCACGCAGCATCAATTCTCTCTCCTGAGCCTTGGTTAAGAACACATTAGATAATGATGCCACTGGTTACATTTCTTGACCCTTTCTGGTCCCTTGCGAGCTGATACTTTTCTATAAAACCTCACATTCACACTTAGTAACTCTGGGGGTTAGATGAGAAATGGAGGTCCAGAGACGCTCAGCAACTGAGCCAGAAACAAACAGCCAGGAGAGGACAGCCAGAATTCATAGCCACCCTAGTCTAGGTTCCCCCCTCTGTCCTGCTGTCCTCCTATATCTGGGGCCGATCAAGGGGCCACAGGGCCGGCAGGTGCTGGGGAAGCTTCACCCCATCTCCCCCTCAACTCCCTGTCACCAGTCTGCTAGTACCCCTTGCTGACAAGTGCCTGCTGCTGACAAGGCTCCCACATCACGTCAGAGAAGCCACGATCCCCTCCTGTCTATTACTCACTTGGCAGTTGCTTCAGGAAGCAGGACCCACCCAGCATCTCGGGTGTCACTGCCCAGCGGGCAAGGAGACCCATATCCACCAGCTTCCCTGTTGCCCGCTCCCTGGCTTGCCCACTCGGCCCTTGAGAGTTCATGGGAGCCCAAACCAGCACCTGGGCCTGTGGGTCACTGGGTCCAAAGATGAGGGCCCCAGGAGTACAGGATGGTAGGGACTGAGGGGGGCAGGAGCCCTGCTCTCGAGCTGTGAGCAGGTGTGGGGGGACAGCAGACCGGCCACGTACTGGCTTGTACAGTGTCCACCTTGTCAGTGGAGGGAGAGCCATTCTGAAGGGTGGGCAGGCACTGTGTAGCCCGGCTGGCCTAGAACTGGCTTTTTTACACCAGGGCTGCCGTCAGTCAAAGAGAGGCCGCGTGCCTCAGCCTCCTGAGTGTTGGGATGAAGCGTGTTGTTAACGCAGAAACCATAGAGAGGGCATAGCATGGCTGTGGGGCTGGGCCAGCTTCCAGCCCATTTTAGGAACATGTCAACTGAGGCAGGCCGCAGACAGGAGCAGAGCTGATCAGAGACATGCAGGGAATCAGCAGCCAGTGGAGGCGCCAGCCGGAGCTGGATGAAGATTTTCTCTTCGTGGCCTTCACCGGGGATGGGCTCAGAACCTGGCCCAGTGGGTTTAAGACCCGGCTCTTTCTCTGCTCTGACTTGCTGTTAATACCCACTAAGTTCCTCGCTCTCCTGGGGCTTCAGCCTGGTCTTCTAAAAGCCGAGAGGAGCCAGTCATGGAGGCAGTACCTGGACTTGGGAGGCTGAGGCAGGAGGATCCCTTGAGCCCATGATTTCAAGGTCAGCCTGGGCAACATAGCAAGACCCCCAACCTCAAAAATAAAAATAAAGTGAACTGATCAGGCATGGGAACCGAGGGGTTAGGTTAGACTGTGTCACTGGCCCTGGGTGGCTCTCCTGGACATGCCCACAGACCCTCACCCTGGAAGGGTGTTGCCAATGGCTCTCAGAATCCACTTCACACGATACCCCAGAAAATCTTGCTTATAGCAGCTCTTCACACTGTGTGTTCATCTCCACACTTCCCTGGGAGGAAGATCTCGTTTATAGACAGGAAAACTGAGTCAGAGATGACGGACAGTGGCCACAGCCCCAGCCAAGGCAGATGGCTGCCAAGTCCAATCTGCCATGCCTCTCCTTCAGGATAGCCCATCACCAGGCTCAGAGGACACCACCGCTGGCCTCTCCTCCAGGCTTGGCCTCACAGAACAAGGCTTCAGGACAGATCAGCCCACAGCCAGCTGGATCCGGAGGCCTCCCGGCGCCACTCTCCACAGCCTACCCTTTCCCACGAAGGTTGACAATGGGGCCATGAGTCCCAGCTGCCTCTTCCTTGGCAAGCCTCATCCTTCCCACGTGGGCCTTGACCTCACTTCAACCCCATGTGGCCAGAGCTACCTCATTTTACAGGTCAGGAAACTGAGGCAGAGGGGCCAGGCAGGAAGCGTCAGGTGAGAGCTCTGGCTAAGCTTACGTCAACTCCCCACGCAAGTTCCCTTTCCAAAGCCATGAAAAGCGAGAGGGCAGGGATGAGTCATCTGGCTTTGGATGTAACAAACAGGCTGTCAGTGATGAGGAGCCCAGGATGGAAACCCTAGCCTGTACCTGAGGGGCAGATAAGGGCGGGGCAGAGCCGAGTACCAGGCTCCGATCCAGATGCCCCGTGAGCTGGCACACTTCACTGCCTTCCTCTCTCACTGCCCAGGTTGGAATACAGGGCCCAGGCACTCGGGCAAGGCCTACAAGAGGACACTTGGCTCAGTGGGACACCCTCCAGCCCAGCTTGCCAACACCCTCTGCATGTCATGCTTTCCTCAGTCACACTGCAGAGGGACTGGGCATAGGCCAGCGGGTTCTGCAACCGGGCCTTCCCCAGTGGGCTTCAAGAGAGCTCAGAGGTGAACTGACCGAAGCCTGGGGGCTGATGGGAGCTGAACTGACCCGAGGCCCGGGGGCTGAGGAGAGGTGGGTTGGCGGCCATGTCCAGAAGAGGAGGAATGGAGAACAGAGAGTAGAAGGGAGGTGTGGAGGGAGAGGAGAGGAGGTGTGGAGGGAGAGGAGAGGAGGTGTGGAGGGAGAGGAGAGGAGGTGTGGAGGGAGAGGAGAGGAGGTGTGGAGGGAGAGGAGAGGAGGTGTGGAGGGAGAGGAGAGGAGGTCTCGGTGTCCCCCACCCCACCCAGGCCTGACGCATGTCCTGCACCCTCACCTTACACCAGCAGAGTTTCTGATGTGGTCTCTGCTGGGTGAGGCCGCCTAGGAGGGACTGTTTGCTCTCAGGGCCCAGGTTCCAAGATGGCTTTATGGTGCCATCTGGAAGATGTGACATGGGCGTGCCTGGCTGGCACAAGGCCAGGGCAGACAGGGGGACCCGTGACATGGTGAGGACCTGCCCCCCAGCTGTTGTCTGGCCCTAGAAGAGGGCGGGCTGGGTGAGTGGGGGTGGTCTAGCCCAGAGATTCAGATGGCCAGTGACCAGCCCCAGGTCATGCCTGCCCAGGTGTGAGTGACACTGGGGGCCCAGGGCAAGGGCGGAACAGAAGACTTGGCCCAGCTCAGACCCGGGGCAAGGCTTCAGCCTCCCTGGAACTCAGTCTCCTGTACCGTAAAGTGGGAAGAGCCAGGCGTGGGTGGCAGCACCTTTAATCCCAGCAGAGGCAGGCAGATCTCTGTGAGTTCGAGGCCAGCCTGGTCTACAAGGAGAGTCCACGACAGAGAAAGCGGGAAGGCTTTATTTCATCTTTCTGTGTGTGGGTGTTTGTAAAGGCCAGAGGCCAGGTGTCCTCCTCAGGCCAGCGAGCCCTGGGATCCATCTGTTTCCACCCCACTGTGCCCGCATGTGTGAGGATGCTCTGTGGAGGCTGAGGCTGGGTGGCCTTTTCCTCAGCATTCTCCACCCGGACCTTCACAGTTCAGTCAGACCGGCTGACGGGTCTCCACGTGCCAGCGTTACGGTAGAGGATCCTCCTGCTGCACCAACAAGCACTTTGCCCACCGAGTTCTCCCTCGGGTCCCTGATTGTTTCCTTTAGACAGGATTGAATGTAGCTCAGGTTGGCCTCGAACTCACTGTGTACTTAAGAATGACCTTCATCCTGACTCCTCCTGCCCCTGGCTGGGATTACTGCTGCGTGCCGCCATGCCCAGTTTATGTGGTTCCGGAGATCAACCCCAGAGCCTCTGCCCACCGAGCCACACCCCCAGCTCCCCTCAGCTCCCAGGGGTGTTTGACAAGCTTCCTTTCTGAGCATCAGCCTCCATGGGCTAAGTCTGTCAGAGACACATCCATGGGAGGCTGTCCCCAGCCCTCCTGGCTATTAGTACTTCAAAACAGGAGGTAATGTCAGCGTCCCCACATGACGCAGTGAGACTCCTCTTGATCTCCTCCAGAGTCTTGGGGACACTATGGCAAAGGCAGCAGGACCCCCCACCTGAGCATTTAGAAGCAGGCTTCCCCAACAAGGGTACCAGGGCTTAAGACACTGAGTCCAAACTGGGCATGGTGGTGCCCGCCCTTAGTCCAGCACTCAGGGAGGAGGCAAAGACAGGAGGACTGCTGTGAGTTCGAGGTCAGCCTGCTCTACAAAGGGAGTCCAGGACAGCCATGGCTACACAGAGAAAGCCTGTCTCAAAAAACAAAACAAGACGCCGAGCCCTGGTGGTGAAAGGGTTACTTGTCCCACCTGGTACTTTGGTGCAAGGCTGAGCTCCCTGCAGAACTTGCTGGCCCTGCAGAGTTCCTCTGTTGCTTCTTGGAGTCCATGGACCCAGGACCCAGGGCCCAGGCCTGGAAGAAAGAACAGAGTCAGGGAGGGGCATTGAGGACCCAGCAGCAATCTGGACCCATTTCAGGACTGGAGCACCCCTCCCCCACCTCATCCCTTCAAGACCTTGATTTCTTCCTCCTCCAGCCTGGCCAGGCCTCTGGGGCTGTCAGCGGCGCTTGAACTTGGGGCTTCCCCCCACGGTTGCCCTTCAGGGTCCGGGCCCCGGGTGGAGGTGGGTGGAGGTCCTCCCCCGCCAGCTCAGCAGCCTCCAGGGCCAGGTATAGGCTCTCTCCTGCTGACTCGTGGTCTAGCCAGCCGCATTCTCTCCTGGTGTGGGTCTGTGTGAAGGTATCTTTGTCCTCGCTTAAACATGGGGGCAGGGGCAGAGGCAGGGGCAGGGTAGGGCAGGGGGATGCTGTCTCACATGAGCATCCTGGAATGGGGTACCCAGCAAGCTCCGGGTTCCTCCTGAGTGGTCAGCCCGAGCCTGCCCTCACTCCTGCTGGATACCAAGGGCTGGTTTGGCTGGGCTCTTCACTCATGTCGTCAGAGCCGCTCTGAAGCCGAGAAGCCTCAGGATTTTGCTAGAGAACCCACAGCTAGCTGGGTGTGGGAGAGAGATGGGGTTTCACAGAGGGCACAGTCCACAGGGCTTGGTGGAGAAGAAAATGTGAGGTGTCTCCCTAAATTCCACTCTCATCTTTCTTTTAAAGTATATTTTCTTATTTTTATTTATTTCTTTAATGGGTGTGTGTATGCGTGTGTGGACGCAGATTCCAGGTGTTGGATCTCCTGGAGCTGGAGTCAAAGGTACTTGAGGGTGCTGGGAACTGAACTCGGGTCCTCTGCAAAAGCAGTGTGTGCTCCTAACTGCTGAGCTGTCTCTCCAGCAGCTCCCCCGCCCCCCCCCTCACACACTCCTTTGTTAGAGCGAGAATCCAGATCTTCTTGGAGCCTTCCTATGTAGCCCTTGGGCAATTAAGATCTGGCCGGGTGGGTGGCTGCCTGTGCTGCTGAGGGCCCCAAGCAGTTCTAAAAGGAGCCTGAGTTAAGCTTTGTGGTTACCCGTTCCGACGTGACTGACAGCTTCAAGCAATGTGTCCGTCACCCTTTTCCACATGCGCTTCTGTGGTGCTTTCGTTCAGGTCTGAATCAGCCTGCCCTCTGACCCCGTGTGAGTCCGGTTTGCCTTCAGGGTGAGGGTGGCTGCAGGCGTGCCCAGGGATGCTGTGAAATGTGCTGCCTGGTCTCCTAAAGCTTCCAGATTGAGCCTCAGCTGGAGACGCGGCTCAGTGGTTAAGAGCACTGGCTGCCCTTCCAGAGGATCCGGGTTCAATTCCCAGTGCCCACATGGCAGCTCACAGCTGTCTGCAACCTAGTTCCAGGGGATCCGACACCCTCACAGCCATACATGCAGGCAAAACAGCAACGCACATAAAACAAATACATTAAAAAGTAAAGAAAAAAAAAACAAACCAAGAAAGTTATTTTCCCATATTAAACAGAGGGACATCTACCTATTCTGAACAACAGCTCCTCTTGTGGGCTCCCCTGAGAAGGCCCAGGTGGGAGCTGCTGGGTGCTGGGCCGAGTCCACATCCTTCCTGGGGCGATGTTCCCCCCCCCCCCCGTGTGATGCGTTAATGACAAATTTAGCCTGTCAGAGGTTGTTCTAGTGACGCAGGATTCAGAGGCACCTGGCTTACAGGAACACTGAGTGATGCTGGTCCATTACATAGGAGTTCGGGCTTCATTATTAATGATTAGAGAGCGGGTGTCTCCGAGTGGCTCACACTTGCACTCACTACCTGGCCACGGATGGCTTCTAACTCCGGGTTCTCCTGCTTCCAGCTCCCAAAAGCCGAGATCACAGGCGTGTGCCACCGTGCCTTGTGCTCTATTTTCGGCCTTGGCTGGACAATGTTGACCTGTATCTTATCTTTTGCCGTGTCAGGGCTTGAACCTGGGGGTCACACCTAGGCTACGAAAGGGCTTTACCACTACATTCCCAGCTCAACGTGTGCTGATGCCAGATGCCAGACCAGCACATGTGGAAAGGGGTGACATGCACATTGCTTGTACTGTCTGTCCCACGGGAGCAGGGCCCAGAAGCACATGTCCTACACAGGTCAAACCCTGAACCTGGAGACCTGGCGCTCTTCCCTGAGTGACACGGGCGGGCAGGCTGGAGGCAGGTAGGGACTGTTCCCCTGCCCCCTACTCAGTGGGAGGGGGGTCTCTCCCAACAGCTGCAACTTCTCAAAGATGCAAATCCCTTCTGCCCCATGCAAACCAGGCCTGAGAACCTGAGAAGCCCGGCTGCCTCCCCTCGGGGCCCAACCGCCACTATGAGCTCTGATCGTCACTCCCCACTCCTTGCCCAGCAACCCTGCGTCTTGGCTAAGGGATCAGAGTCAGCTAGCAACAGTGCTTCCTCTCCTCCACCAACTGCTGATTCTTCTTCCCCCCGGGGCCTTGGCGTTCCTGGTTGGCTCTGGTGTCAGGGAGTCAGTGACTTTGGGGAACCTTGAATGTTTAGGAATGTTCAGTGGCCCCTCCTTTGGTGCCCCTCATGGTAGACTGTGGGCTCTATTCACGGGACCCTTCAGTCTACCTGAATGCCCCCAGGTGCTCACTTTGTAGCCCTGGAAGACCCGTGGAGAGACGGGGGACTGGACAGGAGTTCACCACGCAGAATTCCTTCTGAATTAGTTGTGGCAACCACAGCTCCAAACCCACCAGCTCGTCTTGATAGGTGCTGCTTGCCCCAAGTCTTCATCCCTGGGCACAGGGCCTCCAATGGTGGGAGAAGGCAGGCAAGCAGGGCACCAGGAAGAGCAGGTGGGGCTGGCTGTGCCTGGTGCCCACTCGGCCCTGGCCTCCAGGCCTAGCCCTGGCTCTGACAGTGTTCCTGTGGACACCTGGATGCAGCCATGTCAGCCCCTGAATTCCGTCCCCGGAAGTGGTGAGGCATAGTGGCCAAACCAGTTCCCATGCAGCACCTGTCATCCTCAACCTGAGGCACATCTGGGGCCCCACCCTCCCCTGGAGCCCTCGCCGGTGCCTGATGGCTGAACTGGGCTACTGAGCAGGACTGGGCAGCGTCCACTCAGAGAAAACAGGCTGGCAATGGAACTGACACACACTGCACCCTCCGTGTGTGCCTGCACCCCCTCTGAAAGCCACTTCTCAAAGAATGTGAGAATGTCCAAGGCCTCTTTTGGGCATTCCCTACCCTCTACCCTAAACCAGGAAATGTGCATGAGTCTGCTGGAAACAGCAGCTGTGGCCTGGGGAGGGGGAGGGGGCGGGTATGCCCTGAGCAGGCTCTCAGATGTCCAATGTTCCAGTCTCTTCTCCTGGGCCACCCAGACCCGGGCCACAGCTACCAGGCTGCCATGCCAGAGCAGTGGTCGCTCACAGTGGATACTTGGCCAAGCGCCAGGTGATGAGGCCAGCCATTTTTATTTTTGTCTTACTTCTGGATGTAGGAACTGTCCCTGTTTTACAGCTCAGACACAGGCTTTGAGAGACACTGCCTGTCCCCAACTCAGCAGTGTCAAAGTCCTGCTGCCTGGGAGCTGAGAAGCAGTACCTGGCCCTGGAGGAGGGGGGCCCATGCTTTCTGGGAAGGCCCAGCCAGAGCAGCACAGCCTGGAACCAGGAGAGACGGCCAAACTCGGGGAGAGCTCACTCTTGTCCCCCACTCCTCCATCTGTTGGGGCCGCCTCACTGTTCAGTTCCTGTCCCTTCCTGCGGATACTGCCAGTCTAGTGTCAAGGATCTTGGGCATTCTGATCATCAGCACAGGCCCCACAGGGCTCTCCCATCATGCCTCAAGGTACGCACAGCAGCCCTCATCTGTCAGATGGCCTGGCTGTCCTCAATTAAAGGACAGGATCTCAGGAGCTGAGACCTCCAGTCTTTATTTCCTGTAAGAGAGGCGCTCCCCTGGGCTGGACAGCAACATTATCCTCCACTGTCCAATCTGCTGAGAAGACAGTCCCTGGACACTAGGGACCAGGAAATATCTGGGACCCAGGACACGGGGCAGGGTCAGCTGCCTCCAGCGGCGGAGAGGGACTTCAAGGGGGGTTGTGACAGGTGACCGCCCGTCACACTCCTTGTTGTGACTTCAGCTGGTCCTGAGGCTCAAATCTGCCCAACTTCGCCTGGACTGCAGGCTCATGTCCACCTGTGTGCCTCACACTCCGAGCATACCAATTCAGTTCCGCTTTGCTCATTAGGCGGTGGCGACCCTAGGTCTGGGAGATACCAGGTGCTCGGGACTGAACTTCAGGAACCGTCTCCCCCAACTGAGGCTTGACCTTTCTGTTGTCATTGCCCCTCCCCCCCTTTCTATGTAGTTGAGACTGGCCTTGAACTCCTGATCCTACCTCTACCTCTTAAGTGCTGGGATGGCAGGCATGTACCACCTCACCCAGCTGACTCAGCTTCGTGGGTGTCTGGCTCCTTTCCACAGTTCTTTCTCAACACAGAAGATGGAGGAGGAGGAGGAGGATGAAGGCGGGAAATCCTGTAAGGCTTTTCTGGGTGGCTCACACCTCACCCTGAATGAACATTTCAGTCATATCACCCGGGCCTACCTTCCTTAGCTAGCACTTGCTGTTCCCTCTGCCTGGATCGTCATCACCACTGAGATTCGCCAGGCTTCCCCCAAAATCCCGAAGGAATGACAATCCTGTTTCTCTGGTTCTGGTCACCTCTTGACACATGACATCTGTCTGCCTGACCCAACTGGAACACAGCTGCTGTTTCACCTTTGCCCTAAGACTTTTTTTTTTCGGGGGGGGGGGGGGAGTGTAGAAACAGCTCAGCTGGTAAAGCGCTTATTGAACAAGCGTGGGGTCCTGACTCTGAGCCCCTAGCACCCTCACTGGGGTGGGGGTGGGGGAGCAGAGACAAGTGGGTCCAAGGCTTGTTGACTAGCCAGGCTAACCAAATCAGTGAGCTCCAGCTTCCCTGACCCTGGTCCCCCAAAATAAGGGGGAGAGCAACTGAGGAAGACACCTGTGCCAACCTCTGGCCTCTACACCCACGTGGTCCTTGACTCTGGCTCACTCGGTCCTATCTCTAAGCAGCTTTGTCTGTCCCCTTCCCATCTGGGGTCCCAGGGACTGTCATGAGAGCCTTCAGTGCTTGCTCTCATTTTCAGCGGGTCAAGGCTGGGAGTCAGCTGGGTCAAGGAGGCCAGGGGAGGGAGGGGCCTTCTCAGGAAGAGTGTGGGAGGCCCAAGCACAACCTGAGCTGGGCAGGGAGGTGGCTCTTTTGAGGGCTTGTTTTGCCAGGAGGGCTGGGTCCCCGACCACTGTTGCTGCCTGGTCCCCATCTCCCAGACTCAGCTGAGAGACCCCTCCCTGTTACCTAGCCTGCGTGGGAATGGCTCAGGCCAGGAGCTACCAGAGCTTGTGCCTTCCTCTCAGGGCCCAGTGACTTCTTGACAGGTTACAGCCCCAAAGATAAACAGATTCTGCCAAGCAAATAACTGTTGAGGAGCAGGGGTGCCGGAGGGGGAGACCCAGGTGACAGGGTGGGGTCCTTGCCCTCCCCTGCAGAGAGCAAACAGCTGCAGGGACCTGGAAACTGACAGGGTGCAGGGGCAGTCACGGGTGAGGGTGTTTTTCGTGTGGGGGTCCCTGGTGCCTCCCAGGGAGGCTTGCATCAGCTCTTGGCACAGGGGATCAGCTTTGTCAGGCCACGACTCTTCCACCAAGTCTTTGTCTAGAGGTTCCTGGGACTGCCTGTGGGAACATGGCTAGGTGGTCCTTTCCCCAATCCCTGTATCCTAGACACCCAGGCTCATGAGCATCACTTTAACACACACAACTTTGCCAGGCAGTGGGGAGGCCCATGATGGCGTGTAGCTCCAAGCTGGCTCTTCAGTTAATGAAAATGCAAATGCCTGGGAGGACCCAGTGCAGGGGACCTGGGGTCCCAGCCTGCCTCATTGAGAGCTATGAGACAAGGGGAAGCTCGTTCCCCCTCCGAGCGTGCTCTCTACAACACAGGCACCAATGGTGGAACTGAGACAGGCGCTCACATAGCTAAGAATGACCTAGAACTCCTGACTCTGCCTCCACTTCCCCAAGTAATGGGATTATAGGCATGGACCACCAAACCTAGCCAAACTGCTCTCTGAAGATTTGGCAGCATTAAACCCATTTGCCTGCAGGCTGCCTCAGTGCTCTATGTGGACCCCAAGGTCACAGGCTCCCATAGGAGGCGGGTTCTAGTCCACTTGCCAGCTGTCTACAGTGCCCCTAACTCTCAGGTTTCCAGTCCTGCCCGGAAGCCTGTGCAGTCTGCAAGCAGTAAGGAGCACGCAGGAATGGCACCCAACAAACACCGGGAGCAAGTAAGACTATTCATCTTCCGAAGGCAGGAAGCCAGGAGCCTAAGGTGGGAAAGGGGAGCGCTACCCAGCCCCTGGCTTCTATTTTCCAAAGGTGCTCCGCCTTCTAGCACTGTCTGCTGTGCAGGACACACAGTAAGGCCCAAACAATGCCAAGGCTGCTTAACATGACCTTGGCTGGCATTTCTTCCATTCGAGGTGGTGTAGTATCTGATGACCATTTGGAGGCAGTTTCTTTACTTTTTGATCATTGGGTACCACAAGTTACAAGTGTAACCCAAGGCTGACTTCCTGCCAAGAGCTGTACTCTGGCCTGGCCCTGGTTCCTATCCAGTGACTATACCCACCTGTGGCACTCTTTTGGGAGGTGATGGAACCCTTAGCAGATGGGGTCAAGCTAGCCTAAACATCTCACCAGCCATGAGCTTCTGACAGTGACAGCTGTGCCCTGGCCTGTGTGGTCATGAGCGGCTTCTATCTTCCACCCCCACGGAGCACCAGAGACACAGCATCTGGCCACAGGCCAGGTCCTCTGACGCCATCAGAGCAAATCTTTCCTCCCTTGCTTGGGCACTGTCATGCTATCCTACAGGGGCTAACACACTTTCCATCTCAGGGTCTCAGCTCTATTTGTAAGAGTGTACCAGAACCATTATGGGGTTACACTGGTCAACAGGCAGCTTGAGGGCACAATAAAACACGCACACATGAGAAAGGCAGGGGTTTTTTTTTGTGTTAATTTAATCATACAAATATTCATTTACATGGTAAGGAAAACCTCATCTTCACTTCCTAGGCACCACGAGGCCCCACCAGACACCCACCACTGTCCAGGTGGGAGGGGCAGCAGGCTGCCCCCACATTCACCCAAGGAAACAAGGGATAACAGGGCAGGGGTGGGGACAGCCCATTAGTCTGCATCTGTGAATCCTGACAACTCTTTCCTGCTGGGAGCTTAGGCTAAATTTGGGGGTCTTTACACTCATGCCCACTTCCCACCTTGGCCACTGGCCATCTTGGTGAAAGTGCCTGGCTTGTAATTACAGCCAGTCGGTACAGGGGGGAGAGGAGGCTAGCTTTGTAGAAAAATGCCCCAAATTCAATTGTCTCCATGGCAAAAAGAAACAGGCATGCACACGAGCACACACACCTACACACACTCCTCACTCCACACACAGATTCCTCTCAGCCTGCATCCACCCATCCCAATCCTCCTGAAACTCAGTGTACGCATCACCTCGTGGGTGCCAACAAGAGTCCTGAAGAGGTGGCCTAGTGCACGTGGGGGCTCTGAGGGCTGCAGAACAGCATCCAGGAAGCCAGTCACGGCCTACACCGGCTCTGGCCTTCTGAAGGAGCCAACTCTCCAGGACGTACAGACGCGGCTTGTTTCTGGGAGGGAAGCCAGGGTACCTGAGCCATTGCGCTTGTCAAGTGAGGTTGCTACAAGCAAGAAGGGGCACAAGAAAATAGGGTCCATGAGGTCCCTGTGGGGAAACTGAGAAAGTCCAGTACCTAGTGGGGACAGACGGGGAAGGCAGTGAGGCAGGGCTAAAGCCTCTCCTGGCTCCATGAGGACAGCCGGAGGCACGCTGCTCCAAGGCCAGAAGCAGGGGTGGCTGGGCATGCATGTGCTCTAGGGTGGCAGTGTCCTCAGAGACTGGCATCAGTTGTCTGGTCCCAAGGAGGTCTCAGACAAAAGCCCCTGAGACATGTGGCTTGGGCACCGGGTAGGGACCGCTCAAGGGTCCCCAAGAAGAGCCATCTACCTGGAGAGCTGGCTGCGCTGCCCTTCTCCATGGCCCGCTCCACCTACTCCAGGGACTTCCTCAATGAAACAAAGCTTACTGTTGGTTTGCTTTTTGGGGACATGGAGAGCTGGAGGGGATTTCCATGTGAGCTTTTCTCTCACAATCAAGTATTTAAAATCAACAGTCTCAGAAGAGGGTGAGGAGGAACAGCCACTACACACCTTTCGGAACCCAGACACCCAGACAGAGACAGACAGGCAGACCGGACCCGCACCCACACCCAGACTACAGGACCTCCTACAGCCACTCACACCCTGGTCTCCCTGCTCTGCTCACAACCCTGGAGCACACGGGGGCTGGAGGCAGACAGGGGACCCCGCAACCACACTAAATCTGTATCCCCGGCTCTCAAGCCACTGACTTAGGGAAGGGGGCTAAGAGGAGGAACTTTGCATATTCTTGTCTCTTTGGCAGAAAGCTGTTCTGGCCTGGTTTAAGAGTCCCATGGAGATATCCACATTCCAACCCGTGTGGAGTCCAAGGGACACTTACGGGCGTGCACCTGCCCAGGGAGTAAAAGCCTGTGCCCCAGCTGGGCTGCAACCTGCTACCCACACTGGGCAGCCCCTGCTGGGGGAGGGCTTTTCATGTCCACCTGACTGTGGCCTCCCCGGCTGTGGTCAGGAGTGGGGCTTCCACCTGGGGCTGCATCATCATTGCCTAATAGCTTGGGCCCCGCTAACAGGCTGCGATAATGCCACAGGACGTGTGGGGGGAGACAGGGAGGGGAGCTGTGTGACAAGAGAAGCAGGGGACAATTCACACTTGCGGATGAGGTACAACCCTGTGCATGGAGTGCGTGCGCACACCCAATAAGAGCCAATGGAACACAGGCCACTGCACCAAGGGTCAGTATTTGTGGCCACACGCCCTCTGCCAAGAGAAATGGGAAGTGGGCCCACTTACAAGCATGTGAAAAAGGACGCCTCTGGGAATGTCCTCCAGGCTTCTGCTGGCCACACAGGGAAGTCCTTACCGCAGAGAGGCTCTGATGCTAGCTAAGAAGCCCCAACGTTGACAGACACAAATGTCAAAGGTGTAAATCAACAGGAGGTTGGAGAGAAAAGAGGAGGAAGGCGGTATCTCATTGGCAGGCGCCACCAAGAACAAACGGGTCAGACTCTGCTGTCGTGGTAGCGCAGCGGGCGCTGCCGACTGGCAGAGTCTGTAAATGTGCCACGCCAGCCTCGTGTGCCAGCTTCCAGAGCAAGCACTGTTCTGTAGAGCGTGCCATGCCTTACAAGAAAATGAACATCGGGAAGAGGGAATCTAACATGTGCTCAAAACTGCAACCTCTCTGTAGGTAAAATAATTTTTGTTTAAAAAGATGGCTTATTTTTCCCCCATTTAAGTTTCTTCCCCTTCCCGAGTGACCTAACAACCCCTTAGACTGAAGTCATCACCCAAACCCAAGGTGGCTGCGTGGGTCTCTTCTCGGTCGCCTCCACACCATCCTGCAGTTCAGCACTCACACATGCATACTGAGTTCACTCAAAACTAGTCTCTTTCTTCCTCTTCTTCCGTGATTGGGGGGTGGGTGGGGGTCTGAGCCAGGGGTCCGTCTGAGAGATGTGCTCTGCAATCCAGAGGAACCCCTCGCCCTCTCCCCCCAAAGTCAGGCCTTCTGTCTTTTGTTAATTTTCCTTCTTGCTGACACCGTCTAAGACTGGCCGAAGGGGTAAGGCCCATGGAGCCCCTGGAAGAGAGTGAAGACAGTCAGTGACGGACACACACAGTACTGCTTGAGCAGTGCGCAGCCCCGTTCACAGAGGCACGGTGGTCACTGCCCCGCTGGCCACAGAGCACCTTGGCAGACCAAGGACCAGTTTGTGCCCAGAGGCTAAGTTTCCCACTGAACCCCACACCAAGCCTCAGAGAGGACAGGCACAGAAATGATACCCGCTTTCTTTCAGCCGGGCTGCAAAACATTCACTTCTCCTTGTTCTCAAAGCTCTCCCCGAGTTCAAGTCCCTGAACTCACCCTACAAGCTGCCCTCTGACCTTGACACACAGGTTGTGGCACACATGAAATGAACACATAGAGAAACAAGCTGAACAGCTGTTGTCCGCTCAGACCAGAACCTGTCCTGCCGTCTTAACCCTCCCGTCCACCCTGAGCGTAAGGGGCCCGCCCTTAGGGCTGCTTTCTTCCCAGATGGAATGAGGCCTTCCAGGTGGCAGCTGCTCAGAGACAGCGCTCAGAATCTGAGGACTGCAGTGCTGTCGTTCTTGCAGCATCTCAAATCCACTAAGATGCTTACTTTCCTTTTTTGTTTTGCTTAAGACAGGGTGGGCTTCACTATGTAGCCCAGTATGGACTGAATTGGTTTTAAGATTGGTTTTTTATTATGGATATGTGCCTCCATGAGTTTAGGCACAACACATGCAGGAGCTGGTGGAGGCTAGAAGCAGGTGCTGGGTCCCTTGGAGCTCTAGTGGCAGGCGAGTGCTTACATCAAGCTGCATCCTTGGCAAGAGCAGCAAGTGCTCTTAGCGATGGGCACCGGCTGAGTCCTCTGCTGCAACCTTGCTCCTTCTCCCTCAGCCGGGGAGTACTGAGATACACGCCCCATTCCGAAGGCGCCGTCTGTGGCTCCTCGGCTGAGTGCAGGGCAGTGGCGGCGCACACCTTTAATCCCAGCACTTGGGACGCAGAGTCAGGAGGATCTCTGAGTTTGAGCCTGGTTTAGAGCGAGTTCCAGGATAGCTAGGGCTACATAAGCAAACCCTGTCTCAAAACAAACAAACAAACAAACAAACAAACAAACAAACAAACAAACAGGGAGGAAGAGGAAGTGACTCCACCGCAAGGCAGCACTAGAACCACCACAGGACTGAGCACATGTGTCCCCCGCTTCCTTGGGAGGACTCAATCCCAGGAGTGATCAGAGGGAACTAACCTGTGCTTTCTACCCATCCAATGAACCCTGAATCCAGAACAGCTTACGGGGGGAAGAAATGGAACCATCCATTTGGTGGCATGTAGGCAAAGCCAGAGAGCTTTCAAAAATCAGACATCTCGTTAAAACAGAGTATGTGGCTACAGCAGAGGCAGGGTGCCAGTCTCATGTCCCAGTGTGGTGCCTGGCTCTCAGGAGGCATGCTAAATTGGTAACTGAACAAGAACAGTCCGTGTGCACATGCATGCGTGTATCTAACAGAGAACTGGGAGGAAGGGAAGGCCAGCATGGAAGGGCATCAACTCTTCACCAGGCGCCACATTAGCACTTACCATGTTCTTAAGTCTGAAATCCAGAGACAATCACTTCTCCAGCAGAGAGGGGAGAAACCTGACCAAGGCTACGGCACTGGTGAGCCAAGAAGCTGGTGTTTAGAATGACAGGTTGTCACATGCCTGAGGGCCCTTGCACTAGCCACGTCTCCAGTAGGCAAATGAAAGCCGCAACCACCTTGGCAGCCATGGGTGCACCCCTTGGTGGTTCTGCCGAACACAGGCTCTCAGATTCCATCCTGTGGGCTTTGATGGGAGGCTCCCATGTGCTAACACTGAAAAAGGCAGCCGCTGAAGGCAAGCTGCCTGGCTTCAGCACTTCCCAGCAACAGCTACTCACCCACAATGACCCACAGAGGCAGCTTAGGGTCTCTTCAGACTGGGAACCAACACAATGCTCAAAGGTTTGAGCAGAAAAATACACAGGGGAAACAAAGAGCAAGGAGCTCCTTGACGTGCCCGCCCCTCTCGGGGTCCGCAGCTCTCCCAGGCCTGCGGCTTGTCTGGGAATACGTTCAGAAGGGTGTATGTGACTTCCAAAGAGCTGACCTGACCCCCAACAAGAGGAGATCAATGCACTGGACAGGGAGAGGAACAAAGATGTGTACTCTCAGATTTCCACCTGGGTGTTGGGCCCTCAGACCATCCAGTGTGGATCTTTACTGGCTTAGGTTACTAAGAATCCTTGATTCTCTAGTAACTGTGGTTCTCCATCTTCTGGAGAGAAAAGGCCCATGTGACCCTTTCAAACAAAGAGTAGCATGATCAAAGAGCAGGGGTTTATTTGGTATAGAAAGGTGGCTTGAAGGACAGGATGTTTTCCTTACCCTAATTCAACTACTGTCACTTCAAGGAGGAAAGGAAGGAGCCACCTGTTCCGAAAGCATGTTGTGACCTAGACTCCTGCGTGCAGGAGCAGATGTATCACAAGCAGACACAGGCAACACTACACCAGCTATGGAGGAAAGACTGTTGAAGGTTCCAAGAGCAGTGCGCTGGGCGTCCGGTGGCAGGAGGCGTGGGGAGGCCACCCACATTTCAGACTCTACAGCTCTACAAAGCCAGTGCACAGGTTCTGGTGGTCAACACCAACCCTCGCCTGGAAGCTAGGTGACAACTTCGTGTGCGTGGATATGGAGACAGTCCTGCTGGGAACCAAGAGCTCATTAATCTAGCTGGCTTGGCCAGGAAGCCCTAACAAAGGTCTTTGTGTCTCCATATCCCCCACACTGGGTTTCAGGGACACAGCGCACCCCATCTTTTACGTGGGTGCTAGGGAGACAAACTCAGCTCCTGCTCCTGGCAGTGTGCACTTTACCCATCAAGCCAACTCCATAACCCCAAATTTTTCCTGTAAGAAGAGAAGAAGCCAGACTCTCCCTCATCTTATCTTCTGTGCAGTGTCCTGCTGGTAAACGCTGTAGCGTCAGACAGTACCGGAGAGCTCGGAATTCAACTCTGACCCAAACAATGATCAATTCATCAGTACAGTGGAGACAGGCACACTCCTTTCTGAGACCTATTAGTCATGGCAACTAAGGTGTGAGTACACCAATCCAGTAAAACTTTCTTCCTGGCTTTAGATCTAAAGGGTGGTTCTTCCTGGAGCTTATTCACAACTACAGAGAAACAGGCTTCTCCTTGGAGCTGCTACCACATCTACCCAGGAAGGAGGAACAGCTCAGGCCTGCACAGCTGAGTGGACCCTTCCCTGAGCTTCGCAAAGAACAGCTGTCAAGGCTATGGGCAGCTAGAGTGCAACTAGCCAGAGAGTGGGCGGTGAGGCACCCAAGCCAGCCTCCACGGAACACAGGCTCCACTAGAACCCAGCAGAGATGTGTCCACGGGAAGACAGCGCCTGCTTCCAGCCAGGTGACTAATCACAGCCCAACAGAGATATGTCCCAAGGTTAAGACAGTACCCTGTTTCAAGCCAGGTGACTAATCACAGCAGCTGGGTCAGAGTGGGTCAGGTCCTGAATGGCTTCTCCAGAATGCAATGCTAACTATTGCAAGCCACCAACTGGCTGTTTTTCTAAAATATTTTATTAGGTATGGACCTGACTTCACCCAAGCCATCCAGAGCCTCTCCAAGAACAAATGAAGACCTGCAGCTGTATGCTGAAGATGTGTCTGGTGGTCACAGGTGTCCGGCAGGTGCTGCCCAGCCTCAAGCCCCAGTACTTCGGGGAAAAAGATCTGCTACTTCTGACCCAGTCGGTAAAGCAAACCCAACAATCAACAACTGCCTGAAAGAGCCTTCTTGACCCCATAGAGCAGCAAGTCATGGCTAGCCCGTGAGTGTGCTAAGCACCTATTAATACAGGAGTTCCTAAAAAAAGGTGTTAAAATATGCCTTTCCAGAAAAGGGTGCACACTGAGTGAATGAACAGGAAATGCTTTTGTTGGAAGTGTTTGGGATTTAGCCCCCAGGTTTTGGAATATCTGCATGTACATGATGAGCTGCCTGAGGGATGGGACCCAAGACTAAACACAGTTTATTTGTGTCTCATACGTGGCTTACTCTGAAAGGTAATTTTATGAGGCAGTTTGATAATTTTTATATGAAACAAAGGTTCCTGGTGTAGAGTTTTCTACTTGAGAAATCCTATTGGTATTCAAAAGTTTCATATTCTGTGTTTCTGGATTAAAGATACTTGAGCCTATACTAACAGTCACCAAGAAAAAAAACCCCTTCACTGCTGCAACACACAAACAAGCAAACACCGGGACTTGGCCTGGCTTCCGTCAGGTGTCTCCGACTTCAGACTGTGATCAGCCCACACCTGGACAGCAGCTGCCTCTGTGCGCGGCCACCCCAGCGACCCTGCTCATCCTCACTGAAGAGGAACTAGGGACTCGCTACGCTGGAGGCTCAGCTCCTGTCTTTTAGGGTGGCTGTCAAGAAGCAGAAGTTTCTTGTAAAAAGGTCAGCTCACAGAGGCTTTCGGGATGAGTTTCCCATTTGAAAGCTTGCTCAGACAAACCACCCCAGCATGGGAACACTCACCCACCTGTCTCTACTTTGCTTTTATTTGTGATTTGGTTTTTATTTGTGATTTGGTTTAAATAAATGAAAGGTCCACATAGGTTCATAAACAGGAGCATTTGCTGCACTCAGGGAAAACACCTCGTCCTCCTCAACAGTCAACACTATGAGGCCTTCTCGTCGTCCTCCTACTCACTTTGCCTGCCCAGTGTAAACATAGAAGAATACAAGGTTTGGCAGGAAGTTCTGTCCTGACCCTGGACTACACACAGGAAGTGCTGGGACTTGCCGGAAGAACTGGCCTCTAGGGTAGGAGACTGAGCAGCAAGATGGACTCCAAAGCTCTGAATTAGCGAGATATGGAATTACAAGCTGAGGTAAAGAAGACGACTACCAAGATCAAAATATTCAAATGCAGCCCTTCTGCCTGCTGGGTACTCGGGGAGGTTGTGGATGGTGCGGCAGGGTCAACTTTCATGGGGAAATGGCCCAAAGTTCCCAGGTGCACTTATGCGCTGGACAAGGATGAGTGTAGGGCACCTGCAGTCACGGCCTTCTGATCCTGTCAAACTGCTTAAAAGGTTAACCTAGCCATGAGAATGCCTTGTAAAGCCATTTTATTATCTCTGTAACAGTTTCCTACCTGGTCCAAACTAACTCTGCCACTGCTGAGGAACCTGTCTGTCCACCTACCCATCTGACCTTTCTGCATCCACCCCAGCCTGTCCACCCTCCTCCACCCATCAACCACTCAGCATCCACTCCTCCATCCTTCCTCTCCTTCTCACCACACACCTAGTCAGTCCTTGTCCATCCCATTTTCTCATGATCAAACAAAGTAGCCTTGGGCTAGAAATTGTGACACACACTATTTTCTACAAGCCTTCAAGGACAACCCCCCCCCCCCACTATCCCATCATAATTGAGAGAAGAAAGTAAGTTCTTTTTCCTCTTCTTGTCCCAGTCAGCCATACTGGTTTAATCTTGACAACTGTTGTACTGGTGGTTCCTTTAACATTGCAAATGACCCTCCTAGGACAGGTTTCAAAGATCTTTGGAAATTCATCTTACCCTTCCAAAGCACACCTCACTCACCACAGCTGGGTGGCTGGCCCGTGCCCATGGACACGGCATGCCCCTGGTTCCCTCTGGGACTTCCTGTAGTTTTCCACCTAATTCACTTCACATCCACTACCCATCAAGACACTTTCTTCACTGCCATAAACATTACAGTTTTCTCTTTCCAAACACCTATGAGAACTTACACGCCGACTGGAGGGGCCGGCAGGCTGGCGCAGTCAGGAGCACCTGCTACTCTTCCAGAGGGCCTGACCTCGGTTTCCAGTACCCACAGCAATAGTGCTGCTTGTAACTGCAGCTCCAAGGGATGCAATGCCCTCTTGTGACCTCTGCAGGTATGCCACACACAGGCACAATCTTAAAAAAAAAAAAAAAAAGAAAGAAAGAAAAGATATATGCCTTTAAACCCAGCACTCGGAGGGCAGATTTCTATTAGTTCTAGGCCAACCGCAGCTACACAGTAAGACCCTGTCTCAAACCATCATCACCACCACCATTCATCCAGCCAGCACCCACCAAAAGAAGCCAACGGGAGTGAGGACATGGCCTATCCTGGTATTCAGGAGGTCGAAACACAAGAACTAGGCTAGCACAGGCTATTGTAGTAACAGACAAAAAATTTAAAAATGCTCAGTGGGTAAAGAAAGGCACCTACCAGCAGGCCTGAAGACAAGTCACCCTGAAGTTCACGTAAGCTGTGGTATGCAAACCCACACAAAAGCTGTTAAAAATTAAAAAAAAAAAAATCTTGAAAGGAAGAGGGGCTGGAGAGGCGGCTCAGCAGCTAGGTACTAGCTGCTCTCCAGAGGACCAGTGTTCCGTTCCCAGCACCACCATCAAGCAGCTCACAACTGCTGTAACTCTTCAGTTCTAGAGACTCTAACGTCCTCTTCTGTGTGGGCACCTGCATACACATGCTACACACATATAGATACCTACACGTACAATTAAAAAATATGTATCTTAAAAATTTACCGTAGCATATTAAATAAAATTTTTTAAAAGAAAAAAGCTGGCAAACACAAAAGAAATTTCGCCAAGTCCTACTTTCTCCTTTCTCCACGGCAAGGTACACCTGTGACCAAGCAGTATCTCTGGAAACAGATTCACAGAGGCCTCAGAGGAGACTCCTGACTGAGCAACATGAAAGCTACCTCCACATGGAGCAGACAGCTGTAACTGGTCCTTAGGCAAAAAAATCACAAGCCAAAAGCCCAAGTTGCTCAGGCCTCTGCAGGGGAGGAAGCCAGTTCTTCCACGTGGGTATGAGGATTTGTTGTCACACCCTGTACAGCTCTGCTGGAGTGCAGGGGGAGCAGCGTGCGTACAGAGACGTGGGGACACAAGTTCAGCACCTACACCAGCAGGCCCTGTGGACCCTACCAGAAGTTAAAATGCCCAACGCAGAACAGAGAGTGAGTTACAATGACTGGTGTGAAGTACACTGGCAATCTGAGAAGGCAGCTGTTTCTGCTACAAGTCTGCCCAGCGTCAGCAGCCTGAAACAGTGCCCAGAGCCCCAAAGCAAACACAGGAGGAGCTGGACACCTTGAAACTGTTGGTACAAAGCAACAGAGTTCCTGGACATACTGCTCATCCTCAGTCAATCAGCAAAGCTACATAACAAAAGACATTTTCTAGGGCCCATGCTGTTTGCTTAAATTATTTTAGAATGCACACACAGCCCATGCCAGTGCAAACACAGGCAGAGACGAGAGGCCTTTACTGGCTCTTCCAAGTTTTCAGGAGATGGTGTCATCTTAACAGCATCAAACCCAGAGTCCTTGACAAATGCTTTCTGTACAGAATGTGCCAGGCTCCAGAGCCCAGGCGGACAGGTCCCTTGCTTCTTGTTTACTTCCCTTGGGCTCTGCAGCTGCAGCGGGAGGGTGATGAGTGTCCACACCTGACACAAGCAGGGAGACTACCAATTCTGTTCCCCAGCGAACTCATCAATGTGATCTACAATGCTGGGCTCAAACTGGGTTCCGGCCACAGCCTACTGAGGGTGGTGACAGTGTGGCAGGCCCTGGGAACCGTGGGAGTCTGCAGTAGTATTAGGAAAGAGCACTAGGGGCAGGAGGCTGGCCCAACTGTTAAAGTTTGATTCCCAGCACACACAACGGCCAAACCCCTACACATCTCTAACCCCAGTCCTAGGAGTCCCAGTGAGCTCTTTCTGACCTTATTGGGCACCAAGTATACATATGGTGCATAGACAAATTTAGAAAAAATATACATATAAAATAAATGTTATTTAAAACACTTCTAAAAGGAACGTTAAAAACGAATACACACACACACACAAAGGGAAGGAGGGAGGGGCCAGGCATCATGGGTACAGATCTTTTACACCAGCTGAGGGAGATGGATCTCTGAATTGGAGGGAAGCCTGGTCTAGCCAAGAAAGAGTAAGACCCTTTCTCCAAAAACAAAACAAAAAATTTTGAAAAGAAAGGAAAAAAGGTCAGTTATGTTGCACACAGCTTTAATCCCAAAACCAAGGAGGCAGAGGCAGGGGGATCTCTGAGTTGAATTCAGTTGGGCTACACAGTGAGACTTTGACTCCAACAACAAAAACCAGAAAGCCTTCTTGAATATTTGTACTTTCAAAACTACAGGGCAGAGGCGGGAATGTGGCACAAAGAACAGATGGCTCTCGGTGGCTGCTGGAAAGTGGAGCAGGCGTGCCAAATGCCAGAGACAGTCGCGTGCTCCCCTTCAGCGCCAGGGCTTGGAAGGAAGGACCCACACTCCCGCTGTGATCCAGTTTAAGGGAGAAGCACGTGACAAACAGCAGTCTGTTTCTTCCGACACAAAACTGCCAGAGTTCAGGTCACAGAACCGGCTCCCTGGCGCCCGGCTGCCTGCAGAAAGGCTCGTGGCAGCACCCAGGAGGACAGCCCCTGCGGCCTCTCAGCCTGCTTCTGACTGTCCTCCATCACTGCTGTCTGACTTCTGGAAGGCCCCAGAAAGCACTGAGAAATGTGACCATGGGACAGCGTCCTTGATCTAACAGGGCCACTCTGGTATAGCAACGGCCGGAACACAGGCTCTTTGGCCTAGAGCTGAACCCCGGTGTGAGAAGGCACTGTCCAGAGTGTGTCTCTGCCTTCTGTGACCTCTGGTTCACTCAAACAGCTCTCATCCTCACCAGTACTTGGACAACTCAGCCACCCCGAATCTGACAATGAGGCCAATCACCCCCTGACAAGAGCAAAGAGGCAGCTTTGAGAGTCTTTGGATCGGGTCGTATCTATCTCCCTTGCTCCCTCAGAGGCTCTCCCAGGGACAGCGTGTGCTGTGGGATGTGGCTGGGGCACCCAGAACTCAGGGCTGCTCACAGCAGCCAAGGAAGGATGCCAGGGTAAGCTGTTCCCAACACTGACAGAATGCTGTTGACATTATCACCCAGAGACCTTTGCGCTTCGTCCTCCCAATTTTAGCTCTGCTACAGAGGCAGCAGGAAATGCTCTACAGAGACCTGCATGGGCTCCCGGGATCATCTTGCTCTTCTCTAGCCCATCACCCTGGGCAATTCCAACCTGTTGACAGCTCAAGAGATCCCAATAGCAGCCCAGGAGGCGAAACCCATACCCACATAGTGAAGCCAGCACCAGAAGGCTCAGCGCACTTCCCTACTCTTGAGTTCCTTCTCACTCTACTGCTCCACATGGCTTGCTTGCCCTTAGAATTAAAACGTAAGGAAATCACTGCTCTAAACCCCCAGCAAATGGAATGCTGTGAAAACCCTGTACCCTCAAGTCAGAACTATTTAGGATTTCCTATGCTTTACTGATTTAGTGTGCACGTATGCCTCAGTATGTCTATGTACATGTGTGCAGATGTCCTAGGAGCACAGAATAGGGTGTTGGATTCCCTGGACCTGAAGTGGCGGGTGGGTGTGAGCTCCTGACATGGGGCCCTCCGTAGGAGCACCGTCTCCCCCACCCCCTTACCTATGCCTTTAATGTCTCTTTAAAAAACAAAACAAAACAAAAAACACACATGGTGTACAGGTAGAGGTCAGAGAACAATGTGGAAGGTGGTTCTACCCTTCCATCGTATGGGTCCTGGGGATGGAGATCACTGTCCAGGCTTGGCAACAAGTTCATTTAACCACTGTCTCATCACTAGATAGATGTTCACCTGTATCCATTTTAGTTTATACCAATATACATATATGTGGATATATGTTAAATTTATTTTTTATATGCGTGGGTGTTTCCCAAGTACACACAGTGTTGTAGAGGCCACAAGAGTGAGGAAGATGATCTGGGACTGAAGGTAAAGGTGACTGAGGCGCCATGTGGGTGCTGAGGACTGACCTGGAGGAGCAGCCAGCGCTCTCCAGCCATTTACACAAACACACTGGAGACGACGGAACCTGCCCCACCTCAGCTCTTAAAGCTTTCCAGGACACAGTTTCCCCGCTGTGAGGCCATGTCCATGACTCACATGACCTCAGCAATCCCTCTCCTTCACTTGTTTGCTAATTCCTACCAGGCACACTTGCTTCCCTGCTGTAAATGACACCTGACTGTTCCGATGAGCGAGTCTAACCTGCCCCATGGCTGTGGGAGCAGCTAGTTTTCCTTGCTGAGAGCGGGGTCAGCTGTGTGGCGGAGGCCACAGCTCCTCAGCTGAGTGTGCTCGAAGTGCCCTCCACAGGAGAGCTGCTCTCGCCACGCCAGGAGATGGAGTCAACAATCCAACTGGACACAGAGAACTTGGGTAGATGCTTTGTATGGTCATGACAACAACAGAGGCCCAGTTCTCTTGAAGATCCAAGTTTCCATTATCAATTCACTCTGTCCATATCTTCCTAGATATAATCTCTATGGAAAGCTGTTTTTAATAAATGTGTTACTTAGTGTGTGTATGACATGGCACATATGTGGAAGTCAGAGTACAACTTGAATTTTCTCCTTCCACTACTTGGGTCTCAGGTTTATCAGCACCTTCACTCACTGGGTCATCTCACTACCTGAGAAATTACCTTTATTTGTACTAAAAAAAAATTTTTTTTTTAAATGTATGTACAAAGCTAGGTGGGGTGGCTCACATCTTTAATCCCAGCACTTGAGAGGCAGAGGCAAGTGGATCTCTGTGAGTTCAAGGCCAGTCTGGGCTACAGAGAAAGTACCAGAACAGCCTGTCTAGAGAATCCAACAGACAGACAATGTGTGCGGGTGTTCTATGTACGTGTGTGTGCACCAAGCGCATGCCTGGTGCCTGTGGCGGTCAGAAGAGGTATGGGTCCGCCACACGAGCAGCCAGTGCTCTTCATGGCTGAGCCGTCTCTCCAGCCCTGAAAACTTAATTCTAAATGGGCGAGGGGGTTAAATAGTATAAATTAGTCAACTGAAAGCTTCCGATGGCCTCTCCACTGTCTAGCACCTCCAAAAGCAGCAAAGTCTAGCAGGACCTTAGGCTGGCAGGATGCTCAGCCCTCCACCTGTCTTGGGAACGTGTGGATTACTGTTGGAACTAGTTAAGAAACATCAATTCCTTGGCCGGGAGTACCTCAGACAGCAATCACACTCAGCACACAGCCCAGCTGTGGAGAGCAGCGCTCTGAGAACCATGGAGGACTCGACCTGCCGCCGCCAACTTCCGTCTTCCCCTGACCTCACTGCATCAAGTCTGCACTGTGACACGGCATGCTTGGCCAGGGCTGCTGCTCTACCTGCCCTAGCAGGCTCTGGAGGGGTCTATTAAAGGGGGAAAATCATTAAAGAGAGCTTTACAGAAAATAGTCTGGGTTTAAGATGCAGCTGTAGCTCGTTTGGTAGGGAACTTGCCTGTCATGAATGAGGCTGTTTTCCAACCTCAGCACAGCACGAATGAGGCACGGTGGCTGCCCATGAGCTCAGCTTTTGTGGACACAGGAAAACAAGTACAGGGCCATCCTCCTCAGCTATCTAGCAAGTCTGAGGCCAATCTAGGCTCTGAGACCCTGTCTCAAAAAGAAAAAGAAAGTTTGCCTGAATATTAAGATGTGGAATCTTGCCTGTGCTGAACCAGGCCCATGACCCCAAAACTTGTGAAGCACAAAAAAAAAAAAAAAAAAAAAAAGGATCCTGCCTCAAAAGACAAACAGAAAGTAGACTCTTTCCTTAATGCAGGCAAGACACTGGTGGCCACTCTCTTACACCCCAAACAGCTAACACGGCTGCACAAGTCTCCGCAAGGACCATCCTATGCCCCAACAAATCAACTCCCAAGAGAACAGGGCTGGCTCCTGAGAGACTGGCAAAGTGTCATGCTCACAGTAGACTGCGCTGACCTCAGCATTTTAAATTCTGAGGCCAAGTGCCAGAGCCCAGCCCAGGGCACCTGGGAAGCTGCGGGGCTTGAGGATCTAGCAGTCAGGGCAGGAGAGCACATATAGGACTGAGCCATGACACCAACCCGAGCGATGGGCTCAGACCCAAACCTGCAGCCAGGAGCCATCTTTACCTGAACAGTGCGTGGGGGGTGCTGGGCTGGCGAGAAACACAGAGAAACACAGCAACCTAGAGGAGTATCTGGACAACCACAACACTCTCTTCTGTCTCCCACACGTGCAAAGCCACACTACCACACTGAGCCACTCTGGATTTCAGGGGAGGAAGTCACTGAGCCAAAGCAAACTGAAAAGACATCAACTCGAGGATTGTGACAGAATAAACAGTCAGAGCCAACAACATTCTAGGGTAAAATAATCGAGCTTGGCTTTTTACTCGGGAAAACCTGCCTAAACCAAGATAACACAGCAGGAACCTTGCACACGGTGCCGCAACGGCGCTAAGCTCAACACATAGCTGCCCCGAAGCACGGCTAATGACACTTTGACAATTTTAAAAATATCAAGCTAAAGAGCCCCGATTTTCAACACCCAGATCAGAGCAGAGACAGAAGTCACACACATAGATGAAGCGGTAGCCACGGACACACAGGACAGAGAAGGCTTTTGTGTTGATGCTATTGACAGGAGAGCTGAGCAGTCTCAAAGAGCCATGTCTGCTCTGGACAGTGGTGGTCTAGCATTCTAGCATCACGAGTCCCAAGGCCCACCACCTGCCCCTTCTCCGAGGGCACCTACCTTACTGTAAGTCACTACTGATAAGTTGTTTGCGTGGCTGCTGGGGGACAGATTTACAGAGTTCTGTGACAGTCTGTCCTGATCTTGCTCGGTTTGGTCAGGAGCAGGAGCCCATGTAGTTTTGCTGATGGAGTCGAACCCGGAACCCCCAGGGTCTTTTAAGTTGTTCTCATCTGATTGTCGGTTCTTTTGGGGAGAGGCAAACGGGTTGAAGTTCCCTTCTGCCTTGCGATGTGGCTGTGTGTTGAACTCCGTTTCGAAGGACGACAGCTGCTGCGTCACTCCTAAAAGTCCGCCCACCTCCACGCTGAGGATCACCCAGATGACATCTGAAACAAAAGGCAGCTCGCATCAGTGCCAGGCAGACCCGTGGCCCAGGGCGGTCACCACCGAAACCCAGATACTGTGCAAACCACCCAGACGACACTCTCTTCACAGCCAGCTCCCTGGTAGCTAATGAGACCTGTGCATGGCACATGCTTCTCTGCCTTCAATATGCCAAGGCAAGCTCCGGTGCAGCTCTGCAGTGGGCCCCACCAAGCTGCAGGGAAGGCTTCCTGGCCGATGGCGGTATCTGGAAACCATTACCCACAGAGCACGCACAACTGGCAAGCTCCAGTTGACAGAACGAACTGCTCTTTGTGGCATCATTTCACTTTGCATGTGCTAAATTCTGAAAAATCCGGAAAGGGAGAACTCTTAAAGATAAAACTGTTCACTGCTTGTTATGACTAGAATAACAATCTATTTAACCCTTGCTCCACTCAGGAATCAATTTAGAATGACCATATGCTGTTCACAGAGAGAAGCCATGGCAAAAGGCATTATTAGTAGTAAGGATGTATGTGTAACGTGCACTGACCAAACACACATGCTTTCTAGCAAGTACACTGAAGGTTCAGAACAGCCTGGACCTTCTAAGATAACCAGATCTTCACCAGCTCCATTCCGGGAGACCTGACCACATGGAACTGTTAAGTTATTTCTTTTAAAAGATTCACTTATTTTGGTTTTGTGTGTATGAATGTTTTGTTTTTGTATCTGTCTGTGCACTACCGGTGTGCAGTGCCCACAGAGGGCAGATGGGGGTGCTGGGTTCCCTGAAATTGGGGTTGTAGATAGTCATGAGCTGTAGGTGCTGGAAACCCAACTTGGTTCCTCTTCAAGAGCAGCCAGTGCTTTTAACTGCTATGCCATCTCTACCCTTAAGTTCTTTTTTTAAAAAGCTGAACAGGCCAGGCACAGTGGTGGCCATCTTTAATCACAGACCAGCCAGGACTACATAGTGAAAACGTTTCCCTAAACACATCAATGCTGTAAGACACCTGGTCATAACTTCATTTCTAATTTTTTTATTGTCAAAGCTAGAGCTCAAATATAATGTAAAGAAGCTGTTCCCTTTGATGCTGAAAGCAAATGTGAAAAGCTACTGGAAGGTCAGGGGAGGCAACCCAGGCTAACGGGTCGGCCGTGCAGGGAGGATGCAGTGAGAAGGGGCGGAGAGGAGCTGAGATCCATGAAGTTGCACTGGGGTCCCAGAAGGAGAGTATCTTATAGTGCTGCCCTCCATAAGCCCTTAGTTCAGTGGTTTACGAGCTGTACTGAGACCTGGCCATCCAGGAGCTGGGCAGAGCGGCAGAACTGCAGTGACACCTGCTGGTCATGTCTGGAATTAGCAATTCTTTTCATCTGGAGAACAAGTGACAGCCATCAACCAAGCACACTAGCAAGATTCCAGTTTACAGTACCCCAGCACACATTCCAGGCACATAAATAAGCTGCATGTCAAATGCTTCTAATTCCAGCACTTGGGAGGCAGACACAGGCAGGTCTCTGGGAGTTTGAGGCCAGCATGGTCTACCTAGTGAGCCCCAGGAAAGCCAGAGCTATGCAGAGAGACCCTGTCTCAAAACAAAACAAACTATATGTCCCCATGCCAGATACTACCATAAACTGTGTTTCTGAGATGAGTGTCTCACTGTGTCTCCTGACTGGGCTCAAATTCTCGGGATTCTTCCACCGTAGTCTCCTGAGGAAGCTGAGCCACTGTGTTCAGTTCAGACATCTTAGACGGGGCACGGTACTTTCCTAGCTTAGAAGACTTGAACTAAACACTGGGTAGCTGGCAGCAGGCCCTGAGGGAGTCACCCACACCTTCCTATCCTAGCTTTCTAGCTAGTGAACATGTCCTATGACATGCAAGCGTATGAGCATGAGGGAGTGTGAGCGAAGGCAGAGGGGGATGTCGGGTGTCATCCATACGCATGAGGGAGCATGAGCGAAGGCAGAAGGAGATGTCGGGTATCCTCCTTTTATCACTCTCATTTCCTGAGTTAGGGTCTCTCAGTGAGCCTGGAGCTCACCATCTGGGTAAACTGGCCGGTAAACTACTCTAGGATCCTTCTGTCTCTACCCACCTATGCTGGCATTGCAGACATGCCACCACACCTGGCTGTGTACCTGAGCACCGCAGCTACTTTATCCACTGAGTCATGTCCTGGCCTCGTGTGTCCCATCTTACAGTACAGTTACTCCTACTTCCTGCCCTCCACCTGTCTGCTTTGAAGTCTGATCTAAGTATAAGTGAGTAGAGCATGCTCACATGCAGGCCAAGCCTCCCCCATGCTCAGGAAGCCAAGTGCTCATGAGAATGGAGGCCATCATCTGTGAGAACACTAACGCCCCGTCCTCCGAGGCCTGGAGAGCTATCCCCTCTTTAATGAGATCACTGTTTCACACTGCGCCCCTCTGCCTCTGCTACTGGTTGATCCTACAAAGCAGCTGTGTCAAGAAGGCCCTTTGAGGTGAGTCTGATGGGAAGCGTGATGCCCACTGTGGGCGGTTGGAGACATAGCTCAACAGGTATGTCTGGCAAACGTGATGCTGAGTTAATTCCCAGCACTATAAAACAGGATAAAAATGGCTTTTTAAAAATGAACTACAAACTAGAGATCGCACTAATACATAAAACAAAACATTTCGCAGAAGCTCACCCAAATATAACACTATTAGAGAGATACTTTGAGGAGGACCTAGAGTCTAGAAGTGAGAATGAGGACGGCCCAGGGCGGACCTGGAGCTCGCCAGTGAATGGGACCTTTAGTGCAGAGCACAGTCCTTTCAAGACACACGCTTATCCCCAGCAGGATGCTGGAAACCTGAGCACCATGGGAACTAAAGCTAAAGTTAAATAAGTACCAGTTTCAAACCTTTATATTTTTACCCACCAACATAAGATCTTTGACACCAACAATTAGAATAAACGAATAGGATGTACTGGAAAAATAGCCAGGAAGACAAATTCAAATGCCAAGAGAAACCAGTCAGGACTCAGTAGCTAATGGGGACCTGGCTTGCAAATGATTGCTTTGAATGCAATTTTCTTCGAGGATCTGAGTCAGAACTTCTAGCTGAAAGATGCTGTAGATACATTTTATCAGGAAACTCACCGCCTCAGAGGCAAAAGTTATTAGCAAAATACAAAGTTTCTTCTGTAGAAATACTTAACAAATCTGAAAAGAAATAATGTAACTGGCCAGGCTGGGGTATCAATCACATGGTCAAGACTAGCCTGGGCTACAGCCAGACTCTAAGAAGTGTAGAGGAATGCTCTGCTTGGAGCCCACTGTGCTAACGCATTTCACCAACACATAAAGACATCTTAGATCACAGCAACAATGTTTAAAGCAAGTGCTACATTCTGTCCATCAAACCCAGGGCAACACTCTCAAGTTGTAAGTTTCTTTCTCCAGAAGATGATATAATCACCCCATAGCAGCTGTACTTGTAACCTGGGGGTTCAGCAAAAATGTCAGTGAGTGGGCTGGAGAGATGGCTCAGAGGTTAAGAGCACTGGCTGCTCTTCCAAAGGTCCTGAGTTCAATTCCCAGCAACCATGTACATGCAGGCAGAACACTGTATACATAATAAATAAATCTTAAAAAAAAAATGTCAGTGAGTGGTAAATGGGAGCACTGTCTCACTGTTGAGTACACTATGAACAAGCAGGAAAAAGCTTCCAAAGGAGCTAGTGGCGTGCATTAACGTCAGACACAGCAGCACAGAATCCACAAGCTTAACACTCGAAATGAACAAGCACAGAGTCAAGAAGAGATATGCTGAAGGAAACCCTAGGCAAGACAGCCCAGCACCCCCAACACATTAAGTGTCCAGACTTTGTTTTCTAAATAAAAAGCACAAAAGCTCCCAGGAGAAACAGCCAGGGTTAGAGCACGGGAAACAAAACAAACCTGAGTGTGAGAAAAGCCGCCATTAACAAACAGAAGTCAGCCGGATAGTGGCGTCCCAGCGCTCAGGAGGCAGAGGTGGATGGATCTCTGAGTTTGATGCCTGGATTATAAAGTGAGTCTAGGACAGCCAGGGTACACAGAGAAACTCTGTCTCGGAAAAACAAAAACAAAAACAAACAAACAAAAAACCGACCAACCAAACAAAAACAAAGCAGAGCTTGGTGGCAAACGCCTTTAACCCCAGCACTTGGGGAGGCAGGTGGGTCTCTATGAGTTCGAGGCCAGTCTGGTCTACGAAGTGAGTTCAAGACAGCCAAGGCTACACAGAGAAACCCTGTCTGGGAGAAAGGAGCCTTAAAAAAACACAAAACCAAACCAAACCAAAAACAGAAGATAGAGGCATGTGGAGAGGCCTAAGAGTCAACTTGCCCCTATGGCTAAGCTAGAGTAATTACAAGCAACAGTATTACAGTAGCAGATAACTCAGGAGATCAGTACATGGGACCACAGAGGCATACAGCAATGACCAACTATTTGAGGAACAGACAAAGTTGTTTGCATAGAATTCCAGACAAGGCACTGAACACACCATTGCAAAGGGAGAGTTTAATTTTGTACCTTCTAATTCATTGTACTTCTAATTCACTTGAGGGTGGACTAGAGTCTCAACCTTCCTAAGGCTATGACCCTCAAACACAGTTCCTGAAGTGGTGGTGACCCAACCATGAAATTATTGTTGTAACTTCAATAGTAATATTGAATTTCAATATTTCAACTGTAATACTGCTACGGTTATGAACTGTAAATACCTCACATGCAGGCTGACATGTGACCACAGGGGTCACAACCCAAGGGTTGAGAAACACTGGACTAGACCCAGCTAAGTGCTTTGAAAAAACTGAACAGAGAAAAGGAAAAATAGCAATTTTACAGCAGAAAAACCTGGCACACATGCAGAGCCTCACGGCCAAGGTGCACAGCAGCAGTGATGCTGGCTGAGCAGTGCGCTCAGTCCCCGGCAGCCCAGCTCTGGAGAACTCCTCCTGACGCATGGGGTAGTAGCGTCACCACAGGACCACCGGGCAGCTCAGAAAAGTCTGTAAGACACTTGACAGAACTTTCGAAGACCACCCAGGTCATGAAAAGCGAGACTGAGCTGGGTGTGGGGGTGCACACCTTTAACTCTGGCCAGCGGGCAGCGTCCTGAGTGAGCCACCAGCTTCTCCAATTCCTTCAGTCCTATGAGGTGGATGCTCGTTCATTTTACTGAGTCACTGGAAGGAAGTATTTTCTAAAGGTCACTCCTGAAATCAATCCAAACGCTGTGACCTCTCCCGTCCTTTCTGTGAAGAGCAGGAGTTACTATTGTCATCTCTAAACACACCAAGCAGGGAACTGTGCTGACTCAGCTGATTCATTACTCTTTACTTCACAAAAGAACAAGCCTGGTGTGGTGACATTCACCCCCCCGGGAGGATGAGGTCAGTTCAATTAAGGCCAGCCTGGGTTAAAGTTCTTGTATCAATATCCCTCACTCCACCAAAAAGAAAAAGCTGCCATGACCTCTTAGTAATGCAATGGTCTGGATGAGTACAGCTCCCACAGGCTCATGTATTTGAATACTTGGGCCCTAGCTGGTGGAACTGTGTGAGCAGGATGAAGGGGTCTTTGGCCTTGTTGGAGGAACCATGTCATGGGGGTGGGACGGAGCATTAAGTTTCAAGACTCATGAGATTCTCTCTGATGCACTCTCTCTCTCTCTCTGCCTTATAGCTGTGGATCAAGATGTAAGCTTCCCGCTGTCTCTTCACTCTATGTCAAGGACTCTAACACTCTGAAACTCGCAAGCCAAATTAAATGTTTTATTTTACAAAAGTTGCCCTGTTCATGCTATTTTAGCACGACAAGAGAAAAATAATTAAGACAACAGTATTAATCCAACAGGAATAGCACATAAACATTTAGTTTTTGGTGTGCGTGTGTGTGTGTGTGTGTGTGTGTGTTTGTTTTGTTTTCTGAGACAGTGTTTCTCTATGTAACAGCCCTGATTGTCCTAAAACTCACAGAGACCTGCCTGCTTCTGCCTCCTGCATGCTAGGATTAAAAGCATGCACCACTATCACAAACATTAAAACATTTTTAATGTTTGAGAAATTACACAAAATTTTTTAATAACTTGTAAGTCAAACAGAAAGTCTCTAAAGAAATTTGAAAATATTTCTAACAAATTAAAAATGAAAACAGAGTTTTCAAAGTCATAGGATATAGATAAAAGCAATGCTCAGAGGAAAAAGGACTAAATAATTACACTACAGACTTTCCAATCAAAGACTTCTAGTTTCTAGAAAGTAGAACTGAACAAAATAAACCTAAACCAAGTAGGAAGAATAAGAAAACGAAGAGTATGAATACATAAGACTAGCTGGGCCACACCCTCATAATTCAAGAACCTTGGAGGGTCAGTATTCAAAGTCAGCCTTGACCACAGTGAGTAAAGGAAAGCCAGGCTATACATACAAGACCCTGCTGGAATTAAAGGCCAGCCAGAGACATCTACAAAGCTCAAAACAAAGTGGGGGGGGGGGGGAAATCAACAAAAGCAACAGATGACTCTTTGAAAGGCCAATAAAACTGACCACTCTATCAAGGACAAAAAGAGGGTTTGCCATCAGACATGTGTGTTGCAAGGAAAGCAGGTGACGCCACGGTAACTGACACTCAGCGGAGATGCCCAGTGCCCTCAAACCACCCATCACCCAAGATGAGTGAGTTCAGCCGTGTAAAGAAAAGACAGCAACATAAATTCAACCAGCAAACCGAAAACTGAAAAGAATCCAGGCTAGGCTGTTTATATTAAGAGGTCTAGAAATTTTCTTTTAAAATGTACCATTACATTTACCCATGTGTGTGTATGTGCATGTGTGGACACACGTGCCATGGCCTCCGTGTAAAAATCAGATGATGGCTTACAGGAGTCGACTTCTCCTTCCACCACAGAAGGAGATTCAATCCAACCCTGTGGGCTGACTCAGACCCTTTGGCTTGATGGCAAGCACCTTTCCCTGTACAGCCATCTTGCCAGCCCAAGGTCTCTCAATTTTTTTAATCAAAACTTAGTATAGCTAGGCATGGTGACACACACCTTTAATCCAGCATTTGGGAGGCAGTTGGATTTATGTGAAGTTGAGGTCAGCTAGACTAAATATTGAGTTCCAGGAAGCCAGAGCTACACGGGGAGACCTCATCTCAAAACAACAACAACAACAAAATAGCAAAACAGTAATTGGTGCAGGCATGTGGCTCTGTTGAGAAGCAGCCTTTAGGTTCTTTCTTGTGACTGACCTGACACTTGGCAGCCATCCCTTCTCAGGGCTGCTGACTCCTTCTCTAGCCACAGCTCCTGTAAAGGCATTCAGTACTCTGTGAGGGCTAGGCCCTACCATCTAGATCTCCCCAAGGCCCACGGCAGAAAATGGACCTGCTTATTTGGAACCTCCATTTTCTTATTCATGGCCACAGGGATGGAGGATCTTCCCAGGCCTTCAGCAGTGTGGTCAGTCACCACCGTGGCTCCTCAAACTATGAGGAAGCAGCCAGTCCAGCTCGACCAATACTAGCTTCCCATGCTGACCTGGCAGAGCCAGCGGCCCAGGCTTCTGTGGTGCTGGACTGGAGGCCTGCCAACCGCCGCACCCTGTAACCTAAGCAGGCTGCAGCAAGCAAGACACCAGCAGGAGCTGGAAGAGCCGCTCCCTTCTCACCGTATCACCACACTGAGCTAGCTTGACCTCAGAATTGGGCCTTGCACACCAAGCAGAAAATGAACACGCAGTGCTGTCCTCCCCACCAAAAAATTGGTACAAAGTATTCGGAGTGGATCTGTCCTATAAAGCAAGCCATTGGCTAGCCACACAGTGAAATAAACAAAACGCACCACCAAGCATGTTGTAAATACATGTTAAGCTTCATCTATGTGGCGTGTGCATGTGTGTGTGCTAGTCTACACAGTTCTTGTGAGGGTTAGGGGACAACTTGCAGGAATGGGCTCTCTCACCACTGGGAGCCAGGGCACAGGACTCAGGCTGTTAGGCTTGGCAATAAAGGTCTGTTCCCACAGGCCATCTCACCATCCCACACTAAATATTTAAAGAACCCTAAGTCCTAGGTCACACATAAGGTCTCTTGACTAAAACATTTCTAATTTCAAAATATAAGAAAGAGAAACTACAGAAAGAAAAAGGAAAAACTGACTTTAGGGCTGTTAAGCCAATGCCTGACTCAAGCCTTCTAGACCATGACCAAGTAAAGGGCGAGGAAAACTCCCCAAGCAGCCAGATGAGGAAGCAGGCAGAACCCACAGATTCTCAGCAGCAGGCATAACATGGGTGACCAGGACCAAAGCTTCATCTTGGCATTCCCTTCGCACAGTAAGAAGGCACAAGCTCTTTCGAGACAAAGCAGAGCTGGTGTGCCGCACACACCTCAATCCCAGCAGAGGCAGGTACATCTCTACACCTTGGAGAGCAGCCTGGCCTACACAGTGAGTCCCAGGACAGCCAGCCTACACAGAGAGGCCCTGTCTCAAAAAACAACCAAACCAAAAAAAAAGGCAGAGTGGAGAATGAGCTAACTCCTAACTGGAGTCTGTTGGCATCGGCAGGGAAACCCACTCATGTACCAACTCATGTGGCAGGTGCTGGCCACCACTACAGGACAGACTGCGGGCTGTCTTGTCCGGGAAACCCCACCTTTAGCCTCAAGGCTCACAGAGTTAAACCTGAGGGAACCGTTGAATTCTGAGCATATTTCAGGAATATAAACTACATCAAAAGCCCCATGCATTGACTCAGCTCAGAGCTGCCCCAAGAGCGTTAGGTGTTGTGTAGCAGACACTAATGGTTTACTGCAGAAGTTCTGCTTGCCTCCTAGTCTGCAGAGAGCCTAGCTAGCCTAATCTGGGACAAGAAGACAGAAGGGCAATTCTGAGAAACTCCCATTGCAAAATAACTCAGCAAAACTTTGCATGCATTTACATTTGAATTCTTTCTTCCCACCTTTTAACAGTTTCTGAATTGAGGTTGCATCACACATTCAGTGTGTTCATTCTGCCAGGTGGATAGCTGCCTGCCAGTCAAGGCAGCTGGACTTGCACGGTGAGTTCCAGGACAGCCAGGGCTACACAGTGAGACCCTGCCTGAACAAACAACAAAACAGATACAAACAGCTCATAAGTTCAAAGGGAACTACCAAACTTTAAATTCAGAGCCCTGAACTCTCGTGTTGACAAGGTCATTCTGCTACACCAACAGGGATGGTGCTGGGAGGTGGGGTGGTGCATATACTGCTAATCCCAGGCCTTGAGAGGCAGCAGCATGTGCAGTAGCGGATAGGTTGATCTCTGTGAGTTCCTGGCCAAGTTGGTCTACATAGTGAGATTCAGCTGAGTTAGGAGTCCATAATAGCGAGATCCTGTTTAAAAAATAAAAAACAAACAGATCCTCACAACACTGTGGCCCTCTTACCAAGTCCTCTGTGGGCATAGTGACAGTCACCACAGAAGAAATGGTACAGACATCCTAACTGAGCTGCTCAGCTCTGTGACAGTGAGGCTTGATGTTGCTACATGCAGAAGATGGCTGATTCACCCGACTGGCCTTTCCAGTCATGGAGGTTCCCAATGTACCCATCTGCATTTCGGAGAGTTGTCTGAAAAGTGCAGTGTTGATGCTAAATATGTTTTATTTGTTGAGACTGTACTATAACTGCATCCTGTCCTCTCTAGAGGGCAGCCATCTCACACACGGCCTCTGACTTAGACCTAGCCACCTTGTGGCACTGCGCAGGCTCTCTTCTCTGAACCTGAGGTAGCCAGCCTCAGAAAAAGACTTCAAGATTTTCCATTTTGTTGACAACTTTAAGTGCCCCCTCTAAAACACTTTTTTCAGACAAGCCTCAGCAGTTTTTCTACCAAAACCAAAACTTTTTGCCATCAATTCAAGGGTTGCTCCTGAACACTGAGCAGCTTATGGGGAAGATGTCTAGAGAAGATTAAAGGGAATTCTCTGAAGAGACAGCTCAGAGGTTTAAGAGCACTGGCTGCTTTTGCAGAGGGCTGGTTTTGGTCCCCCACATCCACACTGAGGCTCACAACCATCTGTAAGTCCACGGAGATCTGAGGTCCTCTTCTGGCTTCTGAGAGTACCAGGCACACACATAATGTGCTCACACACACAGGCCAAAAACAAGGTGGGGGTGGGGTAGAACTCAGGAGAGACAGACAGGCCAGATCTCTGTGAGTTCAGGGTGAGCGACATTGTGAGTTCCAGGATAGCCAAGTCTACAAACTAGGACCCTGTCTTAAAAACCAACCAAACCAAAAAGAATGCAAGTATTCTTTTTTTTTCCCCCCCAATGGAATTAAAATAACTATACTTACTTAGCATGTATGTGTGATGCGCACAAGCTGCAGTGCCGCAGCATACATGTGGAGGTCAAAGAGAGCTGACAGGAGCTGGTTCCTTCTTTCCCGAATGTGGGTTCTGGGGACAGAAACCAGCTCACTGGCTGCAGGCACTTTCTCCACTAAGCCATCTTACTTGCTTAAAAAGAGATGTTCTAAAGGAGAGGTTAACATGTAAAATAGAGCCTAGGACTTGGCCCACACATTAATCCCAGCACTTGGCAGTAAAATGGGAACGTTCCCGCCTACCCTGGGCTACAGAAAGAAAAAGGGCAAGAGCTGGGAGAGGCACCAGGCAGAACAGCGAAGAAGCAGGCATCTTTAAAACCATGAATATCCAGGGATGTTACGGAGTAGGAAGGAAAGCCTCACATATCACGTGACTAGTAGAGCTGTGCTACAAACCAAAGAACTGGAAGAAGGCATGGTTGTGGCTCACAGGGAGCACCCAGCACATCTCCTAACAAATAGGACACATTGTGCTTGTCAAGCCTGGGAAGGGTAGGGAAGGTTCACGAATGTTGTGTAAGTGCTGCATGTGCATAGGAAATGCCCTAGTGATCAGGGACTGCAGTCTGAGTGTGCCCCACCAGCTTGGGTCTGTGCGGCTGACCCTCACTTGGTGGTGCCTGCCTACGACATGAAGAACTAAGGATGTGGTCTGACGGTCAGTCTGCTTCACTTCTGCTTAAGCCAAGATGTGGACAAGATGGCACCAAAAGCCCCAGCACTGTGGATAGAGCCCAGCTGTCAACCTTCACTGCCATGACCAACAGGGACCTTCTGAAACAGCAAGGAAAATACAGTGCTCCACCCCGCAGCCGCCTCGTCAGAAAGCGAGACAGTAATTAACACAGCCACGCCACTCCTAAGGGCTTGTTCTCATCTAAAAACAATGGTGTTCATTTTAAAGCTTTACTTGGCTGCAATATGTATGTGCAGAGCAAAAACAAGCCAAAGCCAAACCCCACCACACACACCTCTAACCATAGCACTTGGAAAGCTCAAGTAAAAAAGATCACTATAAGCCAAGGGCAGCCTGGGCTACATCGAGAAATCCTGTTTCAAAACAAAACAAAATTTAAAAAGAGATGAAGTAAAAGCTTCACTGCGAACACCATGGGGCGTGCATCTTGACCCGAGCACTTGGCTGTGGGAGGCACAGCTCCGTGCTGGAGCTGGAGGGTGGCTGAGTGTTAGCAATGTGGATTGCTCTTGCAGAACACTGGGGTTTGGTTTCCAGCACCTACATGTGCAGCCCCAGTTCCAGGGGACCTGACACCTCTCTACCTCCAAGGGTGCGTGCACATGGTACACATAAATACACTCAGGCACACATACCCACACATAAGATTAAGTATCTTTAAAAAAGAGTTTAGTTCTGTGCCAGCCTGAATTATACACAGTTATAATAGCCTGAGGTACAAACGCGTGCGCGTGCACACACACATCCACAGACACACATGCACACACCCACAGACCCCAGCTAAAGAAGACATGGTTTGTGGAGGGGCCAAGGATACAGCTCACAGGCAGATTATTTGTCTAACATGCAAGAAACCCTGGATTTTATCCCCAGCAGAGGGGAAAGGGAGAAGAAAGGGGAAGGAGAAAAAGAAAAAGACAAAATTGACAAGTGGTGCTATCACAGGCTTGTAATCAGAGCTTGTGGGAGCTGGAGGCAAAGGGGTCATTGGTCACTCTTAGCTACTACACAGGGATCTCAGAATAGTCTGGCTACGCCATACCTTGTCTCAAAAGGGCAGGGGGTGCTGGAGTGGTGCATTCACCTGTAAGTTAGGTTCAGAGACCCTATCCGGTCTCCAAAGGCACTACGTGCTGGCAGTGTACAGACTTTCAGGCAAATGCTCATCCACACAAAATAGGGGAGGGGCTGGGAAGGAACAAGTGAATTTCCTTGGGCAGGAAGAAGAGTAGGAAGGGGAAAGCAATGGTGGTAGGTGACGGCGTTAGGCCGAGAGGGGAAACAGAAATCTGCTGGAAAGAAAGAGCTCAGACAATGAGGACAGGAGCGAGCACACAAAGACAGGACTCTGTGGCCTCTCTGGGGTGACGATGGGGTGGGGGTGGGCCAGGATGAAAGGTGCTTTCATCTTCTGCCAAGGAATCTGCCTCTATTACAGGAGGCACAGCCAGAGCAATGATGCCACGTAAGCACAACAAACATTCTTTCTACTATTAAATCTTTCCGACTAAAACTATTCAAAGTTTCCATGGGCTGAATATGAGAACATTTCTTCCAGGGTGAGTGAGGTAATACCAAAGGCCCCACTCACGTCCAGCCAAGAACTTCCCCACAGGGCACAGGTAAAGTAGAACAGGAACTGGCCTGTGAGTAAGAAGGGTGGAGAGAACAAATGACCATCGAGGGTTTTGCCCAATTACCAAGGGAGGTTGTTAGTGGGCAGGAAAGTTTTTTTTCTGGGAAATTTTAAAGTCCCAGCCTATTGAACACTCAGGTGCTCTGCCCATGATTAGTTGAAACAAAGACTTAAGGTTCTGAAAACAGGCCCTGGAGCCACAGGCGGCTGGGGCCAGCAGGCCCAGGGGAGCTTGCCTCAGAGCAGTGATTGAAGGTTAGGTTGCCCCTCACTGGGCGGCACAGTGGGTAGAGCATGGCCTGGGTTGCAGAGTGTGTATTACTGTATGAAAAGTGAGGCAGTGCAGGAGGGGGCGGGAGGGGAAGAAGGCGAATTTCTGTGAGTTCAAGGCCAGCCTGGGCTACAGAGAAACCCTATCTCAGATAAAAAAAAAAGAAAGAAAGAAAGCGAGGCAATAATAAGAGGGTAAGAGGTGTTAGTAGTTGAATAAGTCCCCAGGATTGGCGAGCAACCACAATCTGTACACTCTCTGCTGTACATGGCTTAGGTCTAGGGATGGTCTTTTGACAGCACCTATGGATCACACAGCAAGGCCAGCATCCCAGTAAATGAGTGTCTACAATGCCAAGTAGCTCTCACACACATCATCAAAGCCTAAATTTCTAGAGCAAAAGAAGCACACCAGACAGGCTCAATTTGTCATTAATTCCTCGGCATTTACCGGCATGGCTACAAAGGCCGTGCAGGTACTGCATCATGTCCAAAGACTGCGTGAGCAACACTGTGGAGCTTATGAGGTACTGCCTTGCCTCCTCTGCCCTAGCGTGCATGAGAACACACTCACCTCCATAGTAGAGTCCTGTAGCAGTGCACATCCGCCACTGTCCCTGATACATCCCTGCTCTGCTGGGGCTGCACATCTGCACGCTGACATCTGCGACCTCTTGGGGCTCAAGCGATCTCACCATCACCATGTTCACATGTCCAAACTGGTCGCCCCCGACATACTTAAGACACACACCTGGAGGCCAGGCCTCAGCCCCTGAGTTCAGGCAAAAGAAGGAAAAACGTTAGATCAGTCGTCCAGTGCTGGAGTTTCCTGTCAACTGAGCAAGAGCTCTCTCCACACACATGCGCAAGTCTACCTACCTAGCCCTGAGCAACCTAGTGTCTTGTGCCATTCAGCAAAGGAAGTGTGAGGGCGGGAGATGGTTCAGTGGGAAGCGGCACTTACTGCGGAAGCTTGACGAACTCGATTTGACTCCTGGAACTCACACAACAGAGAGAGAGACAATCATCTCCCCCAAGCTATCCTTCGGCATCCATATGTGCGTGTGAGCACACACGCACACTTTAAATGTTTTTTAAAAAAATAATTTGTTTTTATTTTAAGTGAACTGGTGTTTTCCTGCATGTGTGTGTGTGTGTGTGAGGGTGTTAGATCTCCTAAAGCTGGAGTTACAGACCACTGTGAGCCACCATGTGGGTGCTGGGAACTGAACCCAGGACCTCTGAAAGAGCTGCCAGTGCTCTGAACCGTTGAGCCACCTCTCCAGCCCCTAAATGAATGTTTTAAAAAAGTAATTGTGAGAAACCAACCTCTGGCCAAAAGTATACTTTTATTAAATTGGCAAATGTCACAGGCAAAACCATTCAAGATCTGTGTCAGCTGACCTTAGAAAAGGCCACGTGTTGCTGACTCCCAGAAGCCTAAGAATGCCCAAGAAAAGTCCATGGAGAGGAAGGCCAAGCCCAACACCTGGGAGAAAGCGCGTTTTCTACTAAAAGGAAACATGTAGCCACTTCACTTGAATTTTTAAAGTAAAAAAAAAAACCCAGCCAGGTCTGGTGGTACAAGCCTGTAATACCAGCACTCAGGAGGCTGAGGGAAGAGCATTTTGAGTCTGTGGGCAGCCTGGTCTACCACAGCAAGTTCCAGATTACCCTAGCCATCCCAGGAGCCTTCATCGCAAAGCAAGGAAGGAACAAAGTTTGTTTACAGTGTTTCCTAGAGAGAAAAGGATGAAACATTCATGGAATGATGTCTCTACTATAACACTTAAAAACAGTGTTGTACAGACAGGGCAATAGGTCAGTCAGTAAAGCGTTTGCTCTCTAAGCACAAGAACCTAAGTTTGAGCCCCAGAACCCATGTACAAGAAGCTGGGAGGGGGTGGGAGATGGTTCAGCAGTTACAGTACCTGCTGACCAAGCAAGAGGACTACAATTCAAATCCCCAAAGCCCGGTAAATGCTACGGAGGCACAGCAGTCCTCCTGCAATTTCAGTCTTAGAAGAAATGGGATCCTCAGAACAAGCTGGCTACCAAGACGTTAAGACAAAAGAACCTGCTTCAAAAAACAACATGGAAGAGCAGTGAACATAGGTTTCCAACATCAACCTAGGATCTGTTAGAATGTGTACATGTGTGCACAAGGCACTCCCCACACATGCACACCCACACAAAAACAAAGGTACACATGCATGTATAGCAAACACATGAAAAGATTAATATAAAAAAGGCCAGGCGCAGTGGTATGTGCTTGTAATACCAGTCACAGACGGAGAAGGCAGCGGATCAGCCAGCCAGCCTTCCTGGCAGGTCACACTTCAGTAAAAACAGCAGACACCTGAGGCTGTCCCTTGGCTTACACACACACCCAGTTCATTGCCTGATTTAATACTTTTCTTCTGGGATCCAATAAACTACCCAGGGGCTCCTAACACTGTTTAGGTCTCAGGTTCAAATAATGAGAGGGGAAAATCCAAAGGATGGGCGTGGAACCCAGATCTTCGGCAGCCATGCCTTCCTTTCCTGTAACTGCCGAGGCTGTGCGGCTTGTGCTCTTGTGTAAGCTGAAACTGATGTGTACATCAAAATGAAAGTCTAAATGGCGACTCATCAAGTGCTATATGTAGCCACAAACGCCTGCATGTGATCGTTCCTGGAAACAGCTCCAACATGCACTCAATGATACTGCCCCCTTTAGTTTTATAAAGACTTGTTTTTGGTTTTTGGTTTGTTTTGGTTTTTTGAGACAAGGTTTCTCTGTGTAGTCCTGGTTGTCCCAGAACTTATTATGTAGACCAGCTGGCCTCAAACTCAGAGACCCTCTGCTTGTCTCCAGAGCACTGGGACTCAGGATGTGTGTCACTAAGGTACTCCCCCTCTCTGCCATCCCTGCAATAAAACAATGAGGACTGCAAGCCTAGGGTACACTGTAGGAAACACTATCTTTAAGAAGATGGTGGTGGAGGAGAGAATGCACACGGCTCTGATGGAGGACAGCACCCACAGGGTAGGTCACAACTGCCTTTAATTCCAGCTCTGTGCGATCTGACCTCCTCAGGCTCAAACACACAAACCCACACTCAGACACATATCTATGCACAACTTAAAAACGAAAAACCTTTAAAGATAAAACAAATAACAACAAAACAAAATATCAGTAACCCTGCCAGCAAGTCAAGTGGCACAGGCCTTCCAGAAGTTTAAAAGAGAGCTTAATCCCAGGAGTTGAGGGCCACTCTAGGCAACATAACAAGGTGTAAAACAGACTGCCTGCCAATTGCCTCCTCAAGTTAACAGACTAAAGGACAGCCAGGGTTGACGGAAAAGCGGCTGCCATGCTGACATCACATGGAGATGCATCTATGGGGGTCTGGTACAGCTTACTTGTTGCAGGTCAAGAAAAAAAGCAGGTGATAGGAAGTGCCTTAGAAAATGTCAGTCTCATTAAAGATTAAGCTCCAAGGAGGGAATCTTTCTCTCCCCCCCCCCCCCCACAATAAGGCAATGTCTGTTACCACACACACACACACAAATCGGGTTTTTTTTTTTTTTTTTAACTTCTAAGAAAAGAAGGTTAGCCGAGACTATGGGTGTGAGGCTTGGCTGTGGTGGGCAGACAAGCCTGAACGGCTGGACCCAGGTCTCTCAGCTACACGCAAACAGTATACTGTTATACTACAAAAAAACACACCAAAGGAGGAACATTTCATGGTTTAGGTAGGCTCCTCCTCTTTCGGGACACTCCTGCTAACTGAGTCTGTTCAATGTGGTGCATGAAGCGCCTCTTGAAAAAAAGGTGGAAGAGGTATCCTCTCTCAATTCTAGAGTGCAATGCCGTCAGGGTGAACATCATCAGCCTTCTGAGCCACCGATGGTGTGCTTCTACTTCTCATAGTCACAACGCTAGGACAGGTAGATTTGCCAACGTATAGGCATAGGACCCTCAGCCGAGCATGGGGGCACATGCCTCTAATCCCACATTGGAGACAGGCAGAGGGATCACAAGCTCAAGGCGTACCCAGCTACACTACAGGATGCCGCCCCCAAAATGCATCCCCTATGCTGCAAAGAAGGAAGGAAAGACTGAGAGCTATCTGGACCCCAAGTCGGAGAAGTTTTACAGGACTTCCAATTAGGTCTCCATGACAAACTGATAGTCTAGAACAAAAGAATGACTCGTGTGCTTTATGACTTTGGAAATTAAGTTCTGAATAAGGCAGCAATGCTCTGTTATCACAGAACATCACTTTATTATTAAACAAAACAAAAAACTAGGGGGCTAGAAAGATGGCTCAGAGGTTAAGAATACTGGCTGTTCTTCTTAAAGGTCCTGAGTTCAATTCCCAGCAACCACATGGTGGCTCATAACCATCTATAGAGAGATCGGGTGCCCTCTTCTTGTGTGCAGGTAGAGTGGTGTATAACAACCACTATCCCATCATCCTGTCATGTGCCAATTCTGAGATAACACCACCCCCAAAATCAGAACAAAGGCATCCAGTAGCTCCAGAAAGCCTGGACACAACCACAGGTCTGTGGCTACATGTGTGGAACATGTCCATGTTGTGCAGAAGACAAGCCTGGTGTGGGGGCTACTCCATGAAGACAGACCTCCCCACACCCAGCAAGGCAACTACAACATGCTGAATTGTGATAAATGAGCTCAGGGAAGTATCTTCTCTGTAATCAGCCTGAAAAAAAAGGTGACAAAGTTGCCTATTTTAATGATCTGAATAAAGAAAACAGGGTGGGGGATGGTGACCACAGATCAATTTCATCATCCCAGTTACACAGTGACACCACATGGAGGGAGCAAAACAATCGTTCTTTTCAATTCCTTCCCAAAGTCTAGTTTCGTTTTCATGTCTACGAAGCTCTAAAATACAAGCGACTGTGAGCTGCACTCATCAGTCACAGCTGTGCGGCATCCATGAGAAACCACGACCAGTGTAGCCTCTGTTAGAAAGACTAAGAGACTGTAAGCTGATGACAAAGAAAATCTGACTGCTTGCACTTTTTTATTTTAGAGTGTACATGCGTGCTGGGGATTGAACCCAGGCCCTGTGTGCTCAAGGTACACTCTAATATCGAACCCTACTCAGTCTTCACTGCTTCAATCCTAGATGTGTGCATCTACACAGCTAAATGTCAAGGCTGATCAGAAAGTACATGATGGTTAACTCTGGGGAAGCTGGTTTCTGGGACCACTACCTGTAGTCATTACATAGCTCGCCTGTTGTCTGGCACCTAAAGCAAGAGGCACCATGACAGCTACTACACAACAAACCCTCTCAGGGAGCACTTTCTCCAGAAGCAGGCATGAGTGACAGTCAGAAAGCAGAAGTGGTTTGTGTCTACTCTACTTCTACACTAACACTGTTTCCTGAAGACACAGGCAAAACTAGTACAACGCAGCCATGACCTCGAATAACTCAGCCCTCCGCAGCCCCTCGTCAGAGGGAAAGACTCAGGCTGCAGGGATAAAGCTGCACTGTACCAGCTTCAACTGTAGAAGAGTGAAAACCTGTTTGTGCATGGTACCTTGAAGGACGAAATCTCACTCAATTCCAACTGAGACACAAGAACTGCCTTTCACACATACATTCTGCTAACAGCAGCAACCTCAAGTTTTAGGTCAAGAGAAAGGGAGGCTTTGGGTTTCTGACCTGGTATGACAACCATCAGACAGCCTCCCCACATCTGCAGAGCTATCGCCTGTAGAAAGCAAAACAGCTACTCTACAAGCAAGTTTTGTTATTGTCTGGGGACACGGTCTCTGCCTGCCTGCTTACTCGGCCCCTCCCCCACCTTCTCTAGCTCAGGCTGGCCTGGTGCTCAACACCTTCAACTTTCTGTTTCGAAACTATTGGGATTAATAGCGCACTCTGGCTTCCTTGGCCTCCTAACTACAGCCCTGTGGCAGGCAGTGGGGGGCACACGTCTCGAACCCAGAGTGAGGTGGCCTCATGAGGCAGGAAGATGGCACGCTTGAAGCTAGTCTGGCTATAGGGAGAGACCCTGTCTCAAAACAAAGCCCCAAATAACTAACTGGGTGGGCAAACTTTGAGCTGTAGGCTACGCAGAACTGTACAGTAAGACTTTGTCTCTAAATAAACAAGTGGCTGGTGAGGTGGCCAAGAGGGTAGGTAAAAGGTGCCTGTCTAACAGTATAAACTGAGTTCAATACCCATGGCCCACACAATGACAGGCGAGGCGATGCCTCACTTGTGCTGCCATAACACAAACTAAATAAAAACGTGAACAACAGAGCAGAGAGGTGGCTCAGAGGTCACCCGCACGGTGGCTCAGAAGCCTCTGTACCCCCACCTCAGAGGATGAAGCCCTTTCCAGCCTCTTTCAGCATCAAGTACCCAAACATATAAAACAGCCACACATACCTATTTATTTTTAAACTTACTAAAGAACTCACGTATTTTTCAGATCATATTTTTTTACTCTTGTAAGTATGTAAGGCATTGGCTTAACCTTAAATCAAACTTGAATCAATCAGTTTTCAAACAAATTTCACTCAAAATGATTTTCACAAACTAGTATAGTGGCATATGCTTGTAATTTCAGCACTTGGGAGGCGAAGTGGGAAGATCTCATGAGTCCCCCACCTCAGAAAGTATTACCGGAGCTGGGTGTGGTGGGGCACACTTTTAACCCCAGCACGGGGGGAGGCAGAGGCAGGTGGATCTGAGTTCAAGGCCAGCCTGGACTACAGAGCAAGTTGGATAGCCAGGGCTACACAGAGAAACCCTGTCTCTAAAAACCAAAAAGAAAGAGGAAAAAGAATCAACAGAAAACCACACTTTTTATTTTGAAAACATGTTTAGTCTATAATACTAGGTGCGTAATTCTGAGATGATGAAAAGAAGCTGAACTGGAAAATTTTTAAGTGAAAAGAAATTAAGCAAAGTAAAAAGCAAAACAAAACAAACACAAAAACCCAGAGTTTGGCTAAAAATTTAAAGAAAAAACAAAAACCAGAAAACGTGAGATTTTCCTGTGTCACCTCGCACCTCCAACTACCAAAGTGCCACTGTGATGAGCAGAGAGGGAGGGGGCTCGGGGAAGGGCTACCTGGCTGCACCCGCTGTGTTTGGTCTGCTACCTCAACTCTCCTAGAAGTCTCTGGACCACGACAGCAAGGGGCTCTCATACGGACTTTAGTGTGAAGCAGGACGACTGCCGTGTCAGATAGAGGCCAGGCTAGCTATCAAACAGAACAAAGCAGGTTAGCCAGAGTCTCATCACAATGAACTAAATTACAAAGGGGAAACTGAGGCAGACTTCTTTTTGGAAGTCTACTTGGGTCCTGTGAGTTTCATGTCCTCTCACATCAAACTGCCATGATAGACAAGGCACAGCACACAGCTCAGTCTCAGCTGAATGCCACTTTTGCCACGCTTTCCAGTCTTCATTACTAAGCATGGAAACACCTTCAGCCAGGAAGCTCGAGTCTCCATCGATGAGACAAAGACACAAAGCTAAAAGCATTTAACAGGCAGAGGTGGAAACAGACATGTCCAGGTTCCACTGTCAGAGAACAATGTAACTCACTGACCCACAAGTCAGAACAACGCACGTCACTTAACTGCCGTCTAGTGTTCGTTTCTGTTTTGAGATGGGTCTCACTGTGCGGTGCTGGCTGCTTGGGATTTCAGTAAGTAGTCCGGGCTGCCCACACACCTGCAGCACTCCTTCAGCTGAGTGCCACCGTGCTACTTACAGTGTGCTTCATTAGAAGGGCTCCTCTGAACTCATTCCACACTCCTTACCCTATCCTTACCCTAGTTCTCTCGGTGCTCTAATCCCTCACAGACATGCAGCACAATTTCAGAATACTGTGGCCACACAGAAATGAGCTTCCAAGGAGCAGACGCCCACAGCTCTTCCCAACTACCCTGGCTTTCTCTAGTCAAGGAGGCACCCCCTCAGCCCTGCCAGAGAGGACAGGAGTAATGAAAGCAGAAGAGAAATGCCTCAGGAGAACTCCAGGTGGAGACAGTACCACACAAGCCAACTTCCTAGTAGCAAATGAATATTAGCTTGTATCTTGATGCAACAAGAGACTAAGCTTTTTTCCTCTTCTCTCAGTTCGCTGGTGACTGCTCATTGTGCTGGTACAAGAAAACGTCACATACTGTGCATTTAAAAACTCAGCCACACGCCTTTAATTCCAGCACTCCAGACAGATGCAGGCAGATCTCTAAGTTTGAGGACAGCCTGGTCTACAGAGTGAATTCCAAGATAGTTAGAGCTACACAGAGAAATCCTGTCTTGAAAAAATGAAAGAAAGGAAACAAAGAAAGGAAGGAAGGAAAGAAAAGGAAGGGAAGGAAGGAAAGAGAAAGAGAGAGAAAGGAAGAAAGGACCAGTCCAAAATCAGACATAACCTCAAACATTCCCTTCTTATTCTAACCCTAATTAAAAAAAAAATTACCCTAGAAATTGCTGTCACAAACTCACCGGAATTCTGAATCCGCCATGTTTTTATAAATTGAGTGTCAGGAGGTATAGACTCCCCTTCTCCTATGGTGACGTCTTCCACAAAGGACATGGAGGGCACACTGATATTTGGGCTCTCAAAGTCATAATAGGCGCCAATTGCTGCTTGTAAGTTCCTATAGATAAAAGACAAAAGACTTCAGTACGGTTAGAGAATATTATCTGAACTGTTAAACCCAAGGAAACCCTTTCTTAGGGTTGGCCACAGAGCCAGAGGCGCCCACTACCAAACCTTTAAAAGCCACTGATCACTGCTAAGAACAAGCGGAAAAGCAGAACCAACAAATTTATGTCTCTTTCTCCTGAAGGTGCCCCACAGAGGGCTAACAGGCCACTATCAACAAAAAGCACAGCACGCATCCACAATGACAGAAGAGCAGCAGCTTAGAGTTTCTCAGAGGCCAGGTGTGGTGGCAGGATTTTGGCAGAGGCAGGGAGGCCACCACTTTGCAACTCTTTTTAAAAGATCTTCTTTTAATTATGCATAGGTGTTATGTGTGTATGCACCTGTGTGCACATTGTAGGTGCCCACAGGGGCCAAATTTATCTGATCCCCTGGAGCTGAGTTAGTTGTGAGCCACCTGAAGTGAGTGCTAGGAACCTGGATCCCCCGAAGAGCAGCATGTATTACCTGCTGAACCACCTCTCCAGCAACCTCCATAAATTAAAAATAAAGAGGGGAAAACAAGTTGGATGTGGTGGTTTGTGCCTTTAAGGGGTCAAGGTGCCCAGCACTTTGGGAGACAGAGGCAGGAAGATCTCTGTGAGCTCAAGGTCTGGCTGGTCTACATATGGAGTTCCAGGGCACTTAGGAGAGAACTTGTCTCCATAAGACAAAATAAAACAAACAAACCCGAAAAACAATTTACTTATCGTGCATGTATAAGTGGGGTGTGTGCACGCTACGGCACAGAGGTGGGGTCAGAGAACAGCCTGAGGGAGTCAGTTTTCCCCCTCCAGTCTGATCTCTGCGGATTCCTCCCCTAAGCCATCTTGATGGCCCAAGTTCCACTTTTAAAGTACTCTACTGATTTATTTTCTTGCAAAAGAATCCACGTACATGAAACAGAAGATGCACTGTTTAATGGGAGATAAAGTATGCTCCCTCTCCTCCTGACGCTGCCACACAAGAATAGCGTTCCTGCCAGGGCTTTCACAGGCACGCACTGTGCATAGAGCATGCGCTCTGACTTCCCATGCACACTCCACTATACACGGCTCCTGGCTTTATGAGCTCGGCACTAAGATGATTCTGTCACCTATGTCAATAGTGAGTAGGCGCACTGTCTGCACATCTGTGGTCACTGTAAAGTATTCCACTATTTTACCAAGCAACTACAGTGTTTCTAACCTCAGCTTTTCCACAGAGTTCAACATCTATCACCCGTTCATATGCACATCGTTTATGGAATAAATTCATTATGTAGTTCTTAGAGGGTGTATTTGTATTTCCATTGCTGGGTACAAACTTCCTTCTGTAAAAAGATGCAGATCAACGCGAGCACTACACGCATGGCAGTGCCGGCTTCCCTGCTGGATGGCAGTGTTTCTTCACTGTGCTGGATTTTTGCCAACTTGATAATATCTCACTGACATTTGAAAATGCTATTCTTTTTGCTGGGTGTGGTAGTTCACGCTTGTGAGTACCCAGGGGGATGAGGCAAGAGGATTACAGTTTGTATCCAGTGTTACCTAAGTATGGAGCCTGTTTCAAAAACATTTTTTTTCTGTAAGAGAAGTTGCCACTTTTTCATGTTTAAAAGCTACTGGGGTGCTGGAGAAAGGACTCAGCAGTTAAAAGCATTTGACTCTTTTTTTAAAAAATAACTTATTTATTTTATGTCCTTTGATATTCAGCCTGCATGTATGTCTATGTGAGAGTGTCAGATCTTAGTTACAGACAGCTGTGATCTGCCATGTGGGTGCTGGGAACGGAGCCCAGGTCCTCTGAAGAGCAGCCAGTGCTCTTACCCGCTGGGCTATCTCTCCAGCACCATCTTCTTGCTCTTAGAAAGAACTGAGATTCAATCCCCAGCACCACATGGTAGCTTATAACCTGTAACTCTAGTTCCAGGGCATCCAACACACCCTCTTCTGACCTCTGAGGGCACCAGCCATGCATGTGGTACACCAATGTACATATAGGTAAAAACACTTATTCACATAAAATAATCTTTAAAATTTTTAAATTAAAACTATTTGTGGTGCTAAAGTGAATAAAGACCTGGGTATACAAATGTGAGGATGTGAGCCAGGATCCCTAGTACTCACAGGCAAAGCTAGGCAAGGAAGGCAGAGACAGGAGGATCTTAGGGCTCATGGGTCAGGATGTCTAGCCACCTGGTGAGCTCAAGGTAAAACACCTGTCTCTATAAGCTAGGGAGAGCTGGGTATGATGTCACAAGTCTTTAAGCCCAGCACTTGGGAGCCAGAGGCAGGAAGATCACTGTGAGTTCAAGACCAACCTGGTCCACACAGCCATCTAGGGCTACATAGTGAAACCCTGACTCAAAACAAAAAGCTGGGGAGCAGTGACTACCCTCCCGCCTCTGGCCTCCACACAGACCAGCACACATATACACTCACTCTCAAAAAGTTCTATTTGTAAGCTGGGGAGGGTACACCAGCCTGTAAACCCTACAACTCAGGAAGCGGAAATAGGGAGACAGGAGAAGGAAGACTTCAAGACCAAGCTGGGCTACATGAATCTTGTCTCAAAATAAAAAAGGAAAAGGAACAAAGCAAACTGCTACTTGTAACTTCTTTCTTGGAAGAGCCACCTGGCTAACTACTAAGAAGCCAAGCACATGACTCAGAGTCTTCCCCAACAGAACAGTATCCTTTCAGGGCTGGCTCAGGTTGCCAGGGCCAGAAACCAGAAGCCACAAAGGCCGTTTCAATAAGCTCTGTCCATCACAGAGATCAAAGGTATCTCTGGTAATGATATTATGGGATTCTCTTCTTGTCTCACCATCAGTGAGCTCATTACCAGTTCCCACAGCAGACAAAGAGCCAACCTTATACTTCTCCGCAGAACGCGCTGTACTCCTGAGCCAGTGGCTGCTTCTACCACGGACAAGCACGGAAGGAAACAAGTGCTCAATGGACACCTAGGAGCAGCAGATATTTTCTGGCTAGGGCCTCTGTGCTTGCTTTTCCAGGTGTTTGCAGCTGCCAGAAAAGCAGGCTATACTTAGAGCAAGCATCATGTGATGGTGGCCCGTCATACCAAGCAGTAAGGACTGGAAATTACGACACCAGCTGCCTGCCTGTCCCATGTGCTTGATGAACTTTACATGGAGCAGTCCCGGGCCAGGAGCCAAATTGCACCTGTTTCCTCACTGCTGTATACGAAGACTTGGACTTTGGTCTTTCCAGCAGTTTCCTTTGCAGGTCACAATAAGCAAAACCCTAACTCTGTGGCTTCCTAACCCTGAGGTGGAGACAGACTCCAAAGCACATCAGCAATCAGCCCCATCCGTAAGGACTGAAGATGAAGTATGAGAAAAGAAGCCTGGTTTTCCATTTGCTCATTTGGAAACATTCAGTAAAAGCTGTGTGGGTTTTTATTGTTTTTTTTTGTTGTTGTTGTTGTTGTTTTGTAAAGACAGATTTTCTGCCTCAAGCAACCTGTATTATCTCCTAGCTATAAAACCCAACTGGGAGGGAAAGACTCTTGCACATTCGGACAATCAGCAACTCCCACAGCACTCTGTCCCACCTTACCTGTGAGTGTGCCCTCAGGTCAGCCTTACTGACCACTGGAGAAGGAACATGGACCACTAACGAGCAAAGTCCAACTCCCTTATTAGGCAGACACATTTTCCCTCCTTAAACCCCTCCATGAATCCCAATTCATCACACAGCTGAAGCAAGCAAAAGTACTTGCTCATCCATACCTGCTGGCACAGGTTACTAACTCAGCCAGAGAAAGACCAACAGCCCTCTTTAAGCCCAAACTTAAAGTGAAGACCTAGTGAGTTGAAATGTCAACCAGAGGTGGGAGGGAGGTGCAGAGACAAGGCCAGAAGCTGAGTGTAGGGTGGGCAACACTGTAGATCCTTACTGTCTGGGAACTGTAGCCACCAGATGACTGAAGTGCTACACTGTGCCTCATTACCACACACAAAAAAGGTTTTTGTGGGCCTCAAAATCATAGAGACCCACTTACCTTAGTTCCATCTGCTGGGACTGAAGATGGGTGTTACCATGCCTGGCAAACACAAAACAAAAACTTTTAAAAGAGCCATCACAGGGGCTGGAGAGATGGCTCAGAGGTAAAGAGCACTGGATGCTCTTCCAGAGGTCCTGAGTTCAATTCCCAGCAACCACATGGTGGCTCACAACCATCTATATTGAGATCTGGTGTCCTCTTCTGGCCTGCAGGTGTACATGTAGACAGAACAGTGTATACATAATAAATAAAATCTATAAAAAAAAGGAAAAGCCATCACAGGCCATGTGTGAGGCACACACTGGTAACCTCAGCATCAGGAAGGCAGGGTCAAGAGAAGGAGAATCACAAATTCAAGGCCAGCCTGGGCTACATAGTAAGAGGGGAAATGGTCAGAATTGAAAGCACGTGATGTTTAAGTGTGCTCACAAGAATGCAGAGGAGTGCAGCACTGGGACAATGTGGGGGTCAGGGGCTCCCTGTGGGGCTGGTCCTCCAACACCATGTGGGTCCGGATGCTGAACTCAGGTCATCATGCTTGGAGCAAGCACTGGGCTAGAGACATAGCTTAATGGCTAAGAGCTGGCTGCTCTTCAGAGAATCCTGGTTCAATTCCTAGCACCTACTTTGTGGCTAACAGCCATCTACATCTTTCAGCCCAAGGGGACCCAACACCCTGTGTAGACATACCATGAGGGTGTGTGTGTGTGTGTGTGTGTGTTGTGGTGTTACACAGATTCAGGCAAACTAGTCATACACATTTAAAAACAATAATATACAAGAAATACACATACAAGCTGGGCATTGTGGTGCATGTCTCTAAGCTCAATACTTGGGATGTCAAGACAGAGGATAAGGAGTTATAAAGGGCCAGGCTCCATTAATCAACTTCAAGACTACCTGGGCTAACTGGGCAGGGTTGTACACACCTGTAATCCCTGACTCAGGAAGGCAGAGGCAGGCAGGTTGTGAGTTTGAGACCAGTCTACAAAGGGCGTCTAGGACAGCCAAGGCTACACAGAGAAAACCTGGAAAATAATAAAAAAGGACTACCTGGGCTACCTGAAACCCCATCTGCCCTCTCACTAAAGTGAAAGGAAACATCCAGCCAGATATGGCAGTTAATGTCTGTAATCATAGTACTGAAAAGGCTAAGGACTGTCAGGAGTTCCGGGCTAGCCTGGGTTACATAGTAAGTTCTAGCTTACTACTACCCACATCACAATAAGACCCTGACACACACACACACCCAAGAAAGGAGAGAGGGTACGAAGGGAACTGGCTTTACCCAGATGGCTCACTGGGTAAAGGCACTTGCTGCTAGGCCTGACGACTTGGGCTCCATCTCCAGAACCTACACAGTGGATGGAGAGCTACTTTCCTCACAAGCTCTCCTCTGACTTCCACGTGTAGCTGTGGCTACCATGTTTTCACACATGCACACAGTGAATCCAAAAGGGAGGGAGGGAAAAGAAAACAGAGAGAAAAAATGCTGAAGAATTTAGAAAATACTTGTTTTGTTTTTTTTTTAGAGATTGTTTTTTTAAGATTTATTTATTATGTATACAATATGTATTTGCATGTACACCTGCATGCCAGAAGAGGGCACCAGATTTCATTTTAGATGGTTGTGAGCCACCATGTGGTTGCTGGGGATTGAACTCATGACCTCTGGAAGAGCAGCCAGTGCTCTTCACCTCTGAGCCATCTCCCCAGCCCTAGAAAATACTTGTAATGGGTGGAGGAAACAGCTCAGGGGTAGACTGCTCAATGTGCACCAACTAAGCATAAACAGATGCATTCCAATGACATAATTCACAAATGTACGTGTAATCACAGACTGGCAGCCGCTAGCATGCTGTGATGCTCCTGGGGCTATGGAGGAGATCCTTTATCCCCTCAGTGTGTCCTCTGCCCTCAGACCCACATGCCAAGGCAGACTGCAAAGGGAGATTAAAATTAGTCCTCAGTAAACCTTCAAAAGAAAAGACCCCAAGTTGTCTGGCTTCCACTCAAGAGCAGATGAGGGAGTCTGAGGACAGAACAGACAGACGACAGAAAGGGCACTCCATGGTGAAGGTGGGAAGGGATCCCCAGCCAGTGTGCAGTGGTTCTGGAAGCAGGGATCCCCAGAATGAACCTGCACTCACTCAGTCTGTCCAGGTTCAGACTGCTGACTCAGAAAACTGATAAGAGGGTAAATTTGCACATGGAAGCCACAGTGTTACAGTGATTTACTGCAATGCAAAAAACTAATGCAGGGTCTAAGTGTGCTGCTGTGTACTGAAGGGACCCTCTCAAGAAGAGAGCACTAGACTACAAGAGCAGACGGCACACTATCCACATAAGGCTGCTCTCTGCTGAGTCACTTCCGGCATAAACCTCTGCTTCTAAGAACTCATAATTCCATCAAAAATGCATGTTTAGAGAGCTCCTTCCTGAAATAATCTACAATTGCAGTGTCGATGGTAACTACAGTTTCTGGAAATGCTGGGACAATGAGCCTGAGGAGGTATGACAATGTGGAATACCCAAGTGTCCCAGGATGAGAGCACAGAGCATGGTTCAGACAGAGTGCGCCTCACAGTCAGTTTGTCCTGAAATTCAGACAGTGAGTTACAACATCATCAGGTGACTGCAATGAAACAGAGTAGCAAACTGATCTGACTCTAAGCCTGTCAAAGAGCTGTTCCGAATTAAAATTACAACTTTTGGGTTTGATTTGGGGGGGGGGGGAACTTACCAAAAAATATCTCATTACATATTCCAGTCTATAATCTAGCTCTTATTGCTGTACAAATTAGGAAATATAATAAAGTCAAATTTTATAGGCTTTGCTGAGAAATATCACATGCCTTTTACAATGTCTATGATTACAATGCTTCTCTTGTGTCCAAGATTTCCTGCTTCTGAATCTCTAAACACTGTGCTACACAACAGGTACCAGCCTCCAAGTGGCTGCAGTTTCATTTCCCCTAAGGAACATGCTCACCATGGCATCTTTGACAATGATCTAAAAGTAAGCCTTGGCACACCTTATGTCCACAGTGCACACTACTACGCACACTCAGCACCTGCAGATAAATAAAGTAACCAGTTGCTTGTCTCCAAGCAAGAGGATAAAGTAAATTCTATAAACTGACGAATGCAACCCAATGTTACCAAACACTAACAAATCATGACCCAGGACGCTCAGCTCTGACCTCTTAGCTTCACTGCAATTACAGTTTTAAGCACGAGTGTGAGTATATATGGCTGCTGTGTGGCAGCTATGAAAAGCTACATACAGGTTATGAGTAGAGCTCCAGGCTTTTAGTCCCAGCACATGAGAGGCATGAGCAGGACAATCTCTGTGAACTCGAGGCAAACCTGGTGTACATGGCAAGCTACAGACCAACCAGGACTTCAAAGAGACTATCTAAAAAGCAAAACAAAACACAAAGTTACAAACAGGGCTGGATAGCCAGAAGCACTTGCTCATCTTGCAATTCCCAGGACCTGAAAGATGTTCACAACAACCTGCAAATCACAACAACCTTCAAATCCAGTTCCTAAGTCTCCAACGCCCTCTTCTGGCTTCCTAGAGCCCTGTATGCACATGGTGTACAGACATACACGAAAGCAAACAAACACAATTCCAAGGACAAGTCCAAGTCCAATTCCAAGGACCCTACTTCTAGCCTCCACACATATCACATATGCACATATCAACAAGGACAACATTAAACACAAACATATAAATAGAAAGCTACACAATAGGACCATCAAGGTTAAGAGCACTGGATGCTCTTCCAGAAGTCCCGAGTTCAATTCCCAGCAACCACAAGGTGACTCACAACCATCTATAATGAGATCCGCTGCCCTCTTCTGGCATACAGGCACACATGCAGACAGAACATTGTATACATAATAAATGTTAAAGGTGGGGGTGGGGGGGCTGGAAAGATGGTTCAGTGGTTAAGAACACTGCTCTTCCAAAGGATCGGGATTCAATTCCCAGGACCACACGGCAGCTCACAACTGTCTAACTCCAGTTCCAAGGGATCTGACACCTTCACAATAATGCACGTTAAAATAAAATTAAATAAGTTAAAAAAAAAAAGAGAGAGAGATGACTTATCAGGTAAAGGCGTTTGTTGCCAAACGTGGTGACCTGAGTGCAGTCCTTGAGACTCATGGTGTTAGAAGAGAAGCAGGCTGTGCGTTGACTTCCTCATGAGAGCCTTGACACAAATGTGCACACGAAATAAATGAAATAAAACTAAATAAAAGTAAAGCTATATACTGAGCCCACTAACGTCCTCTGCCCCAGGCAGCACATGCTTCAGATGGCAAGCAGCAAGGGTCCCTCTAACGTCAACACTTTCTATGCATTTTAGAATAAATAGGCTTTGAAAAATTACTTTTATTCCATTGAGACAAGGACTCACTAAAGTGCCAGGCCAGCCTTGAACTTGTAACCCAATTGCCTCAGCTGAGACTGTAGCTTTGGGCCACCAAACTAGGAATCCTTATCATTTTAGGAACAGATTAATCTATGAAGGTGATCTCTGTGATCCAACACACAGGAGGCTGAAACAGGAAAAGCTTTACCACTTTGATGCCACTCTGGGCTACACAGTAAATTCCAGGCCAGCTTGCCAAACATAACAGCCAAGAACGGTAGCAGTCTATGCCTGTAAGCCCTACAGTAGAAGATTTTAATTGAGAATAAGGCTGCTCTGGCAAGAGATCACATCCAAAGCCTTCCAGGACTGTGTGATCCAGCTGGAAAACATACCTTTAATCCAGGAGACAGAAGCAGGCAGATCTGAGTTCAAGGGCAGCCTGGTATAGAGCAAGTTTAAGGTAAATAAAAGCTTGTGTCCAAACGTGGTGGGACATGCCTTTAATCCAAAGCAATGAAGGTAAAGTTAGTTTGTGTTTGAAAGTGATGTCTAATTGAGTGGGGAAAAGGTAACTGAATGAGAGAAAGACTTGACAGAACAGGATCCGACTGACTCTTATGAGGAGAGAGGAAAGAGAAGCTACCTAACGGGCAATACAGAGGGAGAGGGAGGCAGTTTGACTGGGACAGTAATATGTTGCAGAGAGCGAGAACTCGGGTGAAGACTTCAAATGAGCCAGAGAATGAGAAAGAGCCAGGAGATTAGAGTAGATTGCTTAAGTTAGTTTGAGGCCAAGTAGAGCAATTCAGAGGATGAGAGAAAAACAAGACTGAATAAGTCAGCTAGGAGGGGAGTTTGAGCCAGAACAGCTGAGTTGAACCAGCCAGCCCAGAGCTCAGAAAGAACTAGTAAATCTCGGAGGCTGAAACGCTCTAGGCTAGGTTAGATTGTATGGAGGCTAGAAGCTTCCAGGACTAGGCCTAGGTTAGCAGACAGAGGCAGTAATCCTCAAAGACAACAAATGAAGCAGGTGAATAAAAGTTCCTTTTTTACACCCTGTCACCTAGCTGGTGAGTGCAGGAAGGTCAGGAATTCAAGGCCTGTATTACACAAGTCAGGGAAGAAGGGAGGGAGGATAGGAAGAAAAGTTAAACGAGAAACAGAGGAAAGGGAGAAGAAATGAGGCAGAACAGAATAACTAGAATGTAAAACCTTAATTTCACAGCCAGGTGTGGTGGTGCGCACCTGTAATCCCATCGCTTGGAAGACTTGGGCTAGAAGGTTCACTGAATTTGAGGTTAGCCTGAGTTAAGAGACCTTGTCTCAAAAGAACCTATTGCCATTTATCAAAAAAAAAAAAAAAAAAAAAAAAGCTAACAGTTCCTTAAAGGAATACTAGTTTTACTTCAAATTGACAGGCTAGAGTCATTTGAGGGGAAGGAACCTCAATTCAGAAAATGCCTCCATAAAACTGGACTGTAGGCAGGCCTGCAGGGCGTTTTCATAATGACGACATTCGATGACACTGTGGGTGCTGCCATCCCCGACTGATGGCTCTACAAGCTGAGCAACTGAGAGCAAAGCTAGTAAACACAGCCCTCCGTGCCTCTGCATCACGCCCTGCCTCCAGGTTCCCACTCTGTTTTCAATAATGAACTGGAAATATATGGAAATGTGAATGAAATTCTTTTTCCTCCCCAAGTTGATTTTTGGTCATGGTGTTTCATCACAAAACTAAGTGACCTAAGACTCAGCTAAAAAATGAGAAGAATGAGAAAGTAACCGTCCTGAAACCACCATATAATGAACGCAGGTGCATCCACGGATACTGCTGAGACTCTTCAGTCACCACCGAGTCACTCAGTCAACCTCAGCAGTCGGTGTGGAGGACAAGCGGCTAGCCATCGATTCTAAGAAAAAACAGTGTAACCTAAATCTAATCATGATGCTGCAACCTATCAACCATGTTCAGACCCTCAGAGGCCACAAACAAACTCTACATCCAGTTTAAAAAGTTCTGGGGCTAAAGAGAGGGCTCAGTGGTTAAAGCACTTGTCACTGTTCCAGGATCCAGAGTCAATTCCCAGCACCCACACAGTGGCTCATAGTCTTCCATAACTCCAGTTCCAGAGATCTGATACCCTCCTTGGACTGTTTCATCACAAAAACTTCTGGCCAACTTGGCTGCAGGCACACAGACACACAGGCAGGCAAAACGCACAAAATAAAATAAAACATTTTAGAAAGTCCTAAATCAAAGATGATTAAGGAAGATCTAATGCCCTTGTCTGGCCTCCAAGAGCACCTGGTACGCACATGATGAACAAACATACATGCACACAAAACACCCACAAAAAGATGAAGGTAAAGAACATACTAACCAAATACACATGGGATTCTTTGAGGAAGAGAGAGTTGTTGTTTTGGATTTTTGAGACAGGGTCTACTATGTAGCTCAGACTGGTCTGGAACACACTTTAACATGAGAATCTTGAGAAAATTATGGGTTTAAAAACAAAAAATTATGCTAGCTGTAATGGTCCACAGCTGTACCCCAGCTCTAAAGCTGCCAATGGATCACTGGAAGCTTAAGGCAGCCTAGGGTACACACCGAGTTCAAGGCCGGCCCCAGCTATACAAGTTGCCTATCAGAAACAACACTGTCCACACAAGTGTGTCAACAGACTCTAGGGACAGGCAGCAAGCTGGGTACTGGCCTGCGCTCCTGCTTCTGCGGCCATGCACATATCCTTGGTGCTGGCAGTTTGATTCTGCAGTTGTGTAGAAAGATGTCCTCGTTCTTTCTGCAAGGCTTAGAGATACAATATCAGGATGCCTGAGAGTTATCACAAATGGTCAGGGAAAAAAACAGAAAACAATCTATGAAGCCCATAAAGGACTTTGATGCAGTGTTCATGGGATGCAGGACAGTAGCAGCTCTGGAACACAGTGGCAGATTTTCAAAAATCTGTACAATTTATCACACAAACTGGCAGCAACTAGATTTCTACCTCAAAGAAACTGTAATACATGTCTATACTAGGTCTCCTGAGTGAAAGAAATACTTAAGGCACCATTTATTCAACAGAGCTGGTAAAAGAGCTGGGGAGCTGCTCAGTGGACAGTACACATGTGGAGCCCTGGCCTCCATCCCTGACAGAGAAAGCAGGGAGAGCAGAAACGATGCTAAGGAAGCAACAGAAGGACCAACCAAAGGGGCCCAAGTCCACAGATTCTCCACACAAGAGAATGTTTCTTACCAATAAAAACAGATGAAACCCAAACACTGGCCAAGATGAGCATGGACTGGTAAAATCACGTCCAGAGGCGAGCCAGATGCAAGACTGCACTACTGCTCTGTGGCCCAGCCTGTAACCCTGGCAGCCACCACTGCAGCTGAGTTCAAGGACAGCCTGGCCTACACACTGAGCTCCAAGACAGTCAGGGCAACACAGAGAAATTCTTGTAGAAGGAGCTTTTATTCCCTTGTTTCCACTGTTGTCTCGGAAGGCTTTCTCTGATTAGTCATCTTTTCCCCACCCAATTGGACATCACTTTCAAAAATGGGTGCTTCCTTCTACCAACAAACTTTACCTTCATTGCTTTGGATTAAAGGCATGTCCCACCACGCTTGGACACAAGCTTTTCTTTACCTGAAACTTGCTCTATACCAGGCTGCCCTTGAACTCAGATCTGCTTGTCTTTGTCTCCTGGAGTAAAGGTGTGTATTCCAGCTGGATCACAAAGACCTGGAGCAGCCATGTTCTCAGTTAAAATTCCTCTACAAACCTTGTCTCAAACAAACAAACAAAACACAATTTAATGATGACAACACCGGAAGAGATCACCCAGAAAAGCAGGAATAAATAATTTTATCAAGATGTAAAAATAGCCGGCTGGTTGGCCAGGCAGTGGGGGAGCATGCCATTCCTTATAGTCTCAGCACTCGGGAGGCACAGGCCTCCCTGTGAGTTCAAGGCCAGCCTGGCTTACAAAGGGAGTCCAGGACAGCCAGGGCCACACAGAGAAACTCCTAACTCTAAACAAACAAACAAACACAAAAAGATGTAAAAACCTGGCACTTATGAAATGGAGCCAGGAAAGATGACCAAAGTTCAAGACCAGGGGTTTCCAATGCCAAGGCAAGTGAGGGCTACATTTTGAGAACCTGACTAAAATCATCCCTTTTCAAACAAAAAGCCAGAAAAGAAACAGACAGAAGCTATCATAGCAGTACATTGGTAGTATATCTGTTAGCCCAACATTTGGGAGGCCTTGCAGCAGGAGAATCATGAATTGAAGGTCAGCTGGGACCGTAAAGTGAGATTTGACTCAAAATTAAATAGGACAATTTCCAAGGCCAGAAGGAGTTGGCAGGGCTCACCAAGGCTGAGCCCAGTGTCTGAAAACATGTTAAGGTATACAAATTGTAGCCTAACCCAAGGGCTCTGGGTCAGAGCAGCTATCAAAAGTTTCCAGAGAATGGAGAGAACATGGTTCATTTGAAGAAGAACCAAGACAATTATATCAGCAACTGACCAGGCCTTCAAAATCCTGAAACACACACACAGAGCCAACTTTCAAATGGACAGCCAAGCCAATTATGGGTCAGAGTATGAAAAAACTTGATTCAGAATGCCAAAGTCTGAAATATTTCCACTGCACTTTTAAAAAGCCTAATTTTAAGGGGATGGAAGATTTTCCAAGAAACAGGCTCTAATTAACAGAAATAAAAGCTGAGGCTGAGAACCATGAATCAGGCTCAACAAGGAAGACCAGTGGGTTTTTTGTTTGTTTTGAGACAGGTTCTTGATACATAAGTCTGGCTGTCCTGGAACTCATTATGTACACCAAGCTGGCCTCAAACTCAGAGAGTTCCACCTGCCTCTACTTCTAAATGCTGGAATTAAAGGCATATGCCATAATGCCTGGCATAAAGTACCTTTTAAATATTTATATTTACTTTCTGTGTATGGATAAGTTTTCCCCATGTGAGTTTGTGTACCATGTGTGCACTGCCCACAAAGGCAGAAGAGGGCATCAGATGCCCTGGAACTGGAGTTACCATGAGTCATCATGTCAGCGGCTGGGAATCCAACCTGGGTCTGCTGCAGGAACAGCCAATGCTTTTAATCACTGAGCCACCTCTCTACTTCCTTTGAACACTTTTAAAAAATGAAAGTGGTGGAAAAGGGGCTGAGAGAACACCTCAAATATCTGATAATACTGAAAATAAGAGCTGGGCGTGGTGCTGCATACCTGCAATCCCAGCACTCAGGGAGGCTGAGGCAAGTGGATCTCTGTGAGTTAGAGGCCAGCGAGGTCTACAGCGCCAATTGTAGGACAGCCAGGGCTACAAAAAGAAACCCTGTCTCAAAAAACCAAGTCAACAACAACAACAAAAAACCTTTAAACAAAAAATTGCCTAGAAAAATCAAGCAAATCAAAGATCATGAAGATTACTAGATCCAGGACAGCAAAAGCCTACAGAAAAAGCCAGTGCCAGGTGATGGCTCACACCTGTGGTCTCGGCAGCAGCGGTGGCAGCCTACAGCTCCGTGGGCAGGCCCTGTCCTAAGGCTGAGGGGCACGTGCTGTGCACACGGTGGCACAGCTGAGCCACCCTGGGACACCCACTAAATCCCAATAAACCTCTTAGGTGGGGTGGGGTTTAAGCACGAAAGGAAAAGCACAGAATCAATAAGTAAAGATTAGCTTCATTTCCCAGCATTGAACCAAAAGAGGGCAAGGAAGGGAACAGCTGGATTATATGTGTCATTAAAAAAAAACACCACAGAAAGAGGGTCACATAATTAAAGCAAAAGTATTATAAACAAAGGTGAGGGGCAAACTGAGCAAAGGGAATAACTTCTATTGTAGACATTTTTTTAATGTGATACTGGAAATTGAACAAGACTCCTACATGTTGAGAATATTCAAATAATGAATTATATATCAGCACTAACAGATCATTACAGAGCTATTTTTTTAACCTTTTTTTTTTTAAAATATAGTATTCTGTCTGCATGTGTACCTGCAGGTCAGAAGAGGGCACCAGATCTCATTATAGATGGTTGTGAGCCACCATGTGGTTGCTGGGAATTGAACTCAGGACCTTCCTTGGGAAGAACAGCCAGTGCTCCTAACCTCTGAGCCATTTCTCCAGCCCCTACAGAGCTGCTTGATGAAGGTTGTAAAAGCAAAGGCGGGGGATTTCCGAGTTTGATGCCAAGCCTCAGAGAAACTCCATCTCTCAAAAGAGAGCGGAAGGAAGGAAGAGAGGTAGGGAGGGGCGGAGGGTGTAATGAAGTTTTGGTTTCTTTGTAAACTCAGTTATGTTATGTAAATATGTTTTTTGTTTTAATCCCGAGTGTGGGATATTAATTGGGTTTTAGTGTGTCCACAGCTGATAACTGTCTCGGCTGAGTGACATGCCTTGTGGGGCTGAGAGGGATGTGGTCTAGAGCTCTGAGGATGCAAATAGGAGAAGCAGAAAGAAAAAGTGTGGTGTGTGGAGTCTCGGTTCAGAGAGACCAGAGACAGACTGTGTGGAGATTTGAGCAGAGAAAGGCTTCAGGGTGCAGTGTTGTAGAGGAGATGCAAGGTGCATCTGCAGCTAACGGAGATTGGTACAGAGCCCCAAAGAACCCAACAACCCTACAGCTGGGAAAAGCAAAGGGTCCGGGCCCCTCTGCCACTAACCCTCTCCTTTGTAGGGTTTGGAGGTTGGAAGGGAGGTAAAGGTCTAAACATCCCAAATAAATCAGAGTTTAAAAACAAGTACTACAGGCGGGGACCGGGGGACTGAGGGAGGCTGGCAGGCTTGAAGTCTAAGTATCTGAGTTAGGCCAAGAAAGGGATGAAAAAAGACAACTTAGAACAAAAATGAGTACTGAATTCAGCTATTTTCCTTCCTATGCAAACACCTCACATAAGTTGAGGGAAAAAATAACTACCTCAACACAAGTCACAGAAAATACAAATGACCAATGAAAACACAGAAAGATCAAGCAGCTCACAGTCACTTGTAACTCTATCTCCAGGGCATTTGAGGCCTCTGGCCTCCACTGACACCCCTGAGATACATTTATACAAACAGACAACATACATCTTTTTTTAAAATAAAAGAACCATGGTACAGACAAAATACCCAAAACATAAAACCTAACATTAAAAAAAGTTCTGGTGAAAACAAACCAAAAAAAAGTCAAAATCGTAATGATTTTGACATCTAGATGGCCTGTACATAGATAGGGTTCATTTTTTTTCCCTAAGTAAACAGAAAGCCAACTACCCACGACAGAGCACACTGAGGGCAGCAGAGGGCGAGAGGCTCGGTTCCAAGTCAGCCTCAGATAGTGAGTTCAAGCCAGCCCCAGGCCACATTAGGGAGACAGAAGAAAAAGAAAACAAAGAAATAGCTCACTTTGCATAAGAGCAAAGCACTGAACCACACCAGCAATCAAGGAAATGCAGAGACAATTAAGACCTTTTACTTGACATATAAGCAAAATCTTCCACTTCTCAGAAAGCAGGTTCTCTACTGCTTAAGATGAATTTTCAACACCCTTCAAGGAGGCAATCTGATAAATTCTTGAGAACCTCTGAACTAATGAGCCAGATGTGGTGGCACACATCTGTAATTCCAGGGTTCACTCAGCTGAGGCAGGCCGATCAGGGGCAGCTCAAGGCCAGTCTTGGCTACGTGAAACCTTGGCCACCGATACAGAAATGGAGGAGTTTGGTATTGCTTTGTACACCTGTGATCCCATCACTAAGGGAAGCAACTACAGACAGGATTGCTGTCAATACCAGACCAGCCTCTACACAGTGGGTTCTAGGCCAGCAGGGAACACACCGGAGACTCTAAAAACAAGTGTTCATGGTGGAGGACGCCTATCTTTTCTGTCCTGAACAGATGAATTTAAGTCATAAGTCACAACAAGAAAGACAGGTTAGGCAATTTTAGCAGACATTTTATAATTAAAAACTAAAAAATTCCACAAATGGATGTTCAAACAGTCCATCACAGAAAATGCTAATAATGAAATCCACTCACACCTCAGAGTCTATGGGCAGGCTTTGCACCGCTCCCCTCCCTGACAGACACTCATGTTGTTACACAAAGAGCTCAGTCCTTCTCTCATCCGGACATTCTAGACGCCTCACACAGTGACAATCAGGATATACTGTAAAGCCTGCACACATGGAAGGCGGAAGATGGCTCTGTGGATAAAGCACTGAGGACCGGGGTTCAATTCCCAGGACTCAGCAGTTCAGAGGCCCCCTCGCCCTCCTATGACCTCCTAGGACACCAGATATGCACATGTCGCACAGCCGTATATGCAGGCCAAACACAGAAAACACAACACAACAGATTTGGTTTTGTTTGTTTTGAGACAGAGTTTCTCGGTGTAGCCCTGATTGTCCTGGCAGATTTTTTTTTTAAAGGAACTCTGTATACATTCAGTACACATATATCAGAGGTTGATGCTTTGATCTGTTAGATATGAGTTAACAGAAAGTTAAAGGCACATGGGACAACCATGCCCCAAACAGAAGGATATCTTTCTACAAGAAAGACAACAGTGTAAAGACACAGTGGCTGTCTTATTTTAGAGGATGCTTGCAAATTAAACAAATAAATCATTTTTTTTTTCAGAACCAAGTGTTGCTGTTTCCATTGAAAAATAAAAATGTTAGCCGGGTGGTGGAGACAAAAGCTTCAACCCCAGCACTTGGAAGGCAGAGGCAGGTGAGTCTCAAAGTCCAAGGCCAGCCTGCTCTACAGAGTGAGTTCCAGGGCAGCCAAGGCTGCACATACAAACCCGGTCTAGAAAAACAAACAAAACAAAAAAGAAAAAAATGTTAAGGCAACTTGAGGATTCAGAAGTGCAAGCCTACAATGTACCCATTGGAACAGAAAACTTTCCAGCACCAGCAATTTAGGCACAACAGCAGGACTAGCCTAAACACACATTTTTACTCCAACCCCTGCTAACAGAGTGCAGGTCTGTGATATAAGTACAAAAGGGAAGAGAAAAACTTCCTGAACTAGCAACGACCCAGCAGTTAGGAACTCTGGAGCTCTTGCAGAACACCCGAGGTCAGCTCTAACATCCTGATGATAGCTCAACCGCCTGTAACTCATTTCAGGAAGTCTGACGGCCTTTTCTCGCCTCCATGAGTACCAGGCACACAGGGTTCACACACCATGCAGACAAACACTCATACACATAAATCTTTTAAACAATTAATTTTAAAAACCCACACAAAGATGTCTCTATAAATAGAAAAGAGAGGAAAAAAAACACCATAAAAAGAGGCTGTGGTCTGGCTCAGTTTGGGAGAGTACTTCCCCAGCGACCCCAGCAACGTATGGGGGACACAACTTCACACAGACCCTGTAACCCTAGCACTAGGCTGTGGAGACCAGAGCGTAAGGAGCTTTGGAGTTATGTGGGCTAAGAGACAATGAAGAGCAAAACACAGGTAGCAGGTGTGCTGACTCACCTGAAACTCCTAAGCCAGTATGGGCAGCAGAGACCCCACCAGAGGCCACTTTAGACACATGTCTCATGCTGCTCAATCACTAGAGGGTGGATGGTCTGTGAGTTGATGACCATTTCAAGTGTGAATGCTCCACACATCTCCCAAGTACTAAAATCACAGACATCTATCGCCATCTCTGGCTTTTTTATCTTATGGAGGGCACGCCCATAAAACAGCAATTGGTAGGCGGAGGCAGAAAGGATCTATGTCACTAAGAAACAGGGATACCCTAGAGCTCTTATCTCACTGCAGGAGGCCCCATGGTCAGTTCCCAGGAATGAAGGAGAAGAAAGAAAGAGGGTCCTGGCAGTTGGCTCAGCAGATAAACGCTTGCTCTGCCAATCCCATGACTTGAGCTGATCCCTGGAACCCAGAGGAAGGAAACCTGATCCCTGGATGAGCATGGTGGAACAGGTACAGCTGTTCTACCACACACAACAGTGAGGACAGACACATAGACTGCATAAGCCTTCCCATTAGCTGAGGCAGGACCAAGTGTTCAGGGCTCCAGAGTGAGAGGCAGTCCAGCAGTAACCATGTCTCTTAGTGCTCTCGTGAACTGCTTCAGCACACACTCACTGAACACCCACCATGTCTACAACACTGCACAGGATGCTTAAGGGCATTTCCTGAGGATGTTTATGTGTGAGATGATGTCATATAAATCCAAGAGTTCTAAGAATGGTGCTAAATGTGCCAATTCCAGAAAACAAAACAACAAAAACAAACACACATACCCCCCCCCCCCCGTGATTTCCTAAGCCAGGCAGAAAGGAGACAGTGCATTCTAAGGAGAAGAAAGTTTACCACTAGGAAAGCAGAGCTGTGTGTGGGACATGAACACAAGTAAATGCAAAAAAAAATTAGAGGAACTTGAGTTTAGAACATGGCTGTTCTGGCAAGAGATCACATCCAAAGCCTTCCAGGTCTATGTGATTCAGCTAGAATACACGCCT